>OY720638.1:110447308-110822857 GCA_963169105.1 Ceriagrion tenellum | reverse complement strand
CCCCTTGATGGATGGTGATCGATGGCGATCGGGGGCGCTGAGTGGGACGGGCCCCTCCCCCGCCCCCTCATTCCCCGAGAGACTGGTCCCCCGTCGTCACCCCAATGCCACCTCCCCTCTTCGAGTGGCCCATGGGGGCGGGTGCTAATTCTTCGGGTGTGACCCCCGAAGGAGAGGGAATTATCGCCTGCTCTTAAAACGGGCAATCAGGCGCCCCTTTTGCTGTCAAGCGATACCTCTCGAGCTTCCAGGGATCGTTTCGAGTTCAGTTACAACGGAGAAGTATGGGGCGGGGAAACGTTGCAAAATGAATTTATATCCGAAATGACTGCCACCTGTCGGTCGTTTTCCCTCGAGGCGTTACGTATTTGCTTTTCTTGCGAGCTCATGATTGGGCATTCATACTCTCTCCTTCAGCTCCTTTCCTTTTATCATGAGCTTGGTTCATTCGCTTTCGAACTCTCTTGCTGTGCGAACCCATAGTGAGCCATATTCATAGATTGCACTCCAATCAGTTAGACCCCTCGCAGTGCGAAAACATGCTTGCTACTCTTTCGCGGTGTTTGTTTCTTCCGCATGCAATGCATCAAGGGACTCAAATATTGGAAGCCACTCGTTGGTTTGGTCGATAGATAAGCCTCCATTATATTGAATATACAGCAAATTTTAAGGCATCAATAATCAGGAGTCGAGGTTCGTTTTGATTCTTATTGTTGGTTACAAGCACAGGGGGAACCGTACGCGAGGAAAATGAAGCCACCAGCCTTGCGCTTTGGCCATGTTCTGACTATGAAAATATTGCCTTCTTCCCTTTAACTCCGTGTATTTTAGCGGTGCAATTATAATCTAATATAGGACCTAGGAGCTAATATAACACATGAAATGTATTTATATATTAATATTAACCTTTGTATCTTAAAATAATGCTTGCTTTGATTCTTCAATTCCCGACAGTTCGTGACAATAGAGAAAAAAACATATGCTTATAACATCGTCTGCTACGATGCCATTGGAAACCTAATACTTACAGAAAACCTCCCATTTTTCCATGCATACTATTTGCAAGTATTGTTGGGGAAACTCCTGTGTATAAATGACAGTTCCAAAGCTTATATTTATCTCCGTTTATCACAAGTTGACGTAATGACCTATGTCAGGAATGTCTTAAGTATCGTGTGCTACAATGTCGAACAAAACCGAATACCCACTGATAGTGTCCATTACGCATTCCAAGTAGTTTCAATCGTCGTCATAGAATTTACTGGGTGCAAATCTTTTTTCTTTTTCTTCAATAGTCCTCAATAACATAAGTACGTAATAATTGATATCACACATGCATACAATTTCGTCTTCTCCAATACTAATTGTGAGCATGGCCTGACGAAAAGAGGCTAACGACACGGATGGCAAATAGTTAGCCATCACATTGGATCATATTTCATCACAAGTTGGAACCCGTTCGTACCTGTGGATTACAGATGCAAAATATAATAATGAAATGCAAAAGCTGCCCAAATCGTGTAGTGTACTCTCTGCGAAAAGAACTCTACGGCAAATGGGCAACATGTTTTTATTAACACACCTTCAACACCAAGGAACTTTGGGAAAGACAATAATATTGTGCCGATTTTGAGGACGGCACATTCGAAACTCCCGGTACTTCAGAGTCGGAGTGTTTCATGGCCGTGGCCGTGAGGGGCAGATGAGTCAAGCGCCGGACTGAAGTTTTCCTCGAAGGAGGCGGGGAACTAAGTGTTCATTTCTCGTCTCAGTGTGTCACGGTGCTGTTAATAGACTGTTATTGAGTGGTTGTCTCTCGATGAAGAGAGTTGTGTGTGGTCGGAGATTACCTGAGTTTTCTGTATGTATTTGGTTTCTTTATTAATTATAATTGATAAAGGTATCTATTGTGTGATATTTCCATATCGCCTTAGTGATCGCGCGGAGATCGAATATTCAATATTAATAGCAGTTAAGATGTCTTATTTATTCTGTTTTGGCGGACAAACGCAGAGCACGATACCATTTTTCACGCACCGATGGCCGCTCGCGGCACTCGCATTGTTTCCCCGATTTACGATATAAAACGCGAGACTACGGCACTTGTGTTGATTTTGAAGGCAGCCACAAGCAAGTTTTATTCGCTAATATCCTCGATGGCTTCAACACATACAAAACTGAGCCACAACACAGCCACAGAAGTCACCAGATTTCAATGCTTTTGCATAGGATCACCCAACGTTTTCATAATCACAACATGGCTAAATGCGCAAAATTCGGCTTCAATTCTCTCCACAGGAGAGAGCTTCAAGGCTATCCCTGTGGTAACAAGGGATAATTATCAAACAGAGGAAGTTATCTATGCAATTCAAATCGAATGCGGGGAAAGTATTGTATTCCAGTCAAATTCAGGCAGTGACGTCATCAAGAATTGTTAAGACGAAGATTAGAGCTCTTCACTCAAAGCTCTAATCGTCTAGCCATTTCATTACTTCATTTATTCCTGCTTCAAAATCTCATCAATAGCATGACACGTTTCACATGTATAATTCCTTTCTTGCTCGTCCAATTTATCATTACCTCCATAATTTTCTTCAGAATTAGCTTAAATTTTGCGCAATGTGTGGGAGAATTTTGTCCATTTGACTTCGCTTCATTCATGCAATCCACACTAAAGGCAGTTTATGGTGCTTTATTGTTCCAGAACAGCCATTACACCATACCTAAGTTCACAAAATGTCGAAGTTGACACTCTAAAACTCACCAGATATCACGCAGAAGAGAAGAGGGAGCAATTAGAAGCGAAATATATATGCAGTGTAAACACGGCGTAACATAATGGTACAACCAAACTTACGGGCCTCATTCCTCACACGCAGAAGAAGAGAAAATATTACTAAATGATAACACCAACTATGTTTCAATCCACAGATTTACTTTTATTGGTACTACTAGTTTCGACGCTTCTGCGTCATCTTCAGGTACCTGAAGATGACGCAGAAGAAGAAGCGTCAAAACTAGTAGTACCAATAAAAGTAAATCTGTGGATTGAAACATAGTTGGTGTTATCATTAATTAAAAATGGGCTTCCACAAGATTACGCCTGAAATGATTGAAATCAGAAGATATTACATTGGTATGGGTCCAGAAACGCTCTATTTCCATTTCAGAGCTCTTTTTCTACAACTCTTCCTGATATATACATTAGTCATAGGAAACACTCCGGAACAGAACGTATCAGAGTACCACACGAAACTCTTTTTTGCATGAAATGTTCGAAATTCTCTCTTGGTTACGTCTGGTTATGTTGTAATTCTTAGTTTCACCGCTGGTCTTTCATGATCCATTCCCCTGAAGGTAATGTTGACATGCCACTCTCGTCATTGTTTATGTTGACATCGACCCACTTCATTGCCGTACTTAAACTTTGCATTAACTGTTTTAGTGGTCATTACGGAATTCGTTACCGCTACAGATAGTTTCACATGGGATGCTGGTCCGTTTTTCCCGTGTGTCTCCCATGATTTATGTACTCTGAAGAGTTGTATAAAATGAGTTCTTAAGTGGAAATAAAAGAGTTTCCGGGCACATTTCGGTCACTTTTCCTTCTTGTACTAGTGAGGAATGTGCCTTAAAAGTTTGGCTGTAACTTATTGTTACTCTCTGCATTGTACTTTACCTCTTGTAGTCGTCAAAGTTATGAAGTGAATAAGAAGCTTTGAATTTGTTCGATTAACGAATGTCTTGCATCAAATCCCCGACCTTTCGACTTGTCTAATGAATACATTGTATACGTGATTCCGACAGTAATGCAAACTCTTAATAAGTCTCCAAAATACTTGCTATTCATGCTTGGTGCGAAAAGTGGCAGATGGGACTGAACATAAAGAAGTGCGTAGCAGTAAGCTTTTGAAAAAAGAAAAATAGGCCAGGTAGGACTTACAGAATTAATCATACGGAAATAATTAACATTGAGTCTTTTAAGTACTTAGGGATCACAATCACTCACGACATATCTTGGGGAAAACATATTCGGGAAATATGCGGTCAAGCATACAGGAAGCTAAGCTTTATCAAGAGAATACTTGGAAAATGTGATGAGAAAGTGAAAGAACGTTGTTATTTTCCAATCGTTAGTCCTCATCTGGAATATGCTGCCAGTGTATGGGATCCATATGAAGCGGGGTTGATATCGGAATTAGATCGCGTGCAGCGAAGAGGAGCTAGGTTTGTAAAACGATGCTACGATAAGTTTAGTTGTACGTCTGGATTGTCAAAAGAATTGGGATAGGAATCGCTATCACAGCGTAGATAAAATTATAGGCTTAACCTCTTAGCTGAATTTCAGGAAAAACATTTCTCTGACGATGTAAAAAACATACCATTAACACTAGGACGCCCGGACTTATCAACATCATTCAACGCCCAAAGCGGGTCATTTTGATCCACTGTAAGTAATGAAATAATTTCTCACTTTGTACTATTAAATTTATATTTTTACAGTTTTTACTACAAACTGCCACTCTTTTTCTTCACATGCATCGATGTTTTCACTTTATAACATTCATCATAAATTTGACAATATCGATGATTTATTGACAAGTATATAAACTTACGGCATTTGTGTCAATTTATCGTATTTTCAATTTTAGTTCATTATTCTTGCCTATTATGTCATAACTCAATATACTACGAAGGCCTTTCACATATTTAATGCATATCAATTATTTTTCAAAGTTTGGTTGCCATTAATAAGCTCAGAATATATTTTTTTTCAGTCGTAGTAGGAATTTTCCCGAAAATCAATAGCAACTAACTGGGGGATTTTTATTATTGCTGTGAGACACATTTATAAACCTGGTATATTGTGCATTAAAATACATTGTGTCGTTAATTGTTTATACTAATAACTATATTTTTGCTGTTTTTTGTTAATACGTTTGGCACATGTGTATACAATTTTTTTTGGTACACCTTCCACTGGCCTCCGTTTCGCAGAGTTGACATTTTATTTCATATATAATTCTCTGTAGTTTGACACCTCAGCCTATTTGCATTTATTATTTCAAAAAGTTGTTCCAGACTCCATCTCTTATTCGTGTAACCATTGCGTAGCTCGTCTGCAGTTTGTTTGATGAAATTTATTCGTGAAATTTCCCTCCCAGTGACGGCCTTGTATATCACAACGGAATTGATTGCTGCTACGTCTAGAATGTTATGTTAGAATAGGCCATCTTATTGATGACGCTTTGACTACATACTGCGTTGCAATTTTGTCCACTATGTCCACCTCACATTCGTTGCATTATAGTGCGACACAGGGTGAGGAATATTTTCTCAGAGTTAGTTATACAAACACTGGATCGAAGAGAACTGAAAGGAACTCAATACTAGGTCATCTTCCCCCAATTTCATCATCAATCATCAATGTAACATCATAAGATTTCAGTATCCTTTTGGAATACAGTTCTCCATGCATTTTTTTGAGAGATCGGTACTTCTCTTCTAGAGCGATTTACAGTTCCAACGAAAATAGTGGATATTTCCTTGAGCAAATGAGCCGAATTTGAAAGATATAAGGAAGATATCTGTGGTTATATTTTTGCATTGATGAAGAAAAGGCAGCATGAGACGCATACTAATCATTTTGCCAAATATTAAGCTCATCTTTAGATGCACTCTCGTCTTGACCACATTCATCGTCACTTTCTGAAGAATGTTTAAAATCTCTGCTCATCATTGGAACCGTCAAATAAACACTCTCCACCATCAGACTCATCCTTCTGAAACATTTGCAGCTCCGCAGTAATTTCAACAGATCGTAATAAGCGACTCAGAGTCATATTTGAATACAGAGAATTTCAAAACTACGATCACCTTTATGGCCGCGTACTGTCATGATGCAGTTGCTCTGGTGTGAGTGGGCGTGGCATCCATCTGCAAGACATGCGTCGCAGGCCCAAATCATGATGGAAAATCGAAAATGCGCTGCCAACTGAAATTTCTAGACATGCGGCGAGCCTCTTCCTTCGCTCGCTCCACGTCGCTCACACTGTAGTGGATTTCTTGAACGCTCGCGGCTTTACAACAGTGTCACACCAACCGTACTGTCCAGGATTGACCCTAGGTTACTCTTGGCTGTTCTCCGAAGTCCAGTTTCCGCTCAGGGCACGGAAAATCAAGACCAATCATGAGATCATCACAGCTGTGGAGGCGCGGTGCAAGTAGTTCGAGAAAGATGGTCTGGCGTTCCTGTTGAAAAAGTGGCAGGAACGGTGGCAGAAGTGTATTCGAACCGAAAGGGGCTACTTCGACAAAGAGTTTGTACATTTGGAAGATTGAATATCTATTTTTTTCTGTATAGTGTTTTCATCATTACTTTTTGAACAGCCCTCGTAGTCACTCCCGAGAGTTTTCTTCTGCAAAACCAATGTGCTACCGTTTGGTTCTTTTTATCTTTCTTTGTCGAATACCTGGTGTATTTTAGTGGAAATTAATGTGGCCGGGGATGCGAGCTCCGTAACCACTGTATAGTAACGAGGGACAAAATTGTTACCAATTGTTCTCCAAACTAAGCGTTTCATTGAGAGTATCTTTATGGTTTCTACGCAATGCTTAAATTTTGATTTGCACGGAATGACATATGCACTAATTCATTTCTCATCCTTTTGCGGATCATCATGGTTTCCGGTTTTTATACCCTACACCACTACGTGGTCATGGTATACTGATTTTGTCGCGGCAGAAATGTAACGCATTGAAGGAGGCGTGGCGGGTAATGAAAAGTATATATGGAAATGATCAGCATCACCTTACGAGTCAATCTATCTATGTCCGTCTGTCTGTCTGTCCGTCTGTCTGTCCGTCTGTTCGTCCGTCTCTCTATATCCCTTCGCACGTCAACTGCCGTAAAAATTGAGATATACAGCTGAAATCTGGGTCATAAAACTGGAAACCACGCCCACCTCCCGTACTAAGTGGCTTTTTGGAAGTGAAAGTAATTTCCTTCCTAACCTCAAAAGTTTTCAAATAATCGATCTGAAATTTGGAATATAATATTTTGTTAAGGTAAACATACTTTTAAAAAAATACTCTTTATCTTAGTAGGTCTGGCCACATAGCCAGACTTACTCAAAAATTGTAAGTGGTTTACGGTATTTCAGCTTCGGCAAGGCCGAAGATAATTTCTTTACTAGTTTTATTTTATTGAATGCTGGAAGGAAAGTGGTAGGTTGCATGTGGAGTATATCAAGGAATGAGTGCCTGTCTAAGGAAGCGAAAATCGCCGTGTACAAAAGTGTACTTCTGCCCACTTTGTTGTATGGTAGTGAAACATGGGTATGTCAGTATAAACATGTGAGTAGACTAAACGCCGTGGGTATGAGTTATCTGAGGAGTGTTTGCGGCAGGAGTAGGATGGATAGGGTCAGTAATGAGTGGGTATTAAATGAATGTGTGTTAAATGCTCCAGTAATGGACATATGTGAAAGGAGTGTGCTTCGTTGGTTTGGCCTTGTTGAGAGAGTGGATGAGAGTCGAAAAACGAAACAGATATATAAGAGTGAAATGAATGGTGCGAGAGGTAGAAGTAGGCCGAGAAAGTTGTGGTTGAATGTGGTTGAGGAAATTCTTAGGAGAAGGAATGTTAGGAGTTTTAAAAACAGACGATTGTGTATGAAGCAGTGTATAGGGGTAAATGAAGCAAAAGAGATTTGCAAGGATAGGTCTGTATGGAGGAAATTATTGAAGCAGAGCTAGGTGTACAAAATGTATGAGTGAAACTTAGTGACTCTGCCTACCCTGGAAGGGAACAGCGTGATGGGTATATATGTATGTATGTAAAACTATCTCCTAAAAGGCTATTGAATGGTATTTTAGCATGGGTTAGTTTCTTGGACTGAAACCACGGCTTCTTGTGGTCAGAATATGTTTCTTAGCTTTCCATAGCAGTTTTCAACAAACCAGGGGTCCACATTCTCGATTTCTTTAAATTACTTAATCAGTGTTCTAAAATAGACCAACAGTATTAGGTTAAGAATCCACTGAGGCATCGCATATTGATATTAACTTAATATTTTTAAGATTGTAATTTTTGCCCGAATATATAAGATGACATTTAGAAAATCCATCAAGGAACACGTAGTACCTAAAGACTGGAAGATTGTAAATGTAACACCCATATTTAAAAGTGGTGATTAGGAACAGCCATCAAATTACAGACCGATATCCCTATCATCTATCTCATGCAAAGTCCTTGAACATATATTTTTAAGTTCAGTCATGAAACACCAAGATACGCAGTACTTGCTGATAAAAGCACAGCACGGATTCAGGAGAGGAAGATCCTGCGAAATTCAAATAGCACTCTTTGCCCACCATATTTTAGTCTCCGGTGAAGGTAACGTTCCAGTACAGGTGATTTTGTTGATTTTTTGTGACTTAAAAAAAGGATTTCATAAAGTGTCCCTAAGAAAATTTTTGATTAAACTAAAATCATACGGCTTGGACGACGATGTAATTTCCTGGATCAGAGAATTCCTAACCGATCGCGTGCAGAGAGTAGTATTAGACGGTGCCATCTCAAATGAGAATAAATTCACTTCGGGTGTCCCACAGGGGAGTGTCATCGGTCCAATTCTATTCTTTCTGTATATTAACGATATTGATGAAGTAGTAGATGGATAGGTTCTACTATTTGCAGACGATGCCGTAGTGTACAGGAAAATCCGTAGCGATATTTCACGATACTTGAAAATCCCACAGCTACCCAAGATTGGGAAGAAATCGCGAAGCAGTTTACTGCATGTATTTTCAAAAGTAAAGTGTAGTCTTCCACCATTGTTGAAGACAGTAAAGAGGTATTCTAAAAATGTGTTTTCTAATTTTATAACGCTTTGTGCTTATTGAATATTTTCTTATTGTTACTCCAAAGGCTGTCAAGGGCAAGGAGGTGCTCTGAAAATGCCTTTGGTGTATTTGCAAATAGGTGGCGTGCATTTTTGAAATCTATTCCTCTAGTACCTGAGAAGGTGAAAATGATGGTACTGGCTGCATGCTGCCTTCATAATTATATGAGGAAGCAGCAGGACACCAGAGGTGTATACACACCCCCTAGCTCATTGGACCAAGAGGACATAATGACTGGGTCATTATCCATGGGTTCCTGGAGAAATGACAACATAATGATACCCGTTGAGAGACTGGGTTGTAATAACTACACTTGTGCAGTAAAAGAAGTCAGGGATGAGTTTCGGTCGTATTTTGTGTCGAATGCTGGTGCAGTGTCATGGCAGTGGACCAAATGAAAAGAGGCTTTCTAATCTATTGATTTTAATGTAACAATTATGTGAACCCCAACCATATTGAGGCTAAGCTGTTATAGGATTTGAGCACAATCAGTATCTAGGGGTATGAAACACCAAACAACACATAGTCGATGTTGTCGAGATCTGCGTCGCGCTCGGCGGGATTGCAAGGAAATCGTGCCGTGTTACAAGGCCTTAAAACGTCGATTTTGGCGCTCGGAATGACCCTATAGTCTATGCGACGAGACGTTCGTGCGCCGAGACGACCTGCGCCCAGACGGCCGCGCTGAGGTGTCCCATTCCCCGTTTAGCGGCACTTGGACTGCGTCAATAGTTCTATGGCTCTCCATAATGTATATACTCGAATCTTACAAAATTTCAGGTTAATCGGCTCTGTATTGTTTTAGGGGAAGAGTGAGAAACTAGCAGACAGACTCCACTCCATTTTTATATATTAACATAGGTTGAGGCGTGAGGAAATGAATGAGATTTCGTAGACTTTTAGACAGGATGGATCGGAGAAATCTCCCTGGCCAGTCATGGGCCCATACTTCCCTTGCGGGTGGAGGTCTGGCAAATTATGTCACGTCGGCGTCCCCAGCCAGCTTTAGGCGCTCGTAACTGCTGAAGAATCTTCAGCGGTTGCGAGCCTTCGCAACCTCTGAACCTTCAATTAGAACCTTCAATTAGAACCTTCTTAAAACCTGCACCAACTTCGCAAAACAATTAAAAGAAAACAACCGCGTTATGTGGGCCGTTCATAAGAGATACCAGCCAATATCTCCTCATGCAATCACCGAAAAAACTGCTTCTCTTTTTCTTTTGTAATTTCACGAGTGCAATCAAACAGTATTGAGAGACTGGGCGTTATTTCACACGCACGCATCATGTGCTATCTTATTCATCTACAGCTTGTTTCACACGATACTCGATCCAGTGCAAGTTTGAGGATACTCGCAATTATCGTAGGATATAGAACGAGCATTCTGACTAACAGGCATATTTGCTGTCACATTGATCCGAGATGCTAGATTTCGTAATTTATGTGGTATCAGTTAACTGAAAGCTCCCAGTAGGACCTAGCAACCCATGGCTAAATAAATGGTTTCAACAGACGCTGTGAGATCATTACTTTCTCAAAGCAACGCCAAGTATATCATATTTGGTTATCTGCATTTGTCAGAGTACGATATCAAGAATAAATATCAAAGGCCCATGTGTTGTTTTGGTCGCCCACTGCCATTAATTTGTTCTTTAAATATTTTAGATGAAATTCATTAAGATTTGAATGAAAATACCGCTACCAGTTCAATAATTTTGTGAATATTCAAGAATGGCAGCAACATTACTTGACTTCGTCATTAATATCAAGTGCTGGCTAGTGTGCAAGGTCTTATGTCGGATCAAGTATCGTCTGAAATGGGCGTAAACGTACACCACTCCGAGAAATGTCGGAAGGGCGAGTGATGGGGAAGGTTCGTAACAATCCATGAAAAAATGGGAGACAATATGGATAAGGTAACATCTACATATTACCCTGCAACCCACCTCAAGAATATTTGGCAGGGGGTGACGTGTCACCAATATGCACTACAGTGTTGGAATTAACTTTGACCAGCGTGCTCTAGACCGCTATAGATACTACAGAAACTATTAAAATTATCTATAATGGAACCACGTTAACCAGGGAATATATAAAACATTGTGTAAGCACGACGCGGCAGATTTAAGAACATGCATTAGGGGTCATATGAATTAATGAGGTACACTACCTGTCAACTAACCTACTTCAAAGTCGTAACTCAGCCATTACGGCCTCTTATCGATCGCTGGAAAAATGACATTTGTAACCTTTCTGTTCTACAATTTATTACCCTTCTTTAATTCTCATTATCTGATCTGCCGTAGTATGTTGGAGTTCGTAAGACATTGATAAATTTGTGGGAGTATAAATTGGTTTTAATTTGAGTCTAATTTTCAATCAACGGTCTGAAAGTGAATCCAATCAAATTTGTTAGAAGAGGTCTTAAGCTCTTACGAGACTTTTATAATGGCTATTCATGTATCTTACTGATCTTCTCTGCACGCTTTCCAACTCTGTTTTTAAGCCTACCTAATCCCAAGCACTGGCAGCGTATTCCAAGATGCGTCTAACAAGAGAGAAATAGCTGATTTCTCTGACTTTATCGTCGTTCTTTTCAAATACTCTTTTGACAATTAACGATTAGCTTCACCAGCTAATTCCCGAAATACATTTCTCCACGAGAGATCATTAGCTAGTTCAACTCCGAGGTATTTTACAGTGTACAGTCTCTAATTGGGTATTTTGTACATAATAGCTGTAGTGAGGTGAGTTTTTTATTTTCCAGAAGTTCATTGCTACACATTTGTTTTCAAATTAATTTAGCCGCCACGCATCGCAAAACGCTCGTATCGCCTTGAGGTCCTTCGTTAACGCTTCCTTATCATTATAGCTGCGGATTTCGCTGTAAACCAGAGAACCATCTGCAAATAGTCGGAGTTTACAGCCTTACCATGCTTCACAAATATCGGTAATTTGCAAAAGTAATAAAAAACCCATGACACTCCCCTTGGGACACCCTAAGTGACTCTATCCTTATTTGAGGTGGCGCCGTGTAATAATACCCGGTTTTAGCAATTGCTTAATAATTCTCTAATCCGGGAAATCACATCGTTATTCAAGCCATTGTCTTAGTCGTACGACCAAGCTTTCCGCGGGACACTTTATCGAATACTTTTTTAATTCAAGAAAAATTGCACCTACTGGAACGTTATCTTCATTGGAGACAAAAATATCGTGGGCAAAGAGTGCTAATTGAGTTTCGAAAGATCTGTCTTTCCTGGATGCGTGTTGTATTTTCATTTTTCAATTTCTTTATGTCAAGATGTTTCATGACTGAGCTTAATATTATATGTACAAGGGCTTTGCATGGGGTAGATGTTAGGGATATCGGTCGGTAATTTGATGGTTGCTCCTTATCACCACTTTTAAATATGGGCGTTACATTGGCAAATTTCCGGTATTTGGGTATTACCTGCTCCTTAATGGATTTTCTAAATATTATCTGCTAGTTGGTTCCAATATCTGAAGCTAATTTGCTTTAAACCTAAAGGAATTCCTTCAGGACCGGGTGAATTATTTGGATTGAGCGATTTTAACAAATTTTTATATTCCGCGAGCACAAATATCAATAGGTGTCATCGTTTGCATGTTACAATCATTATTTGTCATGAATGTATTCTATGAAGACTTTATGAAGACGCTTGAATGTAGGAGTTAAATAAATTAGCTTTGCTCGAACTGTTTTTATAATACTTCGCATTTATCGTTTTTCACTGGGTTAATGAAGATCTTTTGCATTGAATTTCCCTTATGTATGACCAAAATGCTTAAGGGTTTTCTCGTAACTGTTGTATAAGTGTTTTCCTCTTGAATGCATTCCTAAACGCTTCTTTTGTATCGGCTTTGTACAGCTAATATTTTTCAAAAATTAACTCGCGATCATCTGCAGATAAATCTGCACGAGTTTTTTTCATCTTGGGGTGGAATGTTTTGTCTCCTCAACGATTTTCTCACTTCCATCTTGGTTCGCTGTTCTCCTTTTTTTAGCTTTTCTTGGGATATAATTTCTGATTCGTGAATGCACGATCCAAATGGAAGCTTTCCAAGTACCCTCCGCATCTAACTTAATTATTGATTTTTGTAAGTCGGGGGAGAAATTTTTTAGATGACGCCTGAACCCATCGAAATCAGCTGTTTTAAAAATGTGGGTTTTTCTTATTTGTTTCAAATTTTCATTAACTTTTTAGGAAAACGTAGCTCTAATTACCCTATGGTCACTAATTATCTCGAAAGTGTCTACCTTGATCACTTTATGTGGTATATTTTTAGCCAATAAATCAAGAATATTGTCCCTTCTGTCAGGTGCCGTAGCTATCTGCAGTAGCGTGATTGGTGAGAAAGCGTACAGCCGGGACTCGCAAATGTCTCTGTCGATCACGCCCGTTATAAAACTGTAGGTTTTCTAATCTATAGAGGGTACGTTGAAATATCCACCTATTAGAAAATTTCTTTCGAAATTCCTAAGTGTGATTCTATTTATCTGTGTTTGTAGTTCTAAAATTGAAGTGACGCCTGTATTGGGTGGCCTGTATTACGGGCTCACAAATACTGTTTTGGATTCAGGGCTTTTAATTGAGCACCACACAGATTCTAGGCATGTTTCTGGAACGATGTCCACTTGATCCGCTGACGATGATATTCTTTACATCTACAAATATTCCACCTCCAGCTCGGTTAATTCTATTTTATCTATAAATGGTGAACAATTTTGGGAAGACTTTACTATCTAATATATCGTTTGTCAGCCAACTTTCTGTGCCAATAATGACGTTACAATCCGTACAGTGAATTAAATTGTGGCATTTTGTAAAATTATTTTTAAAATTTCGGCAACTTGCCACTGCTACAACTATTGCTTGACAATTCTTATTATTACGTTTGGGGAATATTTTCAATTTACTGTCATCGATTAGGCTACTCCTGGGCCCTATACTCGGAATGCTCTTTATATAATGCCTTACTGAAAATGTAGTATTTTTGGCCCCACTACGTCTACATCTACGAAATACCGTGCAAGCCACCTCTAGGGTGTGTGTCACAGGGTGATTCCACACCAGGCATGCAGCACTCATTCCAGTTTAAATCAGAACCGCGCAGGTTCCTCCGGATGCCAGGCGCAGGCAAAAAGCAGTCAGGACATCAGTGCGCAGAAATCCTGAAACTAGGAGAGTGATACGAAGAAGAACATGCTATCACGCAGTACACTACTGGAGATACAACTCCTGGTTAGCACTATTAATGCGACAGATAAATAGCGCAACAAGGTCCTAAATCATGCAAGTACATCATGCGGGAGATTGCAGACGAGTTTAGTAGCTAATAATCATGTTAATATATTTAAAACTACTGAAAAATACTATTTATGACCTACTTTACATTACCTACTCGAAGTAACTGTCTTTTGAAATATTAAATCTGTCTGCCCACTAACTGACCTCTCTCGCCTGCCGTCTTTGCTAACCTCGGGAATGGTAATCGTGTAAGGGAAAGGATGGATTGTAAGTGATACATACTGGTGATTCAGCGATAAACTTCATTTTCTTGGGTTAGCGTGAGTGATGCGTGTGAAGTTAGAATTCTCATACATATTTGCAATACGGTGTAGGTCTCTTACTATTTTTGCTCTTGTCTCTTCTGCAGATGTAGTCTGGTAATCATACCAGGTTAGTTCTGGACAATCCATATTTAAATTTGAGACCGTGATTTGTTAAGGCTAGTTTGTCGCTGACGTAGAAATAGAATAATGCTGCATTTAAACTAGCTCAGCTTGTCTTCGAGGTTCAGTAACATTTGAATTGTCGCAGTCTGAACGTCGATACACGGATATGAGATTCTGGGGTCTTCGTGCCGGCGAAAAATCACTCCAGGTCGTGTGTTTATTGCCGATGAAATGCCTTGAGAGGGTAGGGATTGGGTTGGTGTGGTGGCTAGAGTACTGGCTAACCTTACGGGTGGCCAGGGTTCAAACCCCTGCAGAGGAGGATATTTTTTAGAGGAAACCCGATCCCTACTTGAGTGTCTTGTGGAGGGCACTTCAAGTACAGTACTCCGTCTGTCGGATGAGACATTAAACCGTGGTCCTCTTGGCGCCTTTCGTTAAGAGCAGGCTAATGCCGACGTCGGGTTTCTATCCACCCTTCCTCCCTTACCTATCCCCTATGCTCAAATGACCTTAGCTGTCTGTGGCCTCCCCTATTATCCAATCCAATCCAGCCTTGAGGGGTCTAAAGCATGCATGGCACAGTCTCATCATGGTCTGTTCTTATGAAATTATGTACAATGCCTAAAGAATTTTCCTTGAAAGTTTTTCTACTTATCATTTCACGCTCTATATGGCTGATTTTAGATAAGTAATGGCAAATATTATAACAATTCCAAAAGGTAGAGAAATGGAGCTGTATAAATGCTCATAAAGGGGATGAAGTTGTCGCTTAGAAATATTCTTTCTATAATTACTTTTTAGCTCTTAGAAGCGTGACTCAATTTTTATAATATTCAAAGTGATCAAATACGTGTTTCCTCTGCTTTATTCGCATTATGGCTCAGGTAGCCTGAGAGAATACTGATTTTAATTTCGCATTCATCTACAAAATGCAAAAATGCAACGTTTCTTACTGGATCCATCGTGCAAAGGCTAATTGCACTCATGTTCAGTCACATGTCTATTCGGAATCATTTCTGCTGATTTGTGTGAAGGTACCAGTCATTGGCATTTTTCATCCCCAAGTGGTCTGTTGCACATGATGTTGCAGCGTATTGGTTTTTCCGTGGCTAACAAGTTCTCCTGCATAGTCGATGAAAGCACATTAGGTAGCCGTATAAGTCTCGAACCGGCTATTCAATATCATAACCGCTTAATATTTTGAGATACATGATATTAAACGAACGCTTCTTAACATGAATTTTATTTTTCACTCATTAAGTATTGTGCATCACATAAAAATATGAGTTCTTTGATTTTCTCGCAAAATCTCCTTTGTTGGATAGGTAAAAAGGTACGGAGAGGGAATCATAAGGAATGTATATTTGCAGGCCATTAGTTTTTTAATTGTTTACTCCTTGTCCCTAAAACCTTTTCCTGGACCTTCGCAGCGTCATTTGGATAGAAAATAATGAAAATGGAGGTGAATACCCAAATGTAAGCCATTGATACTCAAGTGCCAATGTGGAAAGGGACCTGGGTGGTTGGATTTGGTTTCACATTAAATATCCCTCTCTGGGCGAGCATGTCAAATTTGTTAAATTTCAACATCATTGCAAGATCAGCTCCATGAGATAGCTCCAGCTTCTCCGTTTAGTAGTCGAGTGGGACGGAATTGTTACGCTTCGAACTGGAAGAGAGAAAATATGCGCCTCTTTTGTTTTTTTCAATAATTAAATGACTCCATTGACAATACTTATGTACTAGCAACATATTTTTCACTCTATTGCTTCATAATTCCGTCCATTAAGAGCTAAGTATAACTATACATATTATTAAATAGCTAAACTGTCGTAACTTGATGGTTTAAGAAGGGTTAAATGGACAGGATACTTGTCAGATGGGAAACGAGAACATGACCGACTTTATTTGGCGCATCAGAAGAGTACGCACCGGTCGTCATTGTATATAGGTGACATTTTTCGGAACATATTGTAACTGTAAACTTTAACACCCCGTTCAAGACTAACTTTTTCAACAAATATTAGCCTTTTATAAACTTTTACACCATTGTATTATTTGATACGAGACCTTTTACGAAATGACTTAACTACCGACACTCAAACTCGTTGGTGCAGAACTATTATAAAGATAAAAATATTGTTACTCTCTGCCGATGTTTATCACCTCTGAAGTTATTGCTGCACTGGCAATATGCTCGGTCTCTTCTGTTAGCAGTGCTAGAGATGACTGCTTTTTCGAAGCCCAGCATATTAATTGTTACTGAAGTACACAAGAGAACCACTCACACTTTTGCGATCTGAATGTTCACTACCCCAGTCAGCATCGGAATAAGCAACAACACTCTCAGTATTCTCAGATAATGTTTTTGTGTGGGTCAGTACCATGTGTCTTGTGTTTATGAGGTATCTGAGAACTTTTTTACATGCTCTTGATAAATGTTCTCTTTGTTTGCCCAAAATCTGCTCAAAATTGAAGTAGCATAAGCAATAACTGGCCTGCTTATTGTTACAACATACATCAAATAACTAATCAACCCTCCATAAGGCACTTTTTTTTGTTTCGCACTTAGGTGAACTTGAAAATTAGGTTCCATTGGAGTAGAAATTCCCTTATAATGACTCACCTTAAATTTGGACACAGTCTTTTCAATCCATGCACTCCGGGAAAGCTGGAATTTATCTTCTCGTCGGAATGATTCAGTTCCAAGAAATTTTTCAGTTCAACTAGATCATTTGTATTGAATTCTGAATTGTGGGACTGAATCACATTCTCACAGCTATCAAAATGTCATCCATCCAAATAAAAAGCCAAACTTTGACACCAAAATAAAAAGAAAAGTCATCACCTGAACGCTTTAGTCCACTTTCTTTGACAAAATTATGAAACCTCTCGTTCCAATGCGTGGGCGCCTCTCGAAGATCATAAAGAGATTTGTTGAATTGGAGAGCATTCCCTCTGCATAAATTAATGCCCGTCGGAATTATTATGTAAACATCACAATCCAGATTTCCACCCAGAAATGCCATTGGAATGCAAAGTTGCCTCATATTCTATTTGTTTTGAATAGCGTGTGACAACATCATTCTATTAGAGGGCATTCTTGCAGCTGGAGAATAAACATTCTGAATAGTCTCCTCTTGGTAACCTCTTGCCACCAGTCTAGCCTTTTTCATACTTTCTTGTGTCGTCTTGGAAACCCAGCTAGTATGGAGAGTGATTGCATTTACATCTACATCTACTTATTACCCTGCAAGCCACCACAAAGGTGTTTGGAAGGGGGTGACTTATCACCAACATGAACTACAGTGAAGAAATTTACTTTCACCAGCATTCACCACAATGGGTATGCTAAAAATGCTACAGAAACTACTAAAATAAACTATAACGTAACTCTGAAAACGTGACACAAAAGTCATGCAGGGAACATGCAAAACATGGTGTAAGCACTACTCGCCAGATTTAGAAACATGCATTAGGGTGCATATGAATCAATCAGCTACACTCCCTGTCCTGTCAAGTAACCTACTTCAAAGTCTCAACGGAGCCATTATGGTCTCTTATCGATCGCGAAAAAAAACGACATTTTAAACCTTTCTGTTCTACAATCTATTACCCTTATTTTATCCCGATGATCTGATCTACCGTAGTATGTTGGAGTTCGTAAGATATTGATAACTTCTGGAAATAAATCGGTTGTGAAAATACTTAAAGATTGAGTCTAATTTTCAATCGGCGGTCTGAAAGCGATCTCCATCCTAGTTTTTGAAAGAGGTCAGTAGAACAAACGAGACTATTATATCGGCCTTTCACGTATCTTGCTGGGTTGACGAGGACTACTGAGAGAAGGGATGTTCCCACGCTTTGACCAGAATTGGTCCGAATTGACCCTCCATGGGTCCGGTGGTCCCCGACTCGAGGACGTACTCCGGCAGACCGCATGGCGTCAACCCTGAAAGTGAGCCAGGGAGATACCTAATCCCAAATTATTGGGCAACGGGCTCTTCCGGTCCACAAAGATGTGCGGTAGGTCTTCGCAAAAGCGAGACCGACGGCTACTCGTCGCAGTTGTTTGGGTAACCAAACTAATACGAGCACTTCGGGGAGGCGGAGGCCCAATTGAGGTCCTTTTGACCTCATTCCGCCTCATTGGTATCGGCCTGGAAGGGGTTGTGGTTCAACTGACCTTCCCTTCCCATCCTTTCCTCCCACCTCTTCCATGCCTCGGGCATAAGTGGAAGCTTGAAACCAGGGCGGAAGTTGTAATCCTGCGGCGAGAGCCGAAACACCTGATCTACTCTGCACGCGTTTACTGAGAGAACAACTGATGCCCACGTCCCGCGTTCTTCGTGAGCACGTAACTCGCTTTCACTGGCTTCTTCCCAACCATCTTTAATTACTTCCTTGTAGGCTTGTGAATCACCCATGCTAAAATAGAATGCAGTCAAGAGTTCAGAATCCTCATATTTCTTTGGCAGTCTTCTTCCCCTTTGGTTTCTCCTCTTCCCGCTTCCAACTATACCAGAATGTTCTTCTACGTATCATTCTCCTTGTTTGTGGTCTGACTGCGTACCGTTTCCCTGACTACTTTTGGCCTGCACCTGGCATTCGGGGAAACGTGCGTGGTTCTGATTTGAACCAGTATGAGTGCTGCATGCCTGGTGTGGAATCATCCCGTGCCACACACCCTAGTGGTGGCTGCACGGTATTTCGTAGATGTAGATGAACCAAATCGTCTATTTGTCCTATTCCACTTCTGGTTTTTCATCTTGTTTTGGTTAGTTTCCTCTCTTTGGTACATAGAATTTGTATAATCAAATCGTGAATCTCGAGAAAAAAATTTTGTCTGTATTTGGGTCCCATAAACGAAAGTCGCATCGGCTGTATGTCATCATTCGGAATTATCTCGTTTAGAATTCGTCACCAGATTTGGGCAGTTTTTGAGCCCACGCCCTACAACCAAATACTCAGTTTAGACATATCAGTTATTCCATGATATGCATTGCTTGGAGTGTCGCCGTCTAAGGCTGAGTTTAGTCGTTCGTTGAGTTGATTGGCTGCGCTGAGCGTTACTTCTCCCCACAAGTATCTTGGAAGATTCGTTTCTTCAAACATGGTGCGAACAATATTGAGCAAAGGTTTGCTCGCTCTTTCACTGACGCCGTTTTTTTGGCTTGTAGGAGGTAGAGATGGTTCTAGACATACGTATTCCCTTTAGTTCGCAAAATTTTTGGAGTTCATATAAGTTGTATTCGCCTCCGTTATCACACCTGATACGAGCACATTTGAATCCATCTGCTTCAATTTCTCGAAAATACGACCTTACCTTTTTGAATGGTTCATTTTTCGCCTTTTGAGGAAAGATTATCATGAAGTAGGAACAATTGTCAATAACAGTGTGGAAGTACCTACCACCTCTTAGTGTTGGTGTCTCCAACTCTGCGAGACCTGTCTTTGATGCATCTTTCAAATTTAGCTCTCGTAGAAAACCTTTCCCCTTCACCAAATGATCCTGCAAATCTTCTTTGCCTAACTTTAATTTCAGGAGCCTTTTTACGATAGAAAGTTTCAAAATAGAGCTTAACGTTCAAAAACATTCTAGAGGTATTGCATCATCGCTCTAGCAGGTTTCGAGTCTGTGAAAATGTTTACATGATGATCTTTCATCTACATCTACTTCATACCCTGCAAACCACCCAAAGGGTGCGTGGCAGGGAGTGCTTCCACACCGGGCAGGCATGCATGAATTATACGTCAGAACACCGAAACTACATTGAAACCAGAGTATCACACATACAACGCGCCCATTAAAATCTACTAACAAGAAACATTCTATCGTCAATCGTTCCAACATGCAAAGGATACAAGGACTAATAATACAGATTCAAAATATCATGCATAAATAAGAACATCAATATTTACATCTTGCATAAATAAGAACATAGAGAATATAAAGAAAAAGATTTACTGTCTGCCTATTGTCACAATTCGAACTATTCATGACGACGATCACAGCTGTTATGGTCCCGAATGGTACGCGGAAAAAATGACATTTTATAGCTATCGGTTCTACAAAATATCTCTCTAATTTTATTGACGCGTCTAATATGCCGTAGTACGAGGGGGTTATTAGAATGTTTTTTACGTCGTCAGAGAAATGTTTTCCGAAATTTAGGTGAGAGGTTAAGCCTATAAGTTAATCTACGTTGTGATAGCGATTCCCATCCCAATTCTTCTAACAATCCAGACACACTAGTAAACTTATCAAAGCATCGTTTTACAAACCTAGCTCCTCTTCGCTGCACGCGATCTAATTCCGATATCAACCCCGCTTCATATGGATCCCATACACTGGCAGCATATTCCAGATGAGACCTAACGATTGAAAAATAACAACGTTAATTCTATGATGCACTATGGACAATAACGACCTTAGCTTTTTGTCATCTGAACGGAACTTTTTCTTTTTGGTATTCTTCACATTTATCTTGTCTTCAGGCAAAACATATTTCATTCCTTCTTTATCTAATAAAGTTTCAACACTAAACTACCAATTGGAGTAGTTTACTCCAGACAGCTATAGTAGTGGCAGGGAAGATATTTCGATCCAATAATTCACTTTTGGGCAGAATTCCCAATTAGCGCAAAACTTTGGATCGACCACTCGTTAAGTGTTAAGACGCTCTTAGTTCTCGCGTTCTGGTCCCATAGTCTGTCGTAATTTGAAAGTTTAAGAAGGGAAAAATTGAGAGGTTATTTGTCATATGGGGGACGGGAACATGACTGACTTAATGAGGCACTACAGAGGAGTACACACCAGTAGTCATTGCATGTAGGCGACATCGGTCAGGACACATTTAAACTATAAACTTGAACATTAAAATTCCTTATCTCTTGCGCTCACGTACTCTTTTATTTTCGCTTAATTTAACGAATATATATCATTATTGATTACGTCCTCTGAATTCCGAGCTGAGAGTCCAATTATATCCTGTGTACTTTATTGTGGAGCTGGTTATCAATCGAAGTTGTAGTATGCAATCCAATCATAATCGTATGGATTGATAATGAAACTATGGGTTGTCCAATATAATGTCATATACGAAAATTAGAATAGAACTCACGGGCTTGAACCGCAATGATAATTTTTCATTGACTATCCGGGAGAGGCCCTTGATTTTTACCTGGGCTACCATTGGGGCCGGGTTGAGAGGTTGGGAATACATTGCAATGTCTGAGGTGGGCTTCGAGCTAGTTTATGTCTCTGGCTTAATGGGCGGATATTCAAAAGCTATTTTAGACATTCAAGACCACGTGATGGGGGCAGCAATGGCGAGACATGCCCAAGGTGTTGAGAAATAAACTATGAAAAATGTACGTCGAAATGACTCACAGGTTCAATCTAATGATTTATCTGCAACATTCTGAAAAATAGATTGCAATCACGTGCGTAAGAGGAACTTATAACTAGTACAAGTGGAAAACTGCCATGCAGATTTGATTGCACCAAGACTCGAACTAGGATACCCCCGTGGCCAATATAGTGTGGTGGCTGGTAAAACCGCTCACAATACACAAAATGTTTCTAATTGCCGCGTTAAAATTCTCCACCTGATTTGACTAACGCACTTGATTATGAAAATGTATTCTTTATATTGGATTTTGAATTGACAATAAGGGGAGACATGTGAAATGATTTCGCTCAATTCCTCGAGACCGCGCTCCAATCAGTCGAGTTCATTTTCCAATTCAAGAAAACTAATGTGACAATGCTGCATTTCATTCACTGGCTCATCGGACATGATCGAGCGATTAGAATTGTCGTACGTCGTGGATACAGGCGAATTGCAATCGGTATTAGTGTAAATTTCTCGGGCTCGCCACCGGGTAAGATTTTTATAGACAGCCGACGTTTCGGGTTCCGACTCGTCACCCATTATCAAGGCTAATGATAGCCTTGATAATGGGTGACGAGTCGGAACCCGAAACGTCGGCTGTCTATAAAAATCTTACCCGGTGGCGAGCCCGAGAAATTTACACTAATTTAATTCGCCGGGAAAGTGTAAAATCATACATTGCAATCGGTATGCTGTCACATGCTTTGACAGTGGGTGTTGTGCTAAGATCTTAAATACAAATATTTTTATTCTGATGCTCATGATAGGTGGTGCCATTGTCGTCAAAGAAGAAGTCACCAGTAAATGCATTTGAAGGGCTTCCATTTCAGTTTCAAGGTGATTAGGGAAATAATTCAATGAAGGTTCGTATTGCCGCTTCTGTGTTCAGACAAGATCTACGTTGCATTTTTATGTTAACATAGTGACATTGCTCTTTTTGTTGCATGACCTTCTTGATAACCCACCTTCGTGACAATCCACCCCTGCCACGCATCCTTGTGGTGGCATTAAGCAAGTGTAAATGTAAATCTACCTCGAGGACAGCAGACTCGCGTTTCATTTAAGGACCAACGCCTTTAATGTCATCATCTATGTTATACGATGTTTGGTCTTCGATAAGGATTATTTCAAATAGAGACGAGTACTATGACTTGGAAAACTTGTTTCAATTACATTTTTATTTTCTCCTCTGCGTACTTTACCGTTATGGCTTTTTTTTACCAGTGCTCATTTCTAGCTCTCTCCAATTAAACATTTATGTATTTTTTTTTAATTTTGATAAAATATGTACTTTTGTAGTGGGGATTTTATGCGCAATACCTCATTAAAAAGCAAGATTTGGAGAAATCAATGGCTAAGGATACATTAAGATATTTCGTCAAAACCGCTTTGGGCGTCTGGAAGCTGTTTGCTAAAATTAATTCTTCAATGAATAGGTTTCCAGGAAGCCAAAGTCGTAGCGCTTTTAGTGGAATTTCTTCCATCACTATTTTAAAGCTACCCGGCATTTGATTAAATGCTTGTAGGTTATATTTATTCCATGCCAGGTAAAAAATGGGATTGTATTTTTTTCCGTTCAAATATTTGAACATTAATTGTTTTTGCGGAATTATTTAAAATTTGTTAATTCTTGGAGGAAAAATCTTGAAAGCCCCTATAAGCTTTGCTGGGAGGCTCATGGCTTCCCAACTTATTTTCTGTGGATGCGGTGAAGTGGTGTCTCGGGTCAGACAGGAAAACGATTTATTAGGGAAGGGTTTTGCATATCGTGGACGCAAGTGCTGCCGCGCGACTCGAGAGGTTGAACATTCCAGACGAGACCTGAGGCGAGTTGGAGAGAGAGATTGACAGGATTCTCAGTTGAAGAGACGATCCGGCCGAGGCCTTCTGGTGAGATGAGAATGCTATTCGAAGGGACGGAACATGAAATGAGACCGCTATTTGCAGAGACTAGACGAGACCACCGCCAAGACTCAATATTCTCGTGCAAATGTGTTGAGGAGTTGCGAATAAAAATTCTCTAAAATACAAATAATCCTCTATCATGACTTAAATTTGAGTTAAATGACATAAATAGGGACTATATTGCTATGTACTCTCCAAATAGGATTAAACTTCCCTCCCGATGACTTCAATTCTAAAACAGCAAATTTTACTTCATGAGTGGCGTTAGCTAGTGCCTGTGCTATTATTGCCTTTCATCGAAATAAATGCTTGAGATGTTACTGTGTGCGGAGAACTTAGAACTCTTAAAGATATCACAGTGATTTCCAGCGGTACAGCCATTGAAGCAGACGGTGGTACATGGCAGAGTCAGCTAAATATCGTAGACCTCGACTGTCCATTGCGTAGTATGCGTGCTGGCTGATCCAATGATGATGATTGGATTTGGCATTACAATGGACCACATTAAAGTGTTAGGTCCATAGTTTTAAAAAGCTAATAATTTTTGAAAAATTTCAATACATGTAGCCAATGATGGCTAGATAAAGATATGAAAGATTATTAATCGAAATCCTAGATTTGAATCATAACCATCGGAAGTCAATAATTCGAATATAAGCGTGCTGCAGCTCTCCCTTCAAGTCATCTACCAATTCATTTTTATATAGCTTGAAGCCATTCGCATTAATTCTTATTCATTTCAGAAGCATTTATTAAGCAACCATCCATAATTCGAGCGGAAGTGGTCGGCATAGTACTTGTAATATCCTCAAAGGATATATAAGGCCAATATACTTGTTTACACGTTACAGAGCGGTAAAACCACCATTCATATGTAAGGTGGGTTTCATCAGATTTCATCAGGTATCTGCACGCACGGTGAGTTTCGAAGCAGGCACAAGTGAATGGAACAAACCTTTGCGCGTGAAATTTCGGGATCCAAAGGATGCCGTGATTCTCCCCACAAATGTGAACTGCGTATTGTTTGCAAGAGTTACAAGCATTATGACAAAGACAAGCAATAGCCCTCCTTTTATGACAAATTGTTGATAACATTAATGATATGTTTGACATTTCTAGAACTGGGAGCCTGAAATAACCGTAAAAGCAGGATTTATTTTGCGTACGTCCTCGGCATCGACTTGGCTAACCCTTCTATTCTATTGACCGTATATTCCTAAAGAAAAACTGTAAATAAATTACGCATAAATTGTGACAGCCAAATTACTCAAGCATGGCATTCTTTATTCAACTTCTTATTTCCGTGTATTGTATATTCAAGGAGAAGACGGACAGTTGTCAATTGCGCCATTAACCCTTTCGGTCACGATTTTTCAAAAATTGACAAAAAAATCTGAAATTTTGCAAGCGTGACATTGATGATTTTTAAAAAGGTATTATTCTTGGTTTCAGTTGGATATCTTATCCTGGTGCTGATTTACATATCGGCGCCGATGTGGGACACTGTGACAAGCCCTGAGCGGACCTATGAGCGCTTGCCGAAATATATGGGTAGAAATGCGCCTCCTTCTTTCGCCTTTTTATTTCAAGTTTATTTTTATGCTTTTTATAATTCTTAAGAGTTGTTTTTTAACCCTTCGGAATCATATTCACCTACATAACCACTCATGATTTCCCAAATTATTGACGGCAGATCCCAACGACCGTTCATTAAACTTAATCGCCTTTTTATAGATGTACAGGATAAATATAGAAAAGTTATAGAATGGTATATCCTCGTTTAACAAAAATAAGAAGTTAACAAGATTCATGAACGCTTTGTAAGTCATTCTTTGGAAATATTCGTAATTTAAAAACCACAGTGGTCTCAGACTGTACAAAACCGGTTTAGGGAAAATGGTGTAGATTATCTCAGTTATTGCTCGACTCCCCAATCAGCACACCAGCCTAGCCTGTTGACTCATTTGTAATTAATTGTTAATCGATGGATCAATATTTACAAGTTATTCATTGCTTTTCTTGCAATTCCTCCAAAAGGCAGTCCTTCATCTACTAGGGTCCGTATCGCCGTATGTGGTCCAAGGCTCGTATTCGTTCCCTTCACTGAAATTGCAAGGGTTGCAGTAATTCATCAAAAGGGATATTTTGTTGACGCAGGCGTATTATTCGTTAAAGGCCTGTTGTCTTTCGTAATTAATCATCATGATTGATGATACGATCTTTTACCCAACTTTCAAACCACTCTATGACACATTGCCCTTAATCGTTTTGAGGTCGTAATAAATAGCTGTGGAGAAATTAAAACATCTGACAGTAGTCGCATGGGGAGAGTGGCTTCCATTAATTTTGAGCGGAAATGTAAGGGAATGGCTCTTCGCCGCCTTACCTCCGGTTGAGATCCCTTAGAATTAAGAAAACGCCGCATCAAGCGAGGATCACCTAACCCTTGCAGACTTTGTGATCTTATTCCTGAATGCGCCTAGCTGGGATGGTCTAAGAGAAACTATCCATTTTCCAGTTTTTGTCTCTGTCAAGTTAGCCTTGAAAGCCGTTAATAAGTACGTACAAGAGATTTGGATTGAAGGGACAAGTCAGCGTGGGCATTCCATTGAGTCCAATAACTATTGGAACAGATAACTCCGCAGCTCGTGGTAGCCTGGCATAGGAACATGAGCCCTAATCATTTCCATTCTGATGATACTCAATGTCAGTCTATTTTGACCACTTTATATGTATTAGCAGTTATTATGGAGGATTGGTCTTGGTATTATATATGGCTTCATACGCCTCTTCGAGCCTACGTCTCACAGATGTATTTTCGTATCCTCAGGGCTTGAGATGTTAATCAGGCTGAGATCAGTATAATGAATGGATAGTGTGAGGTCACATAAAGTACCAAGACCAATCCTCCGTGATAGCTGTTGATATTTAAGGCTTCGTGATGAAAGCTATTGAAGGGGAGGGATGGCTGTTATCATTTTCGCAATTAACGATAAGACGGGCAGAATGTAATAATGATGACTTCATTATTTCGAGCTAAATCAGGACTGTGCTGACGTGCGAGGACCTTAAACTCATGCGCCAGACATACTGTGTTTGGTGCCTGCCCTGCCTGGAAACTTACCCAAGCAGAACTCAAATCATTTACCTTCGGGTTAACAGGCCAGGACGTAACCCTGCCGCCACCGAGGCTGGCAATGGTAATGATAGAATCGCTATGCTAACATTTTTTGGGGAATTAACGAAGAGTCGAGAGAAATCTGGCGTCGACATTTGCTCGATCTTGTGGAAGTGTTAGAGGGGTTCACGTCTCTCGTCCCATCCTATGGACGGAGGACAGGAATTCGATTGACTCCCAAACAAGGCTCGTGGTTCCCCAAAATTAATTTCCTCAGCTTCCCGTAACCTGGGGCTTCCGGATGGGAAGCAGCGAGGACTTCAGGCTTGCAGTTCTCCATATTACATTTAAACTCATTTCTATGGATGAGATGGATGAGATAACATCAGCGTGCAGTTAGCGTGTTGATAATGCCGTACCGTCAACGGTGGCATTCAAAGTAAAACTTAGTACGACATCCGTAATAGTTTAAACAAATAGCGTGGACTTTTGTTCATTTGTGAGTAATTAACTTAAGTCTTGAGTTCCAGTGCTTTTTTTAGATCGTGTGTGTCTAGCTGTTGAGGATCATTAGAATGAAATGAAATGAAAGGAATGAAAATATGTATCTATGCATGTTTTTCAGGAACCTTACGTAAAATCGGGGCGATTTTCCCTGAGCAGACTGTCAACACCAAGCGTTCGCCAATATTTAATTAATGTGCACGAATAAAGCCCCGTTCGATCATCACTAATTTTTACTGCGAGGGCTTTTGAAGTCGCTGAGCGTCAATTCGACGCCAAATTTTTAGATCAATTTCATTAATTTTTGCCCAGCGGTAACATTTCCCTTCGAGAGAAATGTTTTCGTCAATAATGTGTTGACTCGCCTTCTGAAATTGGGGCGGGCGGAGAATAAGGGGTGGGGGGGGTACGGGGGTTTGAGAGGGAGGGGTTGGGTCGACAGAGCGGCACGATTGTCTTCGCCTCTCCAACAAGGGAGATGTCGAGTGGTGGTTGAGGCAGGAACTCCCTCGCCGCTCGCTTTATTGATTCAATTCTCGGCACATGATATAATCCTGCCTGCTCTTGGCAGATAGCATTTCATTATAACGCGCTGTTGATAAACTTTGACACGTTGTGAATGGAGCCGCTTTAAAACATTTTCCGAGTAGATTGCAAGCTAATCAATCATGAAAATCCAACCATTCTCCTTTCCCCTTTTGGAACGGGGTCCCCGACGCTCAAGGCAGTCACTGGCTGTTGATCTTCGCCGAGGGCGCTGAATGCGGAGTCAGCCTCGGGTGCTCTCGACGACGGGTGACCATACCACCTCCCGAAGATGCCGAAAGATGACGCCGAGCGAAGCATGGTGGTACATGGTGTGGATTTATGACAATGTATGGTTTGATTTTGGCTCTACTTCACGGTGCGGTTATAGTGTGCGAAGGGAATCACAGGGCAGGCACAGGGCGGTATTATTTATTCTATCGTCTTCGAGCAATTTTAAAAATAAAAGTGTGCAAACAGTGAACACGTCACGGAGGCATACTTTAGATACAGCTTTGTGTCCTTTTCCTGTCGAAGAATTGGGAATGACAGCCGGGGTGGCAGGTATGGATATGTGCCAAGGACTCTCTACTCTTCCAGCCATTTTATTCGCGTTGCATATCGATGCCTCGTCAATTATAACAGCGCGGTTTGCCGCTGGAAATGAATCTAATTAGTGAATGCCTTTAATTTTAGCCGGATAAGTAAATTATGGAACAGAGGAAGGCAAAATTTAGCCTGTATTCACATCTTATGATCGTATCAATATTGTTCACTTATAATTTCTTTTGTCAAAAATCATCAAACCAAATAGTCGGTTAATAATCATGGAACTCGCAATATTCAGCATTTCCGCCTAAGTTTTCTTAAGCTCCTCTTTTGTTATTCTTTTCAAAACCTTTTTTTATAATATAGTGACCTCGCGTGATTTTAACTAGCTGCGGTGAGTTAAAAGTTTTGGCTTCCTAACATGTTTTCCCTTTTTTGGCGGGTGGTGATTGCTGTAGACATTGTAAAACATTGGTATATTTCACCCAAATGTTATGGAGATGGTATTCTTTCATTGTGTTACCATTGAAACTCCATAAAAAGTCGTAACAATGAGGAAATAAATATGACTTTGCGTGTCGGCGCTTAAAAAATAAGGTAGCTGCGAGATAGCAACTATATTCCTGACTGTCGAAGAAATGCGAATAAATCTGATCTCCCATGCACCTTCTGTCTTTTGAGTTAATATACATAAATGTGAGAACTGGACCGATATTGATCGGAGTATTCTCCAGATTTGGCATTCTGTAGTAGAACAGACGAAAGTCACTTTCAGCCGTATCAGTCTCACGGTTTACTCTAAACCTGAGAACGATGGTTGTCTTATTTTTTTCGATAAGGCATAGTATGGGGAGTGAATATTGCTTTTAAAGGAAGCGGCCGATAACGATATCTTCATTTTGTTTTATTGACGGCATTCACTATTGACTGCATTATCATGGAGCTCTATGAATACATTAATGCATTTACAGTATTTACAGAAGATGTATTGTTTTATAAGCTATCGAGATTCATCTTTTTTATTGTCTTAATATTGGCCATGTAACTGGATGACGTATGTTCGTAACATTAATTCGAAGGTGGTCATCAGCCTTATATTTATTAAGTAAAACGGATTGATTCGCCGTGAGGTTATCATTACATGATAGGAAATAAAGGTCGTGATTGTCTTTCAGGTGTCAAAGTTTTCCTTAAAAAGGAATGTCTTTTTTATCGCCTAATCGTCTTAAATTTCCATATAAGTGCCCCGTAACATTCCACTGGACTATAAAATGCTTTATCGTTTTTTCGGTAAATCATAATGTCATCTTCGTGAAAGAGGGTAAACAATTTCTTATTGACATGTAAATGAAGACGCATCTTAAAGGGGAGCCAAGCACTAGTATTTGATTACATGCTCATGAGGACATGGGGTGGTTTCAACCAGTGGTTCCAAAAGTGGGCACTACCGCCCCTTTGGGACGGTGCTTTCATATAAGGGAGCGAAAAGAAGCAAGGGGCGCTGGAGGCAGGAGCCTGACCGAAAATTATCACACACACACACATGTAAGGAGATGAATAAACGGGCCATTGGATTTGAAATAGTCATTAGATCAATTTTAATTGTTTAAACTTCATTTTACAACCCTTCTGGTTTATCCATGTAGTCTATGAATTTAAAGCTTACGGTTAGAGGGCGTAGGTATAGGTCTGTGGAACAAAGGAAACAGTGGTTTGAATAAGTTGGGGAAACACTGGTTTCAACCCTTAATTTTGATCAGTGCTAATTGGAGAGTAACGCAATTGTATCGCCATCAATACGGCCACCAATAGGATTTAATTGTTTTATCCAATTGACATAGTCATGATTTCATTCATATCAAACCTTGACGTGGTACCATTTAGGGTCATTTTTTATGTCGGGTGGTTAAAGGGAAAACTTTATGGATAATGTAGTTAAATTTTCAAGCATCAAACTATGCAATGGTTGACTTTCATCACCAAATAATCAGGAATAAAATGGAAAAATATTGTAATAATTTATTTAAAAAACCGTCTCATCTTATACTTATACCCTCGTGATGGCGTCGCGAGTACGTCCCATCTGAATCACCGGAAGGCCTGTGAAATCAGGAATTCTCTTCAGTTCGGTAAATCGGCAGGGGTGATGGAAGTGATGGCATTTAGGGTGCCGGCGTTCATCTCCTTTGTATGGATTTGACATTTCACTCAGCGGTTCGAATCCATGGAGCGATCGTTAACTTTCTCCTTTGCTTTGTTCTAGACGTTTTCCTTGAGGATTAATTGAGTCTTCCTGCGGCCCTTATCTCGGTTTACCTCGTACACGGGTACCTCACAGCTGCTCGACCCCTTTCGCGTCCCTATCCATCCATCAGTGTCTCATCACATTTGTTTCCCTCATCCGTCTCCAGTGCCTTGTACAACAGCGCCTAGTTTTGTTTCACATTCGTCGAAGTTTCCATGTTAGCTTTCCTACACAATGAACATGGTCAAATTCTCAAAATTCTGTACTTTTAAATAATAGTAAACGACGAAGGCAAAAATGCTTGCTGATGAATATTTTGGTTCCCTTGTCCTGGTATGTGAGCAGTATCCGTGCATATAAAGTTTTTACAAGGATTTATCATCGTAGCGATTATGAGTGCCCACGCATAAACTCAAATTGGAGAGATAGATTGTAGATCAGTCTGTTGCAGGCATTTTTCTTTCCTTTCGTGTGCCTTTCAGCATGATCACAGCGCAAGCAGAGAAAAACCAGCGCGGGCGACAACACACGCTTGTATGTTTATTTTTTCTTCCACAGAGCCTTTTGTCTAGAGTCCCATTTTCTTCTCCGGTGACCCCTCTACGGTGAGCCGGTCTTTTCACGAGTACTTTCCGCGGAGCGTGCGTGCACAGATGTGGATAAATTATCGGACATAGAGATTCAGTTGAGTACTTACTATGGTTATGTTGACTGAGTGTATATAACAATCATATACTAAGGAGTTACTTTGTAGGATGGATTCATTTTCACTTCTTGTCACCTTTCAAAACGCCTCGAGGTGGGAGGTTTGATTTTTGAAATGCTAGTTAATTATGTAAAATTTTAGCAAAGGCAAAGCATACCCTTCTTACACGCGAGTGAGTGTTAAATAGTTGCCCACAGTTAGGCGAATCCGAGAAATATGCATAGAAGTAACGAAAAATTAAGTGTTCCCTACTCATCTTCAGTTAACTGTTACAAAGGACAATAATATCCTTTGTTCGCTGCAGCAAAAACAAACGATATTATAATCATCATTACAAAAAAATGAATTTTGACTAGTTAAAATATCTCACCAAGTGGGAAATGAGACTCTAGCCTTGAACATCGGTACCTAAAAATAAAAATTGATTGACCGTGAGGATCTATAAAGACTTGGGGATTTAGCAGAACCTCAAAATATTACCTCACAGCTATGATCAACAATTTCCATTCACTCGTATATGCGTGAAAAATCATGGATAAAGAATAGCGGATAGAAAGTGTATTCGGCTCTCAGTGATATCTGAATTTAATTATGTTGCATAGGACTTTCCTGAAGTACTCGACGGGAATTATTTTAAATGATAAAGCTTCCTATTTTTTGCAAATATTGGTATGCACGCTGCACTACAACGTGACAATAGTGGGAGAGCAAATACGAATGCATCCAGTGAAGTCAAAAAGCACAGGATCGACCATCAACTTAAGGCCTAGCGTGGGGAATAACGAACGAAACATATTATGTGCTGCATAACAGAGACTAGTGTTTATCACGTGAATAATAGGGAATAATCTCTTAAATACTTTGTCGGAGGACAAAGTGATAAGGAGATGTTAACTGGCTCTGATCAGGACAAATCTCGGGTTCGCTGAACATTTGCGTTACTACACAGAAAGCCATAATACGAGAAATAAAATACGAAAGAGCTCTGAAAGCATCTTAAAAAATCCTGCGAGCAAACAATATGCGTAACACAGTAAATGGAAGGACTTGTCCCGGAGCCCCTGGAGACTCGGAGGCTAGAAGCTACTAGGTCAAATCGCTAAAAATTCAAATTTCACATATTTTCCGTGACGTTAAGGTAATTGTGATCACCATAAATTCTAGGCCTCGTAGAAGCGACAAAATGAGAGAAGAATACTGAGAGGCTGATAGGCACAAAAATTCTCTCTTTCGACGCGCTAAGGAATTACTAGAATAGAAAAATTAGAGCGAGACCCGAATGCACTCTTCATAACGTTATATAATGAAAAGAATACGCGTTAATGTGACGAGAGGGTTAAAGAGCGATCTTAATTTTCTCTCGTTAGGCCTCAATTGGAGTGTGCCACTATCATATGGGACCCCATGCAGCGTAGAATTAGTTTCAGGAATCGTGGAAGTACAGAGCATGGCAACTATGTTTGCTAAAATTTGTAACGATAAAATTTGGAGTGTGACCAAATTCTCAGAGTAATGAAGGCGAGGAATTGTATAAGGGATAAATATAGGCAGAACGTTTTGTGAAAGTTCAAATCAGCTTAATTTTGGAAGACCACCATATTTTGCTAAAGGCAACGTATTACGATACAAACGACTGGTAGCGATAAAGAAAACAGTCTAAAATCAAAATCTTTAAATCATAAATTTTAAGACAGATAATTAGGGACCATTATTGCTTTCAAGGAGGTTTTTTCTACGTAATTTTTTCCCTCATGGGGTAAACCTAACACTATATTTGTATTAAATAACCTCGCATTTTTACTAAAAGATCTCTTCGTCTTCTACTCTCCTGCATACTTTTTTTCTGATTTTAGCCGTCCACCTGATCTTCAGCAATCTCCTCCAACATCAGGTCTCGGAAGCTTCTAGTCTTTCCCGGTTCCATTGCCCAATGCTTCCGATCCATAGAGCGTCTCGCTCCACGCGGATATTTTCACAATATTTCTTCGTTCGTAATCCAATCATCTCTGACTACAGTTGTCGTCTTTCCCTCATTAGCGCTTTCTTAGCTGGTTGTGTAATCCGTCTCTCATTCGCATTGTGACATTGTGTTGTCTTCTATTTTTTCTTTTCCATTCATCCTTCCGGCCTACTATTCTCGGAAGTATTTTTGACGCATGTGACACAACAGGGTTCTGTGCTCCCCACATTTCTGAATCCTAATCTCTTCCGTATCGCAATCATTACTTTCCTTTTAAAGTGCTTCTTAATTGCACATCCCATTCCACTTGAAACGTCCCACTTGCTTTTCTGTCCTGCATTAATTTGCACCGCGTAGGATTAAATTTGCATCGCGATTAGGTAGGATAGGACCCATTAGTCAGTAATATCAACACTGCTTATCAACTGCAGTCTCCTATAACGTACATTACGTGCTTGCCACGCTTCTTACTTCAAGCTTCCGATTCTGACTGACTATTTTTAGTCCGCGCTTATCGGCCAGGGGAGCGTGTGAGTTTCGACATTGGGGAAAGCATTTAATGGCTGGTTTAGAATCACCCCGTGCCACACACTTCATATGTGACCTGCAAGATTCTTCGTTGATGAAAATGTTGAAGGTACAAAGCAATTTAATTTTTTCATTTTTTAAAAATATTTTACCCCATGCCATTCCTTTTTCATGGCTGGTGTCTTAACATTCCTTGTTGCACACCTCTGTGTTGGTTCACTGGGTAATACATACGCATATGTTGTCTGAGAAAGCGCATGATGGAGATATTAAGGGCTTGGTTTAGCTTTATGATGGTAGTAAGTGTGACTTCGGGAGATTTTCACGCCAAACATTTGATGTGTATATGATTCAAACGTAAACATAGATTATGGCGTTAGTTGATGCTAAGTCTCAAATTCCTCCGGAGGGCAATGGATCTATAAGAATTGGAATCGAATCCAGTTAACAATTGCCTCAAATGGTAGGTTAACTTAGTTTCAGTCCACTACATTTTTCTTGCGGTTTCGATGCATCAGGTAACTGATGATGAAACCAATGTGTCGAAACTAGTTGAAGTGCAATAAAAAATTCATCGCCATACCGTAATAAAATCATCTTACCATTTTCTAGAATGAACTGCCGCGTAGTAGAGCCGGTAACCATACATCAGAAAAAAATATCTCTTCCGATGTCAAGGCTGTATATGCAGCTCATATTACTAAAAATAAATGAAAAATTCCCTCAATGGTTGTATGATTTGAATAGACACGGAAGGTGTCGAATACAGCCACCATCTCGCGGTCCTGGGTTACTCCATCAATAAATATACCTATTGCTAGCAGAGAGCAGAAAAAATTTCAAACCTAAACCATTTCAGCGAAATTTAAGCGTTTTACGAAGAAGTATGACATTTTGTGCTTATGAGATCCCTTCGAATTCTCGTGCGGAGGAATATGAAAAGTAGCGGAATGTTCATAGTAACGAAACCCCTGAATCATAATTGAACGAAATTTCATTGAGCTTCGATTGGAGCGACGTAGTGTCGCACGCGTCATTCTCATTCCGAATTCGTTTAAATTTCTGAAGATTTGTAGGGGAAGATATTTTTGTGCAAAGCTAGGGTTTAATTTCCCGCACGGTGTGATATTTTAACGGGACCAACTAACGGAGCTATATCGGAGAATATTTGCGGAGCACTCATGATTGCCGGCAAATGTACAGAATTCAATTTGCGAGTGGACAGGGTAGGACATATTTTCCTATTTTGTTAAAATCTGGCCTGAATTACTAACGATCCAAAGGACGACTCATTCGCCCGGAGGAAATTGGGTAAAAGTCAATATCGACCCACCCCATTTGGTACTTATTCCTTTTTATAGTCATACGTCGAAAACATCGTTTCAATTCCACGATCGATTGAAAGCTTGAGCAAAGGTAATGCAAGGAAGTGGGGTTCATTCTTGCCTCAGATCAATATAGAGGCCTAATGAGGGAGACATAAGACCCAACTGGCGCTGTCGCCAGCGGTAGTTCATTTATCTTGCGGATTTCCCAGCCAAAGTTTCTAATACTCCGCCTGCCTCTCTCCGTTGGTCCCTCCTCCCCTCGACGTCCTTCCCTTTACCTCCTCCCCCTCAACCTCCCAGTCCACACCACTTGAAGGGCTGAGCTGAGCAGACAAAGCTAATCCATCTGAAACGGGCGCTTACGAAGGCTCGAAATGTTGGCATTCGCCAGGGAGGATATGTGCGTGCTTGTGTGGGTATGTATGCACGATAAAGGGGCGATTGCGCGATAGCGATTGACTTTAATGCAAGTACGTGATGGTGGATTTAGAGGGTTCAAGATGGATGCGAGAGTAATGTGGTGTGAGGAATGTCGAAGAGGTCACTATTTGGTGGCTCCTGCAGCGAATCTATCTGGAAGTGGGCCCCGAGGAAGAATTCCGGGCGTAAGCAAATGAGAGTAAAAATTGAAAGGCTGCTTGACTACTATTTGGACCTAGTGTATGTAGCGGTTTCATGCAATAGAGTTAATTGATAGGATGCACCTACTTTCCTCTTCGCCAAATTTCAAGAAGCACTCACGTGAAAAATTTGATCTTTGTAGTGTTAAATAACTGTGCCAAATTTTAGCTGAAGTAAAACACACCCTGCCGTGCCTAACACGCGATCGAATGTTTAATATTTGTGGGCAGTCAGGCGCATTCAGAAAAGATAATCTGACAAATCTAAAATGTTAAACGTTCATGTTCGTCACCAGTGAATTGTTCCCAAGGACAATGGAGGCTTAGATTAGCCACTGGATAATAATCACGACACATTATTTTACAACTGGTCTGAATGAGTTAAAATATCCCAACAGTTAGGAACTATGACACGATGTATGAATACGGATGGATGTACCGCCAGTGCATTTGCAATCTTCGAACCTGCATCCATACTCGAAATGTATATTTACATTTGGCCTCGAGACGTGTTTGATTCGAAGCCGCTTTCCGGGTGGACACTTACAGTGAGCCGAGGATCATAGCGTGCCGGCCATTGCGCAAGTCCTTTCTCTCACTTCGGGTCAAATTGGACCGCGCAACTGTGAAGGCGTGATCGCCGACAGCGGCGTGAAGGCATGACCCCTCGATATACGCACACTCTCCCCGTGACGTCGATTGCCTCCGAAGCCGTAAAAAGCTTTCCACTTTTACGTTTCGCCGAGTCAATTGACCGAGCATTTTACGGCCTCATGAAGTGTTGCTTTTTACTGCCTTTCGGAAAGCCATCAAAAGTTTGAGAGTCGCTGAAGCATATTACGGGACAAAAGAATGAGCTTTGGGGAAAAGTAATGAACTTGTTGCCTGAAAAAAGAGTAATCTAAGAATGTATTGAAAATGAGTACTGTGGTATGTCGCGTTCGTGCTTGAATAAACGGCTCCAGTTAATTGAGTTCCGTTTCGTTGTAAGTATTTCGAACCGGTATTAAGCCATAGAAACGTGTTGTTATAAATTTCTGCATTATGTCCTATGAGGTCGACTTTTGAATATTTTGAACTTGCCGTGAAGTACTAAGCCTATGCAATCTTTGTCATTAAACATCTAATATGAAATTTGCGTCCATATAACGTGAAAACGGCTGTTGAGGTATCAGAATTTGTCACCAAATTCCATGGTAAATAAAACCGTGGCGATATATAATTTTGAACTTTCGGGAAATTAGGCCTTCAGGATATAAATATTAAAATTCCTGTCGGTAAATTGCCTATATAATATCCCTAACCACAAAGGGTGTTGCGTGAGGTTTGAGAATAATTTTAGTCGATCTAACAGTAAAGACTTAGTCATAGTAAAGGAATAGTCCTAACCAGTGAAAACATATGCTTCTCAAAAGTGCTTACTTATTTATTAAATATAATATTTCTACTTCAATTCTTCACATTCGTTAAAATTATTGAAACTCAATAATGAGGAACCCTCTGGAATACGCTGGAGAAGAATTTTAATGCATCAAACTCATAAATGAATCAGAATTTTCCAGAACGTCGTAGCTGAGTATGAATTTTACAGAAAGAATTCCGCTTATTCCTGTATTGACCATTAGTTATTTTTTGTATTCTTCAACTCATCTTTCAAAACACTCCTATAAACAAGGTTACGACATATCATTGCTTAAGAGTCATAATTACTGCAAGAAATAGTGGCATAGAGTTTCACAAAGGCAGCGAAGGCAGTTGAAAATAAAATTGGAAAGAGAGAATTTTTTTAGAAGAAAATGGGATCATATATTCCATAATTCCATTATATTCATACACCACTCTCAACGCGAAAATCTTACGGAGGAAAAATTGTTGAAAAAATCGCCAGCTTTTTCTAATAAGCTATGTTGATTTTGCTGTGCGTTACATTTAACTCATTTTATTTCAGGTCGAATCAGTCGTATGGAATAATACCTAGGTTTATTCGCGCTAATGTTTCATCTGATTGGGTATCTGGGGATACTGGCCTTCTTCTTGCTCTCCGCCGCTGAGGGGCCGAACGGGCCTGCCGGGTACTCATCCTGTCCGAAAGTGCAGAACACGGACGGCCCTCGTGGGTGACATTCGTGAGGTGGGTGCAGTCATTGCTCTATCTTCCCTCCTCTCACCTAATACACTTCAGTTCAATCTTCTCAAACTCTCTTCAGGGGATATGGCTAATACTGGGGCGATGGACTCCGAGTGCGACCGCAACTAGCGCCGCTAGTGGCCACTTTAGGTCACTATAAGAGAGATTGACGTTAGTGCTGTGAAATAATGTTTTTGATGAGGTCACATTTTCATTGCAAGAAGGGTGTCATTCATTGAGTTTGTCATTTCCGAATAGATTTCAGATAGTTCTCGGACAATAACGGCCTTAATGAATAGTAATCGCATTGGTTTGTGGTCTTATGCAGAAAAACACCAGGAAATACGGGCGCAAGAAAATGGCTCTCATTCTTAACCTTATTGACCTGAAATTGAGTAAGCCAAAGAGAAATAGTTTGAAGCAGTCAGGAGGCAAAAGTAAGAAGCTATTTGGTAAATCTGATGGAGTAATATTGTTACTTTTTCCTCACGGTCAGAAATGTAAACAAGCCAAACACTTCGCATTGAATGAGTTGGAATTCACTATGTTTATCGCTCCCTCATTACTATAGCTTATTGCCAGATACTTTGATTTCACTGTTTTTAGTCTTCGCTATACTTTCATTAACGTGTTGAGGGTAATGATATTCATTATATTTGAGTTTTGTTGACTGATTGATATTGCTGAGTCACGAACTTTGGCCCTCTTCCGTCTTCACACCTCGATAAAGACTTGGCAACTGAAAATTATTATTTATATCTCATTAGTTGTAGTGTGGAAAAATATTAGCGCGGTGGTATTAAACAACTTAAGCATTAAACAGCTAAATATGTTGTTCTCATTTCATCGGAGAATTGAAAAGTAAGATATGAGACTATCCAGTTTTTATCACATTGATACCTCCAGCTGAGTTCCAGATATCGTCCTCCGAATACTTATACCTACCACTTATAAGTATGGCAGATTTGACAGTGAAAGATGAAGGAAATCGTTGATTTCAGATGAGATTGATGAAAGCGAAAAAAGAATTATTTCAGCGCCATGGCTTTCTGAAATAGTGTTCACACCTATTCATTCCGTATTCGCTGGATTTTGTAAAGGACGAATTTAATGTCACAAGAAACGGGGGCTAATCCGATAATGCAGGAGTGCAGTGCAGATTTCTATAGAATGTGGGTATAATACCTTTGATCTTGAGGAAAGAAAGAAAGAAAAACCAACAAAGTAAATTACTGTAGAAATATGCTCGCACATTTTCCCCTCCCTTCCGGCCATTGGCTATCACTATAAACGCTGCGTCTGTTGCGGTTCTATTGATATTGTATAAAGTAAAGTAAATGGCTCATGAAAAGTACCAAATTTCATGTATAATAAATTATGCGTATAATTAGTCCGACATTAAGGGTTTTATTAGACGCTTGTAAGATTTGATTTTATTGCCTAATTAATAAGAATGATTTAGATGGCGCTTGATAAACCTAAGCTCAATTGTTGGGTAATGCCATCCCGTTTCAGTTTTTCTACAATACTCGCATTGCAACTAGAATGATACAAATAAGAATTTTTAGTTACTAAGTAATTTTCAAGTTGTAGTCAGTGCTTCAGCAGTTTATAGCATCTTCTATTAGATGTTGGTGTCCCTAATGGTTAAGAAAAATCGGTTTTGTCTTCTTAAATGCTTGAAAAGAATTCATAAAAGGACAAATATACAGATAAAATCGAGACATACTATTCTGCCGTACCGTGTGCTTGTTCAAAATCGTTTTCATAGTGAATGATAATTGTTAGAGTGTGAAAAATTTTATTTTATGTGTAAATGACAGTTATTAGCCATTGCCTTATAACTAACATGATCCCTTTTGAGCTATTATTTTAAATGACGGAACAGTGAATACCTTTAAGCAAGATTTGTGTATGTTTGACTGATACCTTTATTTGGTTCAATTGTGTGGAGTTAGTTATAGTTTGATACAGTGAAGCTGCGGTATTGACAAATAATTTTACGAATTTTATAAAGTATCTATACAAGTCTGTGGTGCAATGCTACGTGCATCAAAAACTAAATCTTTGGAATAGCATACAAGTTCGGATCTTTCTTTACAGTGAAATTTTACGTTCATAGAAGACAGGTAAGTGTTTTGTTGGAAATGCTAAAACAAAATGTGACTTTTTTAGGAGAACACCATTGTAGAATGAATATTACTTCAAAATTCTTTTATTGGTTCTTCATGGTCTTCCGTTTTCTTTTACGTTGATCCTAATCCATCAATTAATTGGATATAAAATGATACCTCCGACATTTTTCATGAAAAAGAAACATTTTCTTAGATATCATTGAAAAGAGAATTAACAATTTTCTTTCGTTATTTAATCGTAAAATTTAGTTATAATTGAAACGTTCTAGGAGGATATCGATTGAATTTTGTATTCTGTGAGTGTGCAAGCTAATTATGCTTGGCTGTCATTTATTAATTAAAAAATAAATGGCGAATATTGTTTCATTCTTGGATTCATATATGAAAGTTTGATAAATAGCATATTGCAAAATGCAATAGTCGCGAACGTTTTCTTATGCAATGGAACAAGCATGTATATGTTCTTTTAGTAAGGTAATGACAATGTTTTTTCATTTATTGCTTTCATTGTCATGTATTGAATTTGCATGATTGATGCATAGAATACATTCACGTACACAGAGCCTGTGACAGTGTTTCCAAGCGTTGTTTCATTACTTTCAGGAGAGTCGCTATCTAAAATTATATACCCCGTTACGATTGTGGCGAAGGTAAGATACTAAATAGTAAATCCTATTAGCTTACTGGAAAGTATTTATGAATACCATTTTTAGCATACGACTAAAAGCTCTCAGTAGCCGACTAAGTTAGTTACTTGTGCCTTTTAGGAGAAATCTGCGAATGCGGCCGATGTAATTCAGAGAGCAAATGTAACTGAATGGAATGAAAGCTAATGAGGCACAAGATTGACATTACAGCACTATAAGATGTAAGATAGAAAGGCGGTGGAATAATAAAGAAAAGGAATTCACACTATATTTCAGTGAATCCGTAGAGGAAAGAGAACAATATGGGACCAAATTTATTGTTCCTCATAAGACAAGAAAATCAGTTCTTGAATTTGAGCCGATAAAGGAAAGATTGTGTGTATTAAGGATTAAATGAAATTTTTATTTCATATCTTTCCTCATTATATACGCACTAATAGAACCAGAAGATGAGAATTTTATAGATGAATTTTATAATGTGCTTGAAAAAGGGTGTATGAAAACACAAACTTGACGGCATAAGTGTGTTAGGAGATTTTTACGGAAAGATAGTTGAAGAAAAACAGCACCAAAAAGTATAAGGTAAATATAGATTAAATGACATAAGCAGCAGAAATAGAGCGAGAATTTGTGGTATTGTAGATTCTTATAAATTAGTTATTTATAGCTCATGTTTTCAACACTAAAAATTCATAAGGTCATATGGAAAATACCTGCAAGAGAAACGTATATTCAAATAGACCACTTGATGATATCCGAAAGGTAGGCGACCTTTGCAATAGACATCCTTAATTTACGTGGGGTGAATTGTGACGCAGACCACTATCTAGTTAAAGGAGAGATAAAACAACCTATCTCTTGCGCTCAGAATTCGAAAGGTGACGGAGGTAAATAATTGTGTATATAATGCTTAAGTCTGGGAAATATAAGAACTATATGTAAGTCAATTTAATAAAAAGCTGGAGGGAATAGAATAGACAAACTCAGTAGAAGAGCTAGAGAACAAATAAAGATGGAATTGTTTTAGTAGCAACTCAGATTCTTGGGACTCAAAAAAGTGAAGCAAATAGAGAGGGTTTGGTCAAGAATGTCAGACGGCAATTGATCGAAAGAATGAAACAAGGGGGAAATGCTTACAGAAAACATCAACGGCTAACACGAATATGGATTAATAAACATTAAAAGAAGAAAGAAGAGGGGGTTGCAAATAGCATTATTAAATAAATTAAAGAAACCAATTAGAATAACAGCAAATTTTTTATAAAAAATATGAAGGGAATGACGTAAGAATCTCGGCCCAGATCTGAGATCCGTTTGGATCAGTTCGGAAACACTCACTGAATGGAAAGAATTACTCAATAGATGATAATGCTACCATATAGAGCTATACCAAAACGGACAGGAAGAAACAGTGCCACGTTCTATGGAAGAAAAGGCAGTATTGACATATTTGCCGGGAACGCCGGAGCCCACTAAATCGAAGTAGGTAATATAATTAGGAAAATAAGGAGCTATAAAGGACCAGGCAATGATCATATCACAGAAAACAACTAAAATATTGTGGGGAATGTTAATGGAAGAAACTACATGGTCTAATCATTTAAACATAGAAAGAAGAGAAGATACCTGGACTTGAAAGAAGGTATGATAGTACCTGCCGATACATAAAAAGGCGACGAAAGTATCTATAGTAATTTAAAGAGTACCATTTCTCTGAACATAACCTATAGGATATTCTCAAACCTCAAATGGAATATTACTACGGAATCGCAGACTATGCTGAGTATTGATGACTACCATTGCGGTTTTAGATGGATCTATCTTCTTGATGAAACGAATGTTTGAGTAATGTTTTGAATTTTTCACTTCTGTAGAGTTTGATGCAGTGAAGCTACTGTAGGGATAATAAAAGTTAGAGAACCAATAGAAGTATCTAACAAAATGTGCTTACAAAAGGAGAGACCATAGTGTGCTTTATAAAATATCAAAGAATCCCATGGTTTTGACGTGTCTCACGCAGGACTGGTATTTGGACGACAAAGAAAATGTTTGAATGAGCTCGCGAGTCAAGTAGAGCGGAAGGAATGCCCAAGACAAGGTAAAGAGAAAATGACATACGCGATCTAAGAAAAATTGGTGTAGTTTTGGGGAGAGAACTATCGTAGCCAGAGATAGAAGAAGATGGGCAGTCGCTGCTGAAGGGGCCAAAACCCAAGGAGGAAGCAGTATCGATCGAAAAGTAGAACTTCTTTCGCTGAAAGAAATGAGTAAAATTAGTCATAAGCCAAGTGTGAGTAAAACATTGATTTCAGTACTTCTACTAGGCTAGTCCTCGTAATTGCGTTGAAAAGAAAGCCGATTCTAAGATCACCCAAATAACTCCTCTCTGTTTCGCGGATTCACGCGCCAGGCGTCTCTGACCCTGGGCAGACCTTGCTCTGTTGTACTGATTTCATTTTCCGACGGTCCGGGTTCGAGTCGCAATTTTGGCTTTGTGCAAATTAGTGAAATCTCGACTTTTTTCTTAGGATTCTAAGTTTGAAAAGCACGTAAGTTGGCTGGAGTGGTGATCGTGGGTATGTGTTCACGTTTTAATTTTAATAGAACGCCCAATATTTTAAGCAAGCCGAAAAAATTCTTGGGCCACGCTCACTTAAATAAATTTCATTATGCATCGGAACTATCCGTACAGGCAGTAATTGGTATGATGCAATATGGTATAAATTATTTTCCTAAATTGAAGCGTGCAATTAGTAGAGTTTTCGGCGCGGTGCACGAAATTCAGTCGAAATTTAACTCAATGTTTTTGGTATTTTTATTTCGCACAGATAGGTGAGATCTTAATTATCTATCGGTAACAAAACATTAATGATAATCTATGAGAATTTTTGTCCGTCGTCGCTACTATGGACTTCTAATACCTTCTAGAATGAGGACGAACACCAAATCACAAAATAAATATCTTAAATAATCCGAGCGTTCCACCTTATTACATTTTGGAGAGTGATTATATTTTCACCTCTGAGGCTTTGAGAGCTTCAATGGATAATAATTACATATAGAACTTATAATACGATATATTTATGTTCGTGGGTGATGTACCACGCCGCAACTGAGCTTTAAGTTATCAATATTAAGCAGTATATCGATACATGTCGCCAGTAATAGTGTACTGGTGTTTCAATTAGGATTTTCTTCATTGCATCAGCTTGGCTAAATTATGAATTTTCATTGATTACAGTTTTTATTGAATATTTATCTAAAATTTTGCAATAATTGTGAATCTGAATGAGAGAGTTTTTTATTTGCACGCGACTTCTTATTTTAGATAAAAAAAGGTTACTACCGCTTGAAAGGAATTCCAATTATTAGGGTAAGAAGCATCCTATTTTTATGAGGCTGTGAGTTTTTTGAAATATATTGAGAATGAATGCTAAGGGAGACATAAAAAAGCCTCAATTTGGAGTCTATTATCATTTTGAACGGAACCAGACGGACTCGAGAAAGAGAAATAAGAAGCAGGAAAACAGAGTTGGCGGCTGATTAAAATCGTGACTAATTGAGTAAAAAGAACTTCGTATGAAAATAAAGAATAATTGAAGCTCAGCAAACAGAAAGCTTGATTAGGAGAACGAAGAAAAGGATTGCAAAGCATCTGAAGTTATGAAGCGAGAGCAATGTTTATAAAGAGGGTTGGGAAAACAACCGAATGAACTGTCAAATAATTTAGGGCCATGAACACGGCTGGAATGAATGCTATACCAAGGGTTTTATTAGAATTATAAGCAAAACTAGACAAATTGATGATACCCGATGTTAAGCCGTCCCTGAAATTAGTTTAATCAATGAAAAACTTTTTTATTCTACCCCGCTTATTGTTCCTCTGTCTTCTCATCTTTTCCTTTTTCTATCTCTACCGCTTTACAAAAGAATCTCTCTCCCAAACATTCCCTATCCCATAACTTTTCGATCGAAGACATTTGACGGGATATATTTGCCATTTTTTCAAAAACTAAACATCTCATCTCTACTCATTCATCGCAAAATATCATGCGGAAAATAGCGTAAACAACGTCGATGGGGCGGGAACAAGGTGGAAGAAACCGGATCGGGTAATTGGCGAGATTTTGTCAAGGTGGTGATTTTTGTGTGATTGGTATGTGTAATTTGATGTATGATCTTGCGTACCTACTAATAGTAAATGTGTTTTCTGTAAATTTTAGTCGCATACGAGAGTTATGACAAACAATGGTACAATCAAATAAATAATATACTGAGAGATAACCCGTTTTGGGGTAGTGTAATTAATTTTGACTGGTGATAGTTAATATTAGTTCCTTATAATGCTACTCCGCCATTGTTTTGCAATTATATCCAGTAAAACGGTGACGTCGTCGTTCAATGCTTGGATTAAATTGTGTGGTTTGTGTACCTGCTCCAAATGTCTCACCACGCTGCGCTCATGACAGGGCCAAGGCGCGAAAGGTGCCGGCGACACGAAAGGAGCCTAAATCAATCTGTGCTGTGCGGAAACTGGTTCTTAAATCGGTACGAAGACGAACCGACGAGTTGGAAACGGCAGAAGTGGAATCGATCGCCCCCTAACTCCCGCGGGACTTCGGGAGAGCACCGCCGAGTGCGGAGGCCACGTCCCGCTAACTCACTGGGCGGAGGGTGCGCGAAACACTCAGAGTGGCCGGTTCGGGGAGGTGAGCGACAACCAACTGAGGTAATAATGGCTGTTGAGGCAGTTTGAGAGGTGATTGTTGGTCAATGAGTGCACATTATCCTTGGACCGCGTTTCATTTAAGTGAATCTGTTAATGCGTTGGAACTCACCTTACCCAGAGTGGTGAAAATGATGCATGAATTATGATTCAGCCTTTTTTTTATTAATTGAAGAATGGTATCATTTAATGCGTTTGGCACGGTGTACGAAATTTAGAAAAAATAAATAGAAATTTGCTGTCTTCCTATATTGGAGTTGGCGTGACGCCTTGGTATTTCTTAGCAACCAATGTGATAAGTTTAACAGATTCAGGAGTATTTTATTGGAAGTTCGTCATATGTCAAATCACAGAGTCATCATCGTCGTTCGATGATTACTCTGTGATTTGAAACGCGTCCTGTTTTTATTAAAACTTGTGGAAAAGTCCGATTGTTGTTTTCATTATAACTAATATGATAATGAAAAACATATTATTTCGCGTTAAGATGAAAATTTGTGCATTTGAAATCGAAATAGTGAAATGTATCTCATGCGCCACAAAGCTACATGTTAAAATAGCAATCATTTGACAAAACAATTAACGTCATTCATTGATCGTTCAATTCCAACATTGCTTGACTGCAGCTTTCTATCCTTCCCTGTCTAATGGGAGTCTCCTCACTCCCTGGTAGCTCTTGTGTACTTTCTCCTTTATTTGTCATCTGTATTCATCCCTCCTCATGGGACTTTAACCCCTATCTATTCTTCAGGTATATTCTTCACAAACTCATTAAACCTCAGGATGAGCCAAATCCAACTGTTTCTTATTTTTTTTCTCTAGTGTTCCATGGGGTCCTTTTCTCTTCTATTCATCTGTAAACTTTATCATATCTTATTTTGACAGTCCGTTTTATCTTCGGCATCCATCTCCAAAACCTGGTTTTGAAAGCTTTAATTTTTTCTGGTCTGTTTTTTCATTGGTCCATGCTTCTGATCCATAGGTTGCCACACTCCGCACGAATGTTTTCTTATGCTGCTTCCTCGTTCGTAGTCCTACTTTCTTTGAACAGAGCAGTTGCCATTTTGCCATGAACGCTGTCATAGCTTGTCCAATTCTATTTTTAGCATCTGTTGCACTCCTTCCGTATCAAGTTATGGTACTTCCGAGGTAGGTGAAGGAATTCACTTGCTCTGATTTCTCTCCTGTCAATGTGACTTTTGCACAATAATCTATATAATGTTATTAGCTTCATAATCAGTATACGCTGCAAAATTAAGTTATCAAGCTACGTTCCTCCGTATACTGAGGTTTTAGTCTCCGTCTTACTGATATTCATTTTATTTTCTTTTAGAGTTTTGTCTATTGCGTTTCGTAACCTTTGATGATCATCACAATGTCCTGCTGTGACTCTGACAACTTCTGCGAAGTGGAGCTAATTTCTCGTCCATTAATAATAATTCCGTTCAATCGAATTTAAAGTGCTTATTTTGAGGGAAGGTGCCCAAATATCGTCCCTCTAAGTCAATTTGGAAATTTCAAATATTAAATTAAACTTTAAAATTCACAAAACAATTAATTTTAGAAGCAATTTTCTATGCTATCAGAGATTGGTATCGTCATTGGGCAAAAATAAATATTCTTACCTCTGAGTAAGAAATGCAATACCTACGTAAATGTTAGGATTTTAAAAGTGGGGCCCTAATTTCGTCCCCCAATTAAATGATCAATTAACTCTTTATTTTAAGTCTGGGACATTTCAAACGACTCACCAAAACGAAACTTATTCATAATTAAGTACCTAAAACATTTTAATGTTGATTATTTCGTGGAAAAAGATGAGAAATTATCCATTCAAACAAAAATCACAAACAAATTTCTTTACTTTTGGTAACTATGCACACAGCTCGTGACACCATTTGAAACATACCTTGCATTTAGCCCATTTTTCTCCAAGTTTTTCTTCAGAAAAACGTTTTCCACTCGTAAAACATGTCACGCCATCTTCGTTTGAACTGTTATCGTCATCTATTGGTACAGGAAAAACATCAGTCTCATCGTTACTTGAACTTTAGTCGCGATTCTTCCTTGATTCCGGTTAACCCCGTCATTTTTTCCTCAAAGGCAGTTTCTTCTTGCTGTTCTACCATTTGGAATACAGCCACAAATTCATAATCTTGAAATACATTGGGGTTAAATAAATGGACTCCAGTTTTTAAAAATCCATTTACAGCAGTTTCAAGAGTAGCAGCATTAAGGTAAGCTCCAAAAAACAAAGAAGAAACCTCAAGTTTTCTTACAATTCGGTTAGGGTTATTGGTCAACCAATGCTCAATTTCTTTGGCATACCTAGAGAGTTTTTAGAGGAAGCAAAAACCACGTCTAGAGATTGAAGCCTATCTGTAGAGTGAGGTGGCTGGCAAACGATGGATACTCAGACATATCTTGCTCGGTCGATGAGCTGACAAGGGGAGTGTCAGATAGCCGGGTCTCAGATTTTATTCAAACTAAGTAGTTGTACAGACCGCTGTATGTGGTTTATGAATCACCCCACATATAGGGTTATATAACCAACAGTAAAACGAAAATGGCCTTTAAAAATTTCAAAATTCCCTTTTATACGGGCCACCCACATAACTGAAAAGCTACGAAAAATTTGAATATTATTAAGAATTATGCCTGAATTGTAAAAATATGAAGACAATATTACAAAATAACTATAGAAAATGGAAATCATGTGCATGAAGGAATAATGGAAATACGTCGTGAAAAGATAAGGAAGTGACATAATTAGAAGGCTGCCTTCGACCGAAAAAAAGAGACTAAGCCTGACGTCGTGTATGCAAATGAAAAATTTGCCTCGCGCAAAAATAATATTTCGAGTAAAAATAAAAAAATCTTGAGCGCATTGTAGGATTCCGTAAAAGAAAAACTAAAAAAAACAGCGGAAGAAACATACCCCGTATTGGAATCGAACCCGTGTCTCTAGACCGGAGACGAGCACGTCAGCCACCCGTCCAGCTTGTCAGTTATGTGGGTGGCCCGTCTGAAGGGAATTTTGAAATTTTTAAAGGCCTTTTTTGTTTAAACTATTGGTTATATAACCCTATATGTGGAGTGATTCATGAACCACATACAGCAGTCTGTACAACTACTAAGTTTGAATAAAATCTGAGACCCGGCTGTCTAACACTCCCCTTGTGAGCTCAAGATTTCTCGTATGAGAATAATGACCGTCAAGGACGAGCACCATTGGTTCTTCTTTTGTGGGGTTCACAACGAAAATTAAATGTTATAGCTATTTAAGAAATATAGGCCCAGTAACCCGTCCGGAATCTGAGCATGCCCCAATCGATCCTGGAGGTACTCCGTCGAGAAGTTCAGCCTGCCTTCTTTTTTGAGGAAATATTAGTAGAGGAGGAACGTATTGACCCGCTGCTGGCATACAGGGAATTATTTTAATAGTTGCCCTCGTTCAGCAGAGGAAATATCGTGTACTTGCTTTTTCCCTTTGCTGGTAACCACTCTTGTGGTCTTGTGCTGTACCATGGTTATGCCAGTTTCGTCCACGTTAAAAATGCGAGATGGATCAGAGTATCTTTTCAAGGTCTATTTTCAGAATGGTAATGTATTTATCAGTATTTTCCTTGGTAAATCCTCTGGCCCTAGTCATAGAAAGGTTTTGGGGTCTTCTAAGGGAAATTTCTGTATGTCGTTTGAAAAATATTCTAACCCACTTTTTGCCAGAAGCCTTTGCGTCATTCGAAGGATTGCTGACCTGGTTCTTAATGACTAACTGATGGGCTATTCGCCTTAGATCAGAAATAGTTAATCCATAGTGATTATGCTTCATATATAAACAATATTTCACGAGACGTCTCTCGAGATCAGCCGAAACAACCGGTTTTCTTCCAAATTTGGTTATCACACATTCTTCTGGGGAGAGATTAGACTTAACATAGTCTTTTAAGGTGGCCCTTGGTACAGTAAATGTTTTGGCGGCTGCTAAATACCCCATTTCCTTGTTTCTTACTGCAATAATCGCCTTCATGATTAAATCAGAACTCCAACATTTCCTGGGAGCCATTTGTGGAAAATAAATTAAGCTCGAGTACAAAATAATGAATTAATTAATTGTAAATGAAATGAAAATAACTCAGTTAATTATAGATTAGAATTGAATTTTTATTGGAAAATTAGGAGGAGGAAATTTATATAAGGAACGGGGGACGGATTTTCGAATCCTTTTAATCACGAGGCCCTAAATCCTGTGACGAACTTTGACAACCTTTAGGGGGACGGATTTAGGACTCGACCTATGAAAACAATGCTTAGTAGCTTAACGGCAAAAGATATGGGTCCCGGATAAATTGAGCATAAAAACAATACTCTAGTCTACAATTAGAAGTGATAAAATGAAATAATCTTGCCTTGTTGCACCAGAATAGCGTTCAGAAGTTGAATGAATATTATAACCAGCTTCTCATAAAACAAATTGAAAAATACTCAGCAAAAACACAAACTGTCACTTCTACTTCAAAACCTACTGTCATCTAGGTGGTACTGAAGTGTTTCATGACTTTGTCAAGAGGTATCAACACCACCCACGCTAGATACCAAGGGGGCCAATTTATGCGACAGGGCGGATTTCGGGCTCCTTACCTTATAGCTTCCTCCAAGTATATGTTGAAGTATACCAGAACGATGCAACTTTTTCGCGCTTTTATCTGTATACACCACAGATGAGAACATGTATGCATAGTTTCACGCAGATATTGCATTGAACAATTTGCTCCAACCACCGCAAGGGTTGGTACGTAAGGGAAAGATAAATAAGGGAATCGAGGACGTGAGAATCTGGGGTCGGCATGAGCTCAACCAAAGGCTCCTCGGAACCTATCGTTTAACATCCCATCTGACAGACGGAGTGAAACCCTAGACCTGCTCACGTAGCACCCAAGTAGTTATCAGGGTTCCTCTAAATTATATCCCCCACCGCCTGGACTCGAACTCTGGCCCTCAGATTGTGGAGCTAGTCGGTGCTTCGCACTAAACCGAACCCGCCAGATGCTTTCCATCTCTACACGCCTGGGATGTAGTCCGTGATTTTGTTTTTTGAATGAATTAGTGTATCGTAGCATGAATCATTTAGTGGTAGTAGTAATTCAAGTTATTATTTCAGTCTTGTCCCGTGTACTGTATGTTTGTCCGAGTTGAATTCTGCTAGCTTATAGTTGGTTTCGGCAAATGCTGGCTTCGTATGGCTCTCCAGCTTTTGATTCGCACCCTGCAGGGAATGGTGCATTGTTTGACCTTCAATTGATTAGTGTGGTAATCTTTGGTCACTGAGTGGACACTTTAATAATTTATAAAAAGTCTTCCGAATAAAAAGCTCTTGGACCACATTTCGTTTCAGTGCATCTATATAAGCGATGGAAATATACCCGCAGTCAGCGATGGAAATGAAAACAATATTAACAACTATTTAATGATGAAATTATATTTTATGATTAAAGTTTTTGGTGCGGTATGCAAAATTAAGGCATAATTGCATTGGAATATTTTTCCCAAATATTGGACCAGGCGTGACACTGATGTTTGTTAGCAATTGTTACAAAAACACCCGGGAATGGTGTTGTATTGCGTTTTGAAGAAAATATTCAAGCATGAAATCGATATTATTCCAAGACATGTATTTCATGTGCTATGAGGCTTCGTCTTAAAATAGCATTGAATTCCTAAAAAACCTAATCGGGAAGATGAAATTTTTTCTCTTTCATCCATAGATTTCACTTATAGAAACACGCATGTAAATTATCACGCAAATTGTCGCAATAGCAAAAATCAATCCGACCGCCTGAACTGAGACGAATGTTGCGTGCCTGGTGAGGAATCACCCCATGTCACATGCTCTGGAGGTGCTTGCTTACACGATAGATTGCACTGTATGGAACACGCTGCCAGTATTTGGGATATTCTTGAAGTAAGGTTAAAAACAGGGCAAGAGCGCGTGAATAGAAGATCGGCAAGACAGATAAAAAGGCGTTATGATAGTCTCGTTTATTTCTGGTCTCTCGCAAAAACTGGGCTGAGAGTCGCTTTTAGATCAGCGATTAAAAATTAGACTTAATCTCTTATTTACACTCAGAACTTATTTGTTTTCTCACGAAGTTATTAATATTTTTACTAGCTCCAGCATAATACGGTACAATCAGATCGTGAGAATAAAATTAGAGAAATAAACTGCAGACCATACCGGTTTAAATGTAGTTTTTTCCTCGATCGATGAGAGACCGTAATGGCTGCAAATAAGAAGTAGATTAGTTAACACTAGTGAGGCCGATTTGTTAATTTTCTCCTAATGCTTGTTATTTAATCTGCCACGTAGTACTATTATCACGTTTCGAATGATCCTTGTACGACTCTTGTCTCTTTCTGTGTTAATCTACTTCTCTGCACATAGGAGCTTAATGGAGCACATGGTAAATCTACTTCTGTGCACAATTTTGGCAGGGGATGAATTTTCACCAACATGCACCATAGTGTACCAGTAACATTCACCAACATGAACCACCTCAATAATGTTGAGTCTCATTTCGTTTATGTAATTGCAAAGTTCATAAATAAAAATACATTCTGTAGCGTTGGTACCATACACTGAGGGTGGTGCATGTTGGTGAATGTTACAGGTACACTATAGTGCATGTTGGTGAAAATTCATCCCCTGCCGTACACCCTTGAGGTGGTTGGCAGGGTTGACTGTAGATGTAGATTTGTCCGCGCACGGTCGAGTTGAGAGGTCGATGTGGAGACGCGTGGAAGTTCCGATTTCTCGCCTCCCCAGCCTCTCTCTCGGGAGCCCCACATCAAGCGCTCCGTATATTTTGGCTGAAAGTGATCCGGGGCGCGTCAAGTATCCCGCCCGCGTCGAGAGCCTCTCGCCACCAGAAGCCTCACTTCGGTGAAACCCGACGCCAACCGCGCCGGCCACTTTAATCCTCATCTCGGGTTTCCGCCGTCTAGTTAACAAGCTTTGCGAGATATGAGCCACGCCGCATTTTTGAACCGGATCTGTTGCATTAGTTTTACCACCTCTTTGCAAATGAGCTCGTCCTTGTAGACCTCTGACGTCGTTCCATCCGAATGTCTGTCATCTGCGTTCCTATTTCCTGTGTACTCACGGCTTACTAGTTTCACAGCACGTGAAGTAATCGTTTAAAGAGTTACTGATACTCTCATCTGCCTTAAATTTAATTTGTATCCGCAGCTGATGTCTCATAAACATCTTTTTGCATTCTTGAATGCTTTTTACTCGCTGATGTACATGAAAGGTGCTAATTACTTCTGGTTTTGATGCAATTTACTTATAGTGATTTTCAAGGAATGAAAACGGCTTTGCGCGGCGCTCAAAAAAATCAAACTAATGCCCTTTAATGGTAAAAAAACCTATCCAGAGGGAAGTTTTTTTACACGAAATATAGATACCTCAAACAACACACTTTTATTAACATACTGACATCATTGAAAAATGATATCTTTTGGACGCACTAGTGCTTTGGAAAGTTAATAACTGTCATTTATTTCGATCTATTGAGTCTTAATTTTTATATTCAAAATATGGCATTCATAATGTTACGTCTCTAATTTTTTGGCAAAAATATATACATTTTACTGCTATGTAAATTGATGTTTTCAATTATTTGCCAAGAAATTCCATTCCTATCTGATCCTTTCAATAACGGGAATCGTCGGCATTTCACTGTTATTCTTTACGTTCTAATTTTTTGGTTGATCTCCATGGCACAGCTCGAAATTACGCAAGTCATGCGATTACTCAGTAGGGTGGATCGAAAAAGTTTTTTTTCGGAACCGGTCTGTAGCTAGGGCTTAAATTTTGTGTTTGGTTGTCCTTATAACCCATAAAAAATTCCAACATAATCGGATTATATCTTCAGGCTGCACTTTTTAGTCCAAATTTTAAATTTTTATGAAAAAAGTCCAAAATTTGCAAAATTTGCAAAATTTGCAAATTTTCCTGATAGCCTCTAAATGTTCCCGGAATGATTTTATAGCAAATATTACATATATTGCCTGTATGTTGCTTAATATTAGCGATTAAGTGTGTTTGAATCAGACAAAATGGTTGCATAGTTCTTTAGAAATTATCATAAAAAGGCGTAATTTACAGAAATGTTACGGATGTTAGGTAGGCAATAACCCACTATAACAACTCGACCCCACCGACCTAATTTTACCAAGAACGATAAGGTAAGAGGAAATAAAGTAAATTGCAGATCTTAGTTTATCGACTATCCTGCACTCAACACAAGGATATGGCTGCAGTCGAGTGCCGCCCGCCCATCCACCCGGGTAGATTGGCCTATTTAGGTTTCAAAGTCCGCTTTGGTATAAAACTTTGGTAATATTTTCCTGTCCTCCAATCGAGCTCTAATGTAGCCACATAAGGAGTCGTAACCACATTCAGCAAATGATGCAGCAGTTACACCCTTGATCTGCCACTCCACTGCGTGGCTATGGCACGGCGGGTCAAACAAAGCCTGCAGTTTTCCTTGGGAATCGTCTCTTTCTGCTGCGATCTCTTCTGAGTCTTCATTAGCAAGTGTGCTACTGGAGGTGATATTATTTCTTCTTTTCCCCAGTGCACTAAATTTGTGTAATCTTTGGCATTAAACACATTAGTTGAACATTAAAAACACTAGTTGAACACTGGGGGTAAATTTTCTAATGGTGTTGTTTGGTTGGCTTTGGCTTTTCCTTGCTTCCAGGATCTTCCTTGCCGCGTTTTGACGCAAATTTGACCAACCGTCTGCCAACGTACCAACAAGTATATTTCTCGATGCCCCCGGAAAGTAAGGTTTTGAAGACATTTGTAGAGAAAAGTTTTTAAATTGTTTTGGTAAGGACTCCATTTTCTGTAATGCTAGTCACAGGTTTTATGACTCGTCCTTGATCGTTCCATTGCATTTGATGTGAAACTACTTGGGAGCAATAACTTTAACGACAAGTTTTGTCAATGTCTTTAGAGCAGGTGATGGATTTGACGTTGCTACATACAGTTGAAGAATGCGCCCTGCAAGAGTCAGCCATCGAGCATGGTGAATTGGCCCAGGAAGACACATCGCGGGATCATTTGGACACACTCCACTGTTTGCCATTTGGCACATTTTTTAGAGGTAAGCTTGTTCTTTGTTGAGAACATCAACGTCAACATTAGGAAGTACGGATTCATTTCTTTCGAACTGGACGATGGGTCGGTGTTGGCAGGTAGACAAGCTATTTCCTACATCGCCATGAAATCCCTTCGGGCCGGGTGTCTTCCCGTCAATTTTCTCAAAATGTGTCTTAGGGGCAGTTCATTAGAATGCAATTGACACACAACCCATTGGAGAGGACGGTGGATATATTCTTCTAAACGTCAGATGATGCCGGTGTGCTTCCCCGGGTTCTTCCTCTCTCCGTTGGATCCTATGCGCGACAATTCCGTCAAATCTATGCCTTATTCGCAGAAAAAGTTCCAAATAGCGGCAGTTGCTCCTTCTGCGTCGGCTGTTATGGGCGTTACATGGATAAGGTAGAATGAACCAGGTACCTCGATGGGAGAAATGTACTTTTCTTAACAAGTAAGTGGCGCGGGCGATGACGCACGGGCGATGGGAGCACTAGGGTGACAGAATAAGAGTCCTACCGGTGCAGGATAAAAGCAACTGACGCTCTGGAGTTATTAATGTATTTGCATCTACCTTTTCATGGTAATAGTTGTATAGTCGATAAGTCGATAAACTAAGAGCTGAAATTTACTTTATATCCTCTTACCTTATCGTTCTTCGGTAAATTTAAGTGGGTGGGGTCGTGTTATTATAGGGCCTACCTAACATCCGTAATATTTCTGTATATTTCGCGTTTTTTGACGACTTTTGACTAACTATGAAACCATTTTGCCTGATTGAAACACACTCAATCGCTAATATTAAGCAACATACAGGCCATATATGTAATTATTTGCCATGAAATCATTCCGGGAACATCTAGAAGCTATCAGAAAAATTTGCAAATTTTTGACTTACGATTTATTTAATTTATTTTGACTCGTATTTCATAAAAATGTAAAGTTTTGACTAAAAAGCGCAGCCAGAAGATATAATCAGAACAAGTTGGAATTTTTGATGGGTTATAAGGACCAACAACTTTAAGCCCTATTCGCAGACCGATTTTGAAAAAAACGGTTTTTCGATCCACCCTGTTACACAAGCCTTGAAAAATGTTTAGCCTTTTAGTGCTAATTTTAAAGTAAACGTCCATTTTTCCCCAACTACGGAAGGTATTTAACATTATGGTCATCAGTTTGAATAATTGTAATAATGTTACATTCATTTAATAGGTAATGTTACTTAATTAGCACAAGAACTACTTAATTTGGGCTTAGTCAGTTAAATGGTAGAAAAAATGTCTGACAAAAATGTCTGTTGCCACTTCTCATCAAAAGTTTCTCTCTATCTCTTTAAACTCTCTTTTCTGCTTTTCTATAGTAAGAAGCCGTGGATCATTTCTTTTCAACGCACATCAATAGTCCAACACCATATTGATGATCTTACTTCCTCGAGACTCCTTTCCCACACTCCTCACATGTTGGTGAAATCTTTCAGCCTGTTCCCAACTGAGTGCACCAAGATTTTTGCAGTAGTATTCCGGATTTGAGAGGAGAAATGAGCTTCTAGTCTCATTTTATATTCCTAGATCTTGAACTTTTTCAATTGTGCATTTGTAGCGGGACACATATTTCTTCCTAAGAAGGCTAATTTCAACGGGTTTTAAGGTACATATATTTTTCATACTTGTGTCATCATTTTTCTCTATCATAAGTCTCCTGATTCCGCATCCTTCCAAGAACTTTGCATCAGACAAGCTTTAAGCCCTATTCGCAGACCGATTTTGAAAAAAACGGTTTTTCGATCCACCCTGTTACACAAGCCTTGAAAAATGTTTAGCCTTTTAGTGCTAATTTTAAAGTAAACGTCCATTTTTCCCCAACTACGGAAGGTATTTAACATTATGGTCATCAGTTTGAATAATTGTAATAATGTTACATTCATTTAATAGGTAATGTTACTTAATTAGCACAAGAACTACTTAATTTGGGCTTAGTCAGTTAAATGGTAGAAAAAATGTCTGACAAAAATGTCTGTTGCCACTTCTCATCAAAAGTTTCTCTCTATCTCTTTAAACTCTCTTTTCTGCTTTTCTATAGTAAGAAGCCGTGGATCATTTCTTTTCAACGCACATCAATAGTCCAACACCATATTGATGATCTTACTTCCTCGAGACTCCTTTCCCACACTCCTCACATGTTGGTGAAATCTTTCAGCCTGTTCCCAACTGAGTGCACCAAGATTTTTGCAGTAGTATTCCGGATTTGAGAGGAGAAATGAGCTTCTAGTCTCATTTTATATTCCTAGATCTTGAACTTTTTCAATTGTGCATTTGTAGCGGGACACATATTTCTTCCTAAGAAGGCTAATTTCAACGGGTTTTAAGGTACATATATTTTTCATACTTGTGTCATCATTTTTCTCTATCATAAGTCTCCTGATTCCGCATCCTTCCAAGAACTTTGCATCAGACAAGCCAGGGAACTAATCTCCAAGACATGCAAACCATTTCCCATCTTTTAGTAAAGTTTCGAAAATTGCTTCAATTAGCCTAATTTTATGTGTAATGGTGGCTACAACATTTTTTGGTCACTTTCTCTATCAATGTATTTGATTCCATATTATACTGTTTTTCTGAGATGTAGCCTTTTTATTGAAACCCTGCATATCATGAGAGCAAAAGGTGTAACCATTACTTTAGTTTTTGGGTTCCCTCCTCATCAGCGTAAACCAATATGGAACTATTGCTTTTTCTATTAAACCACTGGTAATGTTATCTTGAATACATTTGACAAACTTTATGATAACAAAAGTCACGTCTCAATCCTCCAACTTAATAAAAAGAGGAGCAAAATACTTTTTTTCAAAAAATATGAAAATTTTCTTTCGGTGTTTTGATTTAATACAATTTTTCTAAAATAAAATCTGATCAATTTGAAAATCTTCTAGAAGCCATCGTTTCGAGAACACGGCTACACAAAATCTAGATTTAAAAGAATGCCGTTTTTTAAACCTCTGGACGATTGGACATGTCAATCAACCTAACGGAGTCATGGGACGCCCAATTGACTAAGAGACAAGAGTGAAGACGTTGTTACTGCAGTGGGAGGGGAAATATATCGAGACGGTGGGTTAACACAAGTGTCATCAGTCTAGGGATCGAATCAACCTGGTTTTTAAAAGCATTTCTACTCTCTCAAATCCAGCCCTTTAAATGCAGATTTTTACTTTCATGTCTAGTATTTTCACATCCAAGTAGGTAGCATATATGTATGCGAGTTGTATATCCCTTGAAGTAGCATTAATGTACTTTGTTATTTAAGAAATAGTCAAAATTAGGGGTGTTACATCTCGAGATACAGTGCGTGACTTGAATATTTCACAATTTATACTGTCATCAGCACATATAAAATCATTAAGATCGCTAATTACACGGAAGTCAATTTGCCTATCGCAGATCTACGTTATCTCATGCTTAATTTTCACATCGCCTTCAACTCAGTCAGTCTCTCCAGTTGTGTTCTTCTTCGTTTCCTTTTCTATCTCCTCTCTTTTTTTTACTTTTATTTTGTTTTACATAGTATCATTATCACGACGGAAAAATTCATTTCGTATTTCAGGAGCATTACCAGCATGCTTTCATTTTTTTCTTTCCAAGGCACATTTGTACTCTTCGCTCGCGCCATCGGCAAACTTTCACTTCTCATCTTCGGCCGCAATCATTTCCTTACGCCCGTCTTTCTCCTCACTCATGGCAACTTTCACTTTTTATTCCACCTTCACCTCTCGTTCTGTCTTTGAAAAACTTTTTCACTTACACATTCCGCGCATTTGGCAATCATTCCTTTAAAACCTCCCCGACCGATCGTGTTTCCCGATATATTCTTCCCTCTCGCTTTGCTCCGAGAATTTTTTTAAATCCACCAGATGGGTTCCTGCCGCAATCAACTCTCATTGTGTGGCACCCTTTGCAATTTCAATCTCAGGTCTTACGCGCCTCTTCCTCGCAAAACTTCCACCATAGTTCTCATTTGAGGCCTACGGACAGTGGTTCTCTCTATTGACTACCAGTCAGTGGTCTTGCATTCTCTGCAAATCCTCAATTGGTTATCGTATGCATTGAAATCAGATGTTATCTCACCATCAATCCATATCTATATATCGAATGATATCTTGTTAGTATTACAGGTTAGCTCTCATGACCTCAGGCTGCTGTAAGGCAAATTGTCTAACCGGAGGTCGCCAAATGCGCTAAACACTTTCTCAGTCGAATCTCCTCTCTTGCCAGCTTAGTCATTCTGCTTCTTAACAATGTACTTTGGATAGCTCTCATAATAGGTGCTGCTATTTATCAATATTCCTCTTTTTATATATGTAGGTAAATATTCGTGTATGTGTTTTGCAGTATGCGCTAAGAGTAATTTATGAGTAGTTCAATGAGACGGTTGGTTCAAATTTTTCATCCTCGAAGAATATGAAAGCGGACAACGAAGACTTCGTAGTCATAATTTTGTCCCGCTCTTTTGAGATTTTGCTGTCAGAGTAAATAGGCCAAGTCCAGGCTGGGAATATAAGAGAATAAACAGTATGATATAATGAATAAAGAATATGATTACCTCGTAGAAAATGATTTTATTTTAAAGAGATGAGCATGAAAATGCGATGCTTGACCAGGAAGTACGATCATGCACAGTGTTCCGTATACGTAAGTGACTCAAACGGCACATTTGATATTAATCACTGCCATTAATTTATTCCTAGTTTTACTTCACCTTGGCCAAATCATCCTATTCCTTGATTATCATTTTAATTCGCTCATACATTTATCCCGCGGTCGTCATCTTTTGATCTTCCCTCCCTACCGGGTTCTTACGTACTTGGTCATCTCCGTTTCTGTGCTGAACGTATAATTTGCCGTTATGGCCTCCTTTGAATATATATCTATTGCTCCTTTGGCCAGTTTCATATTTGTTATCTATTCATAACATTTCCATGGGAATCCGTCCTTCGGTGGTTTTTTTTTAGTATTTGAGTCATGGCATTCCGAAATAGTAGTGTGGCTTCAGAGTTCAAGTCGAGTAAACCTGATGAATAAAATATAAATTAAATTAGCTTTCTATAGCCGGAAAAACTTTGAAATGAGGACATTCTGGCAAAGGCTGTGATTAACAAAGTTATTTTCAAGGCAGTTTTACCTGCCAAATAGTATACACATATGCAGAAAGGAATGGAGGGGCTAGAAATAAGGAGGGTAGAAGAAATCACGTAGAGGAATTGTGGGTCAGAAGGCCAATAACAAGGCGAGTTACGTGGCTTAAGTTCGAAATAATCGTAGGTCACGGCGAAGGTAGCGGAGGGAGAGAGTAAAAGTAGGGAGAAGGAGAGGAAATTATGTAATCTAAAAGGTTATCCTTGTTTCTAGAAGAGGAGGTTAAATTAAACTGTGTCAGAAAGCTTTTCTGTTCTCCTTCACACTGCACATGCAAGACTCCTGAAATAAAATATCCCCGGTGTTTTTCTTCGGCTGGGTGATTTATACCGAACACCGCCTTGACGAAGAAATTTTTATGCTCGAGGACACCTGTGCCAGTTGAATGACCAATTCGACCAATGCAAATAAAAGGGTGGCATTCATAGTGGCTGTGGCTGCAAAGTTTTGGCCAATACTTTCACGGGTATGTTGCCATCCGCCTCGCTTTATTTTGCGGATTTTATTGAATTGGTCCGAGTTAAAAAAAAACAGTGGTGGTTGTCGCAGAAGGCTGGCTACGGTCTTAGCTGGAATAGCTTTTGTCGCCGAAAGCCATCGAAGGATGCGGAGCAACTGAGCTGGCGGAAAGTCAAATCCGGGGAAAACGTCCTGGCGGAAGGAATGGTCAGGAGAAATTTACGTCCTGTCAATGGTATGGTCGATCGGAGTCATTTCTATGGGGCTCCGCCGCGAGTTTCTGTTATTCTCTCTTCAGATCCGCAGTTGAAGTCACCATTCATCCATTATATGGGAATGATGCCTTAGCCAAGGTGAATGAGTCCATGAGTAGTATGTGAGTGGAGTTTGTGTTGGAGTTCAATTTATTTTGAAAACAGCATTTTTATTCATAATGTAATAAAATGAGGAAGTGCAGTCCCCATGTATGTATTTTACTATTAATGCAATCTATTCCTTATGATACGAGATGAAAAACATGTTAAAGTGCGTCATTTGTATCATACATTTATATACATGTTAAGCAGCTACACTGTATCTTTTTGCTCTTTACGAATTCAGTTACTTACAGGAATTAAGCGCTCGAAGTGGCTTTGGCTGCATATTTTTGGCCAATAAATGGAAATTTTCCATTGAATGAAACACCTACGCATGGTATTATTCTTTTTTAATGGCCAAAAAGCTACCATCAAATTCCTAAGAGGCGATCTTTACGGTTAATTGTGAGTTTAGAGAAAAGGTAGTAAGTTTAAAAATGGATAAGACTTATATAAGATTAGTTTTTCTTCTTTTTTGTTGTTCCTTATCATAGCACGTTAAAGTTGTTTTTAATTTAATAAAAGCGAATGTTAATGATTCCTTTCCGCGAAAATTTACCCAGTGAATAAGTAAACCTTGAATCTAGTTCCGCAAGCCATGAAAACCAAAGGATGTCCTTTACACAGTTCTCTCTCAGCCTTCCAACCAAGAGGTTCGTTCCTTAGTTATAGCCCCAGTTATTGTCTACTGCTCCGTTTGTCAGCAGTCATTGAATGGGGGAAGTCCTCGATTCTTTGCGTCAGCTGCGCCAATTTGTTTCTCGGGCCTTGTGTAACGTCACAATCTGCAGCATAAGAATATTTGGCGAAAAGCAAAACGCAATGGACTTTTAATGATTGTGAAGACAAGAATCGGCCTATTCCGTCCGGCAAGCGCCGAGTATAAGGACCCAGAAGGAGACAACCTGGGACTGCAGAACATGTTCCAGGAGCTGTTACAGAGATGGCCGTCTATCATGGAGGAGCAGAGTGAGCTGACGTCAACACTTCAAAGTAGCAGTGAAATTTTGTCCGCATAAGACTGTAGCTGAGCTGAATAAGTTAAATTTATCCTTTGAAAACTTTCTGGAAGAGAATAGGGTCCTTAAACGCAAAGTAAGTGATCTTGAGGTCTCTCGCAATCAACTGGAGCAGAAGCTGTTAAGAAACTCACTCGAAATTATACCCATCAAACCGAGGGAGAACCCTTGCAGTTTCGTGAGGGACGTCGGAGCGGCCCTTGGAGTCTCTGTCGCCATCGAGGGCATCGACTGTTCTTATAGATCTCATCCTCGAGCAGCGACCGATGAGTCACCAAAGCCACCTAGTCTGATGGTCAGATTTGTGCGGCAGTCAACCAGGGACACGCCAATTCAAAGCAAGAGAGTGAAGAGGGAACTTACAGCCCGTGATCTAGGGTGGTCAGAGAAAAAGGTTAGTGCTGTTTTAGCCCTCGAGGATTTGACCCACTTTTAAAAGGGCTCTAAGACCAAGCACGCGCTTTATGTAAGGTAAGAAAAATTAAGTACGTTTTGGTGAGGACAGGGAATATTGTCGTAGAGAGAATATGTCGTAGAGAGAACAATAACAGGTTGTGGTGATAACATCAATGGAGGATCTACAAAAATTTCAATAGCAATTACTATTCTGTGGCCTCCCCTAGCTAGTTTCACACCTCTTGTTGGATAAATATCAAATTTGTTAAGTTTTTTTTTCTATGTGCATTTTCTTGGTTGTCGCACATCTTTCATGAGGATTAATATTCATCAGCATTTAGCTTGCTATGTGTACAGAGGGTGGAAGTCTTACTTAGTGAATATGATATCTATTGGTCTTTGTGGATAGTTTTTAAATATTATATGTTTTACGGTTGTCTATGTATATTGACCCAATTATTGTACATATTTCACAAGGATTAGCATTCTTCGGAATGCAGTCATTCATTCAGTTACATCTTTGATGTTGACAGTTAAGATTATTTGGCCTATTCGTCCCTGTAACAAAACAAAGTATATAACAACTACATTATAAACTTTTTGATACTTGGCCTTCCTTTTGGAGGAATTCTATTGTCTATCGGTGAAATGAGTAAGTAGCAAATTTTGTATATTAACGCGCAGTCGTTAAGAGCCCACTTATACGAATTTGAGAATAATTTTCTTGAGCACTTATTCCACGTTTTTGCAATATCTAAGACGTGGCTCAAACCCATTATTTCCTTAGCCGGCGTGTCTCTACATGATTACTCTCTATGCCGGTGGGATAGAATGGCAAAAGTGGGTGGGGGAGTCGCGGCATTTATTCGAAGCGATTTCCAAGTGCGTCGGCCCGGAGCATCACCGAGACGACAAGGCTGTGCCCTCGAATATCTTATCTTGGAAATCTTGGTAGTGAGGGAGAAGATCCTCGTGATGATTGTTTACCGTCGGCCTAAAACGGGGCTCTCTTCTATGTTAGAGGAAGCTTTGCTTGAAATGTTGACCTTGCTTGAAAATATAATTGTTACGGTGACTTGAATGTCAATTTTGAAACCGATAATCCAGATTGACGGTATTTATCTAGTCACTCCTTTTCTCTTAACCTCCACCTAGTTGCCTTCAGATCCACCCATCACATAGCCAAGAGCAGCTCTTGGCTGGACCTATTTGTAACGGATCACGCGGATAAGGTCGCTAAACACGGCCAATATCCTGTTAAGTTTCTATCCTTCAATGACTTGATTTTTCTGATATTTCCTACGCTCTATCAGTTCCGGATATACCAGAAAAACCCTCAAGCGGCCGCAACTACGAAAATATTAACTCATAAAATCTCACCATAGAACTAGAGACCCACAATTGGAAAGAAATTTTTGAAGCGGAAGGTAACAATGACAAGATAGACTTATTCTATGGGATCCTTTTCAAAATGCTGGGTAAATATGCACCATTGAGATCCTTCAGCACCAGACATAAACCTGCCCCTTGGCCGAAACCCAATATACGACACCTGATGAAGGAAAGAGATCGTGAGAGAAAAAATATCAGATAAAAAATACCCATACTCTCATGATCGATTTAAATGGCTTAGAAATAAATTAGCCAGCCTAATTTAAATTCAGAGAAATGTTCCTTGAGGAAAAACTCAGGAATGCAACAGATTCTCGGAGCCTTTGGTCAGACCTTGGTTAATACAGAATCATAAGTCAGATAAAAACACCGTTGGAAGATTTCAATGATACCTTTCTATCGCTACCATCGTTATCATACCCAAATCAGTCTCACCCGGTCTCTCATAATTTGATACCGTTTGAATATTATAACTTTTATTTTACTTTGCCACTGTAAAAAAGGAAATTCTTCGAAGGATATCTAATGCAATCGGTCCGGACGAGATTCGAATTAAGTTCATTCATCTGTGTTTGAACGAAATTCTACCTGTTATGCAACACTTATACGAATACAATTTATTAAACTCGTTCTTTCCTTCTCGTTGGCAGAAAACATTTATTCGACCAATCCCCAAAGTGCCGAATCCCAAAGAAGTATCGGACTTCTGGCAAATTTCCATTCTCAGTGCAATTTATAAAGGATTAGAAAGAATTGTTGAGTTTGAAGTTGCAGAATACGTTTCAGAGAATCACCTCATTGATCAACATCAACCAGGGTTAAAAACGAATCATGGTACTCAAGAAACTCTCCTGAAAATAACTGAGAACATTAGACTGAATAGAGAAAATATAAGATTAACCTTAGAAATATAATTGGATTTTAATAAATCTTTCGATTCTATCAACCACAAAATTTTGCGACAGAAACTTGTAGATTTGAATTTCTCAGCAAGATCTTTGAATTGGTTTCATGCATACCTGACAGGCCGCTTGCAGGCTGTTAAAGATGATGATGGTTCCCAATCCACCGGATTACCTCAGAGCTCAGTGCTGTCACCACTGTTCTCAGTTTTTCTAAGACAATTACCGAAGTTTCTTAGATATTGTGACTACCACCCTTCATTTCATTTCATTAATTACATTACAATTAGGCAAATGCCTGGTGGTAATGAAAGGAACATTATCATAATACATACAGATATCATATTACACATGCTGCAACAATATGATTAAAATTAAATTTGTCTCGATAATAATAAGCATTTACTTCTAAATAACCTTAAGGATTTAGGTAAGGGCTCAAAAATTTCAACAGGCAGCCGATTCCAATCTAGAATACCCCTGTTTAAAAAGGGGTACTTGGCAGTGTTTGTCTTTTGACTTCTTAGTTTTATTTTATGTGGGTGATCATTTTTACTTATATAATTAGGCCTCTCTATGGCATCTTTTAGTTCACCTCAACCCTTGTCCCCAGCGACAAATCCTGTAGATTGCAGTCATCCTATTAACTCTCCTCCTTGTTTAGAGTGTGTCCCATCCCAGAACTTTAATCATATCCGTCACGCTGTCGGTTTTATCGTGACGACCTTATACATATCTTGCGGCCTTTCTTTGCACCCTTTCAATTTTTTTCGTAAGCCCTATTTCGTGGGGGTCGCACACTGCGGTGGCATATTCAATAATAGGTCTGACAATGGTTAAGTATGCCATTTTTTTTGCAGCTCTGTTGCTTTCTTTGAGGTTCCTCATGACCCAGTGGAGTGACTTAAAGGCTTTGCTGACAATATAGTCAATGTGAAGCCCCCACCTTAAGTCTTTGCTAAAGTAAACACCCAAGTATTTACAATTTTCGCTGGTTTCGATCTATTCTCCCATTATCTCATATTTCCTACCCACGCACGTCCTATTGTTAGGACCTTAATGCTGATGAAATGCAAATTTATATTTCTTACCCGCCTTCTGCAAGAGACTATCAGCAATGTGAACGAAGATATCAATAGCATTTGCACTTGGGCAAGCAAAAATAATATATTTATAAACCCAACTGAAACTAAAGCAATCATTATTGGGAAAAACAAACTCATCAAAGACGTAAGTTGTGGTGTAGGTACCTAACGTAACAGTTCAGCATTGGAAGATAGATTATTCTAAATCCGTATTAGATTTGGGAGTGAAAATTGATGAATCTTTCTTGGAATGAACGCGTGATGGATATTTGTAACAAAACATTCAAAACTGTGGCCAACTCTAAAGTCATTAAGGGCCGATTCCACCATCTCCGGTTAAAGATTCTGGTTGCCTGGCCACTGGCTACGTCTTAGCCGGCAGTCACTTGCGTCATCCGTTGCACAAGTGAGAAATGACCGGTAGTCACGGAACTAGAGGCTACGTTCACCCGAAGAACGATAATTTGCCTGCCAATATTTTTATACCACATTTTGTCTTAAAAATCTTCCACCGGAAGAGCATTCCGTTAGATCTCATTGGTTCTCACGGCTGGACTGATTTGGATTACAGAAAGCTTAATGTTTCACTGTTCTTTTGGTATTAACAAGGTTAGTATGATATGACATTATTTCTGTTCACTGTTGTCTAGAATGCAGTAAACAAAGAACTTTTTGGAAAGTGGTGCCACCTAGTGATGAAAGACGGAAGTTCAAATTTAAATACAGTCGATAGTTTGTAAATAAACACATCGTACTGGTTTTACCATGAATATACATTGGTTTTACTCACAATTAATCATTATGCAGTGGATAAAAATGTAGTACTACACGCAGGACGTAATTAGACACTTTTTTAATATCGTCCGGTCTACAGATATATTTAATTCCTCTCCAAATCTAATTACACAAATGCACAATTAACTTCTTAGCACTTCGTGAATATCCCTATACGGAAATTTAATAATAATGCGAGGTGACTCCATGAGTATTCCAAATGCCAATAATTGCAGTGGTAAAAAGGAATGCGCTAACCACCGCCTTTAACAGATTCTTATGTTTCATTCCAAGTCTCCTATTTTGGGTCCGCGTAGACGCATACCCTGTTTTGAAGCCTGGTACGAAGCAAGTTCTGTCTAAACAAGGCATTCTAAATTCTTTATTTAAGCCGAACGGGCTTAATGCATTCAAATTAGAATCAGAGTCTGGCAAACATCGTCGTCGGCACACGATGGACGTTTTATAAACCTCTTACACATTTTCTGTAATAGATACTTCCTCTCTATAAGCCGTGGATTTATGCACTCCAGCATAATCTCCCGCAGTTATCATCATACATCCAGTGGCGTATAATCGGAGAGTCAGGAGTATTTGTTTTCACGCAGACAAAGGCATATTTCTGAGGACAAGCAAAATTATTTGCATTAATTTACAGATTTATCGAAAACTATGAAATATTATTATTTTTTCTAAAATATAGCACTCATCGATCGGTTGAGTGCTCCAATTTCTGCTCCGTCATGGCTAACAAAACCAAAACCGACTCTTTATGGAGGCGAAATCTCACGTAAAACTCCTCTTCACTGCACATTTCAAAATGCTTGGCTCTTGGTCGCATTTGTTTTGGATTCCGCACGATTCCCATGTAATATATATTCATCTCCTCTTCAGAATCTATTAATTCGGGATCTAAGTGCATATCACCAACGTCCATGTTGCTTATTCACTAATAATTTCATTTCCACAATGCATTGTTTCCCAAAATGCATTGCGCGTGACCGCCGGCCACTATGATAGCCCTAGGTGGATCTAGAGGTTACGGTTTCAAATTCGTCAGCCGGAGGCTACAGAGTAACCAGAAGTGGTGCAACAGATTACATCGTTTAGCTTTGAGCCTAACCCAAACCGAAGGTGTAACCTGATGTGGTGCAACCGACCCTTAGTCGTGTCAAGAGGGGACTTACTATGACCGCACGATTTCAAGAACATAAGACATGATAAAAGCCTCTGCTATAATTGTGTGCATACGATCTCGCAATTTCTGTACAACAAACTGCGCATCTAAGTACCTCGTGTAATCGGCCGAAAGAGTTAATTCTTGGACATTTCTTTGGAATTGCAGCTCTTACCCAATTTTCTATTCCTTACACCCGATGTTCTGTTGCTATACCTTAGTTTCCTTTCGGATTATTCAGTATTTATTGTCTAGTGATGAGTGCCACTTTTTGTTTCCTGGAAATCTTACGTAACCCAGAGAATAGCGCAAATTAAGTGTATCGGGACTCCATCGGATGTGAAAAGGAGGCTTCCGGTCAGCAGCCAAAACATCAACCCCCTGTGCTTTCCAACCGACCACGCTGAAAAGGGCCGTGGATCAGTTATCATTTTTAATAGAGGCGGTTTAATTGTTAGTATAGGCAAAATTGTTCAAACCAATCCCACACACAGTGGTCATTGTGGATAATCACTCGGGACGGTTAATGTTGATCGGTTATCTGGAGAGGCATTCGACTACTGAGGGAAATTGCGTCTTCAAAGATAAATTGGCAGGACGGTGAGTGAAGAAACAAGGAACGGTGTGAGAAACCCAGCGGCGGCGTTTGCTTTATCCCCAGAAATTCAACTTCCCAACTAATACTCTTAGGAATGAGTATCATCAGGTCTGCATAGAAAATACGTTGGGTTCAAAAAGAGGAAGGTTAAGCATGAAGGGTGTGGGCGAATGGACAACTTCTCAATGACTTGTGAATTGGAAGAAGGAGAACGGAGACTAGGCCCCGAACTGGTCTACTCTCAACTCTAGACCCCCAGGTGTCGACAGTGAAGGTAGTTTTAGCGATATAGTTCCCTAGTCACAATAAAGGCCATATTAGAATCATACGCTTTGATTTCAGCAGCTGTAGGAAGCATGTATTACGTATTGCATTACTAATGGTGCAATAATGTACAATACTACAATATTACAATTATTATACTGAAATTCTAAGTAATTAAATAAAAATATCTTAATAAGTCTTGAAATTGAAACATTTTTTTTGCACGGTACGTTTAAAACTCCACAACGAAAGGTCTTTTTTGCGATTCTGAGAAAATTAGTGCGGTAACAATATGATTCATTTTCAAATATATATGAGAAAACGTAAAAACTAAACGCTTTTAATTTTTGACGATATCTATTTGTTAGAAATTCCTCATTTCTAGAAATAAGCTCTTTCTGTAGTGCATGTATGTACCATTTTTCATATGAAAGGGCTAAAATTTTTCGTCAAAAATCTCGGAAAGTATTTCGGTAATGGCTAATATTTTCATAACTTTGAAAGGTTGAGATATTTTTATTTAAAATGAGACCAGTTCCATTGATTTCTATGTGAAACGATATTTCGCTCAAACTACCTTAAGCCTGAGCAAGACAGCCCTGTTTGTGTGCACTATACACGCATCTTATAAAGGGATTGGATCGTAGTTCGATGAGAATTTTCCCCAGATATTGAGATCCAGACCTGGGCCCTAGTGGAGGGTAGGCTTTCCTCTGGCCATAATACGAACCGAATCTCATGTAAATGCTCTACATTAATTGGATACGCAAATTGGAACCACGAATATGGATATAAATTGAGATGGAAAGCCGATAGACAACCAAAGATTAGACGCATGAATTGAGTTGATGGAATTATTCAAATCGCACGTATTGGACACTTACTGAATGGATAAAGCCCACACACGATGTGGGAAGAAAGCTAGCACGTGCGAAAGCATCTTGTTTTATGTCCCCATTCATTAGTCACTCCTTTAAGCTTTACTACCCTTTTCATGACTGTTGACGTAACACCTCATTTCCCGCACCTATGTGGAAGCTAAATGAATAGGCACCGCGTAGAATTAGAAATAATAGACTGAGGGGTCGGTAAGGTCTTCCAATGTCGTAAGTATTTTATTTTACACTTTACGCTTTTGAAATCTAAAAGAAATCTTTGCGATAGTTCCGTTTACCTAGTCAGGAACGGCGGCAATTTGAGAACGACTGGGGATGGCATTGATAAAACGAGGAGTCAAAGGTGGTATCATCAAGGATAGAGGAATAAAGACAATGGGTAATGAAAGGAGGCTCTGAGTAAGAACTAAGAGGAAGAGACTTGTGGAAACTTTTGTATGGCGAACAGATTTTCTGTATTTTCAAAATCGGGTTTAGGCGAAAAGGAAACGCTTTGAATAAATATTTCTGAGAAAGGAGCATTGCGGGCAAGAAAGGGGAATTGTGAGGTTGAATATTTAAGCCTTTATTAAATTTGATAGTATCACCCTTGGGCAACTCCTCTTAAGCTTCCTCTTCAGAGAGGGCCGAACAGAAGACACGAGTTCAACCTTCCGATATTCTGTAGCGAAGGTCATATTGTATTTGTATTCGCACACGCCGGAACTTTGCCATTGGGCGCTGATTAAAATCATCGCAAGCGCCAATTTCAAAAAATTCAGACCTATTTAAATGAGTCACTCCACTAGATATGCTGATGGCCATGCAATAATTTCTGTCGATGGAAGTGTGAAGTTTTTCCGTAAAAACTAATTTATAAAGTTTGACACAAAATTCTTTTGATGAAATATTTGCTTGAAGGGTGTTATATGTGATGTGACATTTTATGGTTATCATTGGAGAGTACTTGTATATTAGGTATTTGGCTAGTAATTGGCGCACATTTGGAAATGCATGCATCCATTTATCTTATTCTCTCCCCAGGTTCTTATTTTTACTCTAGAAGATTCCACAACTCATGCATCCGCCATTTGTTATTTAATTGAAGGGAAAAATTAAAATTATTTATCTTTTAGGCTGCAAATAATTATTTTCTGGTCGCTGGTAATTCACGGTATTTGGAGTCGCAGTCAAACAGCCACAGTTTATTGCGACAAAATTCCTACTTGCCTTAGGTTCATCAATTCACACACTTTCGGTTGCTGCCTCATTTCAGTAACTTATTAATTTTGATCGAGTCACCTCGTGTTTCAGCTGCACAGAGAAATTTTCTGTAATAACTTATTTTTTTAGAATCATACTATTTTCTCTTCATTTACGTTTTTATTTCATTGTGACATAATTTGGTCCGTTTGAGGGCCTTTATTTGCGGCACTGATAATCATTACTCAGAATGGATTTGCTATAATAGATTTGGTTGAGATTAATAATGGATTTGCTAATTTCCTTTCGAGTTACACTCATCATCCTCGCTAATTGCTAATAGTAATATTTTTTTCAATAATTAGAATATTAATTGTCAGTATTATTAATAACTGTCGAACAGTGTAGATAACAGCGTTGGGATTACGAGTAAATACGCTGCCGAAAGGTGAGCTAAAATCATCCATTTCATAGTTAGTCGTGAAATGTAATTATTATGTTATTGCTTATTTCTTGTTTACCGCTATTTTCGAGAGGGCTATTACGGGAAATCAGGAATACCACATAAAGATGTAGGAAATTAGAATACGACTAAAGAAAACAAAAACTGAGACAGTCATAAAATTGTAAGTCACCTATAGGTTTTTATGCGTGGACATTTTTAATCTTCTGGTTATGCTACTCATGAAGGCTCCAAAGCGACAAATAAAGATTGTCCATACTTGTCATTGAAACTTTTTTAGTACTGAAATAGAAATGGTCATTCATTTAGCAGTTTAGAAAATAAAAATGAAAATCGGTTCATATGAACAGGAGTAATATAAGGGTAAGTTTTGTTATTATTTTATGGATACGATGCGAAGTATTCAACACGTTTAAGCCATAATGTAATTTATTGCTTTCAGTTATAGTATAAATCGTAGGAATCTCAATAATGGTTTTCAAAAATATAATTTATATCTAGAATTAAATATGTACTGTTGATTAAGGCATCGCCAGGCACATGGTATTTGGCGTCTCCACCTCCCCCCCCCTCGCCTCCTCAACCCCCGCGTCACAGGTGCAGGGAAGGCTGCCCGCCACTGATCTGCCGGTAGGACACGACGGGGTTTGGGCTGCCGCTGGTGCCGTGCGAATAGTGAGGGGTCGCCTGGTGGCCTTGCTGCACGAACCCTCCGTGGCTGAGCTGCGGCCATCGGCCACCCAAGTGGTACTGCTGCTGCATACCTCCTCCTCGGAACGTGTCCCCGCCTGCTGGCACCACCCTGGGAGGAAGCAACTTTTAGACGATGCTCTTTCAACGGACAGCAGCATTGTGGAGAACAAGTTGAGTGTGATCGGTTGTCACAAAAGTGCAAGCTATTCCTTTTTACATTAAATTTTAGGCACCAGTGCTTTGTTTAAGAGGGAAGTTCAACGATGTATAGGTATCTGGATACAAGCTTGACAACGCTTTCCAAGCGACTAGTGTCCTGGTAACTAAGTAATCCAAGTAAACATACCAGCATACTAAATGTGCTCTCCATTTTCCAGGTCTTTTGGCATGGGTTCACTTGGTTGGCCAATAGTTTCACCAGTATACCGACCAGCGTCATCGGGTCGAAGGAAACTTTTGTCGACCCGAGTCAACACGCGCGGCGGAGACCCGGAAAATGGAGAGAATATTTACAAATGAACGCCGCGGAAATCTTAAGTACCAAATTTATAAAGCTTATTCGTAGCACTCCCTTTACGATGACTTTGCCCATGGTCGAGTTTACATGAGAACATTTAACCAGCTCGTAGTGCATTCGTAACTTAGTCATGGGTCTTCAACAGCTCCTCAATCACCAGTGGAATATGAAATTCTTACTACGATAGATTGGAACGTAATTGTACACCGTCCGGAAGGTAGCAAAGTGCAATCACTCTTCGATCGTAATTAGAACGAAAATTCTTGCCGAACGCAATTAACCTTTCAGTTGTGCGATGATTCATTTCTTTTGATTTGGTTAAAATCTACTCTTACGCATCCAACTCTTTTTTCGTGGTTACTGGTAAAAATGTAAATAGATTTTGCTTGTAGATCACAATGTGCCAACGCTCTGCAACAACTTGACTTGAATAGTCTTAAATTAGCATCAATGAAATGCATTTTTAACTACAGTGATGATTTTGGCATGTTCATAAATGAACTAGGACAGGAGTTATTATAAACTGGAACCACCGAAAAGAACCCGTACATTTAAATACTCATTTGTGAAATACGCGTCTAATAATTATGTTGTTCACAAATACGCTAAAGTGGCTGGTGCATGCCGCCTACCCTCGTGGCGACTCGCTGGCCATGTCGTGGGTGTAGAACAGTGTTCACTCTGGAGACCTCCCTCAAAGGCTTACCCACATGAGTCCCCGAAGCTTTGACCCCACGGCTGACCCAGAGCACTGGAGTCCACGTCCACGCTCCGCCACGCCACGTCCGCCGCACTCTCTGCTCCCGTGTGCTGATATTGGCCGGGTCCCAGGGTTGGCAGTGGGTAGCGGCTGGGCTCAACCTCGCCCGACACCCCTTGGAAGTGAGTGAAGGCCCTGGGCGGCACTTCAGGGAGGCCCCCTGGGGTCAGGCCAACCGTCGGTCCCAGCGCCGCGCCGAACCCCCACTCGGTGTAGACCTCGCCTGAAAATGAAGAGCTAAGGGTCACTCTGTGCGTTTGCTCTAGTAGATGGTCGAGAGACCACAGTGATTATATGCGCAATGCGACACGCAAGCGACTTTTAGAGACAAGTCTTGGTGAAACCCGGCTTACTACCATCGATTAGATCAGGAGTGTAAAATAAAGAGATTTAGTCAGCGAAAAGGACATGCTTAACATGCCAATTATCCATGAACCGTTTGTGACTGCCACAAAAAGTTTTTAAGTATGCTGTTTGGCAGGTACTGCAAATGGTTTATTTTTTTGTAAATGCCTTACGATGCTAGAAGCATTTTTTTAGAATTTCGTTTAGTGCTTGTTTCGCTTGAATGCACACCCCAATGCACAATTTTGAGGTAGCTTACGGAATACTACGTGTACGGGTACGATAAAGAGATTGATTGAGATAAATTGAAAGGGCTGATCAAGAGAAGGGTTAGGCCTCTTTCTTGCGGTACAGTTAAAATAATCGTCAGTTATTTAGGGAGATAAATTTTAAATGACGAATATTTTGCAGACTCTTTCTGCACTCTTTGCTAAAGGAAGGTCCACCGCTTTCCTCCAGCGACATTTTGAATATGAGGAAGATTATAGTAATGTTTAGTTGCCTTTATTTTCATTTCTCCTACTCTTAATGTTATAGAGCATATGTTCGGGCTGTCAGGAAAGATAACCCATTTACTCCCGGTAATTTCTTGCATACAGTAACAATGTATGCGTATTGATATACAAAATTGATACAATGACAACGACCAATGATGAGAGTAGGTAATAATTTTAACATCTTAGCAAGCATAAAGTCCACTTTCTCAGGCGAGATATTGTCGAACGACATTTTCAAATGATGCACATAGGATATTGTACTGTCTACTTTATTTACAAATTCGTACTACACGTGTTTCAAAAGAATATCAGTCATCATCAGGTACGACTAATCTTCGCATCACTCAGGTGATCAGTTGGGTGTCGAATAAACAAAAAGTGCAACAGAAAAAATATAGATAGTGAACGAAAAACAAAAAAAAAACACTTAGGCTCCTTTATATTTCGCCGCGGCGTGCACCTTGTTTGCAAGGAAGTAGAAGAATAAGAAGGAATAGAGGACTGAGGCGGAAGGAAGGGAACTAAGGGAGGGACTGAGGGAAAGGGGATGAGAGGGAGAGAGGAAGGTAGGGGGTGGCCAGGAAGGTGGAAAGAAAAGAACATTTAAAAGGAATAGGTTGGTCTGAATAGAAGTAATGGAGGAGGTTAGTGAGATTTATTGAGTCCCGGTGGAGAGAAAGCTTGGAAAAAGTAAATGCAAGAGGACCCAAGATATTTAAGTTTGAGGGAAAAGGAAAAAGAGAGAAGGGAGGCGAGAATACTGACCTAAAAAATATTGTTGAAAGTAGAGCTGTGGGAATAAATGTGGATGACGACTGGGAGGGAAACGGAGAGGGAGGGTGGATCATTGCAGCTAGATCGGCGGCCATTCATATGTATATTGAGAGCATTCGTAGTAACACCTATGTAGAAACTGGAGCATACTTGACAAAGGAGGATATAGACAACATTATGAGAGATACAGAAAAGTGAGGGGACGGACGGAAGATGAAAATCAAGGAATTTGTCAGGCAGAGGCTGGGTGATAAGGATGCCACAAGTTTTACATCGTGGGCGATTGCACGGGATCGGAGGAGATTTAGTAGTGGTAATGATGGATTTAGAGAGCGATTTAAAGGAAGGTTAAAGGGTGATTTTAAAAAGGGCGGAGAGGTTAGGGGGGCGTCTTAAGGTGAGAGAGAGACAGCGGGGAAAATTTTGTAAGTGGTGAGGTTTTCGGAGAGGATGGGGTAGAGGTTTTTAATAATTCGGCGGATGGAGTGAGCTGCATGGAAATAGGTGGTAAAGAGGGAGATTTCTTCACAAGGACACTTATTAAGAGAGAGGGAGAGATTTAGAAGATGGGGGTTATTGTAAGATTTTCTTCTGAAGGAGGCGCTCAGGATAGCCTCTGCGAAGGAGGGATTGGTGGAGATTCGAAAGGAAAAGGTCAAGGGAGACGGGGTTGTTGCATATGCGATGACCACGGATAGAGAGAGAGAGTAGGGGAGAGATCGTTTAGTATGCTAATAGTGGCAGCTGTTTAAATGGAAATATTGTTGCTTGTTGGTAGGCTTGAGATGGACGGAAGTGTAAAATTTAAAGTTGCACAGGGAGACGTCGACATCTAGAAAGTCGATGTTAGAGGCAGAGATGTTATAGAGAAAATAGACAGAGGAGGAGGAGTTTAGGGAGGAGATGAAAGAATTAAGGGAAGTAATGCCATGTGGCCACAAAATGAAAATATTGGAAATTTAACGAAGCCAAAGAAGAGGTTTAGAAGATCAAGAAGAGAGAAAAGATTGCTCAACGGCACTCAAGAATAGGTTAGCATAAGAAGGGCAGAAACGGCTGCACATGGCGTAGCCTTTAGTTTGGATGTAGAAGTTTTCGTTAAAACAGAAGGCATTATTATTGAGTATAAAATTTGGAAGGTCAAGAAGAAAATCAGAACTAGGAGAGCGAGGAACAGGGCGCTGATTAAGAAAGAGACGGAGAGCGGAAAGTTCGTCAGAGTGAGGAATGGAAGGGTAAAGAGAGGTAACATTTATAGTGGCCATTGAGATGTCACAGTCAGGTGGGAGTGGGGTAGAGTGGAGACGTTCAATAAAATGATAAGAGTCCTTAATGTATTTAGGAAGAGAAAGGACAAAGGGTTGCAAGTAGTGGTCGACAAAAGCGGAGAGTCAGTTCAGAGAAAACGTTCAGTGGCGGAGTAATAGGAAAAAACTATTGGGCGGCCAGGGTACTTTGGATTGTGGATTTTGGGAAGAATGTAGAAATTGGGAGTTCGAGGGTTTGGGGGTGAGAAGAGAGATATCTTGGGGGAGAGGCCTCCGTCGGGACCCTTTTCTGTCAGGGAGGAGGTGATGTTTTCCAAAAAGAGTAGGGTTAGGGCCATGGGAGACAGGCTGGTGAGAGGAGGCGACAGACAACTGCCTCGTTAAGATAGTTGGCAGAGTCGAGTACGACTACCGTGGAGCTTTTGTCAGGAGGAGTGATACAATATCGGCGTTTTGGGTGAGGTATTTTAGGGCAAATATTTCAGAGGGAGAAAGATTGGGCGTAGGTTAAAGGGAGTTAAGAAAAGTGGGTTCAGAGAGTTTGGAAAGGAGAAGATTTGTGAAAATTCTTAAAGGATGATTCGAAAAACGTTCAGGAGTTCATACCTTAGGTTCATGAGACGAGATGGGGTTTGACTTTAGAGAGGGTAGAGTGCGGAAGATTGGAGGGAGAAGAAAGGGGGGGCCGCGTTTCCCAAAAGACTCTCCACTTGAGCCGACGGCAGAAAAGAAGGGCGTCAGAAAGGATGGTCATGGGGTTAATTTTAGGAGTAGGAGAGAAGCTGAGACCTCAGGATAGGGGAAAAATTTCATTGTGTGAGAGAGAAGTAGTTGAAAGGTTGACCACCAATTGTTCAGTGGGCTCTGCTGCAATCTCGGTGTAGGATGTTGCGGGAGGGGGAGTATTTTTTTGGGAGGGCGCGCTTCGGGAAAACCAATGACGTCGGAGGAGGCGGGGGAGGAAGGCTGAAGCACGTGGTGTGGTCCGGCATCATTACATTGACGATATTTTTGTTCTGTGGCCACATGGTATTAATCCTCTCAATTCTTTCATCTCCTACCTAAACTCCTCCTCTTCTGTCTCTTTTCGCTATAACAACTCTGCCTCTGACATCGACTTTCTGGATGTCGACGTCTCCCTGTGCAACTTTAAATTTTACACTTCCGTCCATCTCAAGCCTACCAACAAGCAAAAATATCTCCATTTAAACAGCTGACACTATTAGCATACTAAACGGTCTCTCCCCTACTCTCTCTCTCTATCCGTGGTCATCGCATATGCAACGACCCCGTCTCCCTTGACCTTTTCCTTTCGAATCTCCACCAATCCCTCCTTCGCAGAGGCTATCCTGAGCGCCTCCATCAGAAAAAAATCCTACAATAACCCCCATCTTCTAAATATCTCCCTCTCTCTTAATATGTGTCCTTGTGAAGAAATCTCCCTCTGTACCACCTATTTCCATGCAGCTCACTCCCTCCGACGCATTATCAAAAACCTCTGCCGTATCCTCTCCGACAACCTCTTAACCTCCAAAATTTTCCCTCGTTGTTCCTCTGTCACCTTTAGACGTTCCTCAACCTTTCCGCCCTCTTGAAAATCACCAAACCCCTTTCCAAATCAATTATCACCACTAATGTCTTCCCAATATAATTTTCCTCGGTAGAGACTGCTGCCAAGTTTTGCTGCCCTTGAACAGACAAACTAAAACTCTGCATACTTTAGGATACCTGCATCCATAAGAGAAATGTACAGGGTGAGGGAAGCTTCCTATATCGTTTTGGATTAGGTACATTTAACCGGTTGATTCTTTTTTCTGCAGAATGCATTCGTTTTTATGCACTTGCTGCTGCTTATGAAATGGATGGTTTGGTTTCAAGACAATATATTAATGAGATAATGTAACAGACAGCTTACGGTCACATGGAGTTAAATACTTGCCCGGCTTTGGCCACGTGATTTTTAGCCCCGATGGGAAGCATGAAATAAAAGAAGAAGATGAAGAAAAGATGTTTACAGCCACAGAAAAAAACGAAATTTGGTGCCTAAGTTTACCCCCATTATCTTACTGGGGGAAGAGATAAGGGAAAGAAGAAAGGTTGCAGTGATTGGCATCTGACCTCAAATTACCGTATCCGGGCACTCTCTTCTTAAAGGACCACGCTAAGTGGGAGATGAAACGTTTTCCTCACCAGGTTAGAGCCATTTCGCTCACAGATGTGAGCATCTTAAAGGTTGATGAAACGTGATCCGTCATTACAGGGGTAGCAAGACTTGGTAGCAGTCGCGGAACCTTCTTGTCTTTGCAATCTACTCCACAGTAGAGGATTGCAAGGTCTTTCACATTTTCCATTCTTATCACTTTCTGCCGTTGACACAGCTTTGAATACTTTAAGTATGTTTTTTGGAACCGACCTTCTAGGTATTCTTCACTTTCACTCCCTACTGGATGCGGAATATTTTGTGGCGGAGGTTGGCCACTTGTTGTAGATTTTGTTAAAGTCATGGGGGACTTTGACACGATTGATTTTACATGATCAAAGGTATTACTTTCTTTAATTCTCAGTACAGTAGCTGCATATTTTGTCAAACAAATTATCATTATCGTGTAATTATCCCACCGAGGTGTTTCACTATTCTGCGCTTTTTTTGAATGATGACAGGAATTTCTGCATCTTTCACGCGGTCTTCGCTTGTGTTCACCCTTTCAATGTAGTGGCTCAAAATGTTGACTTTGTCCAAACAACTAGTGGCTACTTATTTTTGTCTGTCAGTGTCTTCACTGATGCACATGATCTTTGATTCTTTGCCGCACTATCTTTTCTCCTCTACCATACGAAGTGTTTCTTTATTTGATTTCCTCAAGTCCCACTTTGCTGCTTAGAAATTAGGGTGAGGCGACGGACAAATTTGAGGCCATTTGCGCCTGTAAAGAGAGGTTAATTGTTAAGGTAAGGCTTATTTAAGAGTGGAGATCGAGGGGGAAAAAAACCCGACATCGGTGTCAGGACATTTTTGGAAAAATTAGCCAAGATATCAACAGTTTTACATCCTATCCAAATGGTAGAGCACTGCTCTTGAGATTCTCTTTCATTGGCGCCCAATTAGGGATCTGGAGACCACTGATAGAGCTTTCTGGTGCCAGGATTCGATGCCGGGTACTCGAGTTGGAAAGCCAGAACACTTGTCTCCACGCCAATGTAATCCATTCCTTCCTTTGAGCCTCATCCATTCAAAACCTATCGTCCTTATGATTCGCTACTCCATTTGGAGTCGTGGTTGGTGGTCAAATCGTCGGCCTCTCGATTATCGCCAAAAGTTTTTGGCTTTTGAGGCCCCCGAGGCCCCGCAGTAAATTAGCGGACAGCGATATGTAGCCATCAGAATCGTCCTCGCCCTCACTTACTTGTTCCGTGGGCACTGGCGCTTCCTCCGTGGCCGTCGGTGCCGTGAAGCGCGTACCCGTGTCCGGACAAGTGTTGGGTGGCCTGCTGCGGTAGGTGGTGCTGAGGGAGCGGCTGGGGAGCCACGGTCTTGGTGTAGAGGGGCGCCATTGGTGCGGTGGCGGTGGCTCCGACGGTGAATGTGCCGTGGGTGATTGGGGGCAGTGGTCCAAGTGCCGCGGGCGTACCACCCACCTGTTTCCTCCAGCGGGCTCGGCGGTTGCTGAACCACACCTGCAACGGGGAATGCTGTGAGATGCGTAACTTAAAATGTCTGGGTATTCCAGTAGGTGTCTGCGGAACTTTTAGTGAGTGTGTGGATAATTGTAACAATTTTAGGATGACGATAAGAATCCATTTTAGGATACAAATGGTTGTGTTATGAGTTATGATAATTACATAGCTGACATTCACCTACGTTTCTATATTCAATAGGGGATTTAAGAATAACCACTCTAAATTTCTCTTTTCCAACAGATATTTATATTTCCATTTCAACGTCTACATTAAAGCACAATAGGGCAAATATCTGGAGAAAGGAGATAAAAAATTGATTACAATGCAACGAAACGGCGATTTAGAGAACAAGAAAAGACTGCGAGAGCTATCCGGGTGCGAATATCGGTAGCGAGATAGCAGTGAATTTGATGAATATATTTTGGGCTATATTATTTTATGACAAGTTAAAGGTTTTATCAGTAGTTCAAATGTGTTCATTAAATTCTTACCATTAAAGGCAGTTTTTAAGCGAATATTCGAGTCATCGAAAATTTAGCTTTACTATGATCAAATATTTAAACTTATGTTTGTTTGATTTTGCAAATACCTTCAACTTTTTCCGTCAAAGATTTTATTTATAGTAATTTCTTTTGGCATGACGAAAAAGAAAAATCTCGTAATAAATTCCACACTTGACATTTTTATTACCGACCTAGGTGTCGATTGCCTTGCAATCATTTTCAAAGTCCATTTTGCAAGGCAATCGAAACCTAGGTCGGCGATAAAAGTTTGGAATTTACGAAGAGATTTTTCTTTTTCGTCATTCACCTTCCACAAAGTTACGCCTTCAACCATTAATTTTAATTTCTTTTGAAATCGTCACCCTTTTGGAAAATTCGCCAGTATTTTTCGTTACCTCACAATTTATTTAGCGCAGGATGCTCTTGGCTCTTAATCATTTTCATCCTTATGACAAATTACAACCATTCATTTAGTCACCGGAGCCCAACCGTGGAGTAGATGTAAGAGGATTAATGTGTATATATGAAAGAAGTAATCTTGGTTCATATGTCAAATCAAAATAGCTCTTAAAAAGAGAAATATTCCAATTAATCGTGCAATCATGTACATGAATTCGCCGCAAAAACCCGTCCTTTAATTATGGTAATGAGTTTTTTAAGCAAGTCGTCGAAAAATTATCCAAAATATCAGAAATAAGAATCCAATCCTGAAATCTGAAACCCTAGGCTTGATAGGAAGGCAAAAGGTTTAGCAGGCATCTGTATCTCACTGAATTTATTATTATTTTATGTAATTTTGTAGTCCGTTATCGGTAGATAACGGACTACAAAATTACGTAAAAAAATTACTCTTGATCATTTTAATCCTGTAGAATGATTGGATTCCTCAAGACTCATTTAACCACTTTATATATAGTCGGGAGCATAAGATGATTTTGTTTAATTTGGACTTCATTTGGAGCACATTGCCTAAACACGTCGTAAAATACATCCGTTATCTACGACTTGTTGGCTTGAAAGCAATGAGTGGGGTAAAGTGGCTGCCGGAGTGAGTATCTGTGACTTTCTACTGCTTTACTTCGTATTTTTTGTGGTTTTAATGGCATCTGACTCCTATTAAGTATAGAACCTATTAGGTTCTCAACCCTGTTTGAATAGCTAAAGCGCTCAGTAATGTGAAAAATCTATTTTTGCTCTGAATCACATTGGTTGGATTTTAATTTTAAAATAGTATTGACACGTTGCAAATTCATTTTGACCATAATATCATCCTTGAGCATAGATCCATTTTAAGCAAAAATGGATCCGTACAAATGGTTGCTTAGACCCAGGGATTCTCTTGTATTCACTCATTCAAGTAACAGGGATGATCCAGGCATTTTAAGCAAAAATAGATCCGTACAAATGGTCGCTTAGACCCAGGGATTCTCTTGTATACACTCATTCAAGTAGCAGGGATCATCCAGGCGTCAGAAATAACATTGATGTAATCATATTCTATGATCTCATCTACAATAACTTCACTATGTCCGAAATGTTATTTCGCTCCCCTTCATAGAAAACATGCCTTTAAGGGCCGACGCTCATTGAGCTATAATTATTGATGTTGGCGTTGCAATGCTATGCACTGGTAATGGATAAACGTAAAATGGTCGGAATATGCACTTGGATAAGCCAAAAGCCATGACACAAGTGAATCCATGCAAAATTCGAGTACTCTAATGCCATGCACTGATTTCTGTTTGGTGGGCAATCAATCGGTCTCTTTCATTTCCTCTTACCTTTGATTTGCGTATTTCATTATTTTTGCGAATTTCATTATTTTGTGTATTTACATTATGCTTGTTGATGTTCTTTTCTTTTTGAGAGCACATATTTTGTCTTAAAATCATTTGTTTGCAATTACACTTGTACCGTCTCGAGAAAAAAAATTCTTGTCAGATCATCTAGGTCATCTTTGTTTTCAGTCAGGATAATAACATCATCCGGAATGCAAGTATGTTAACTCTACCTCCAATTCGTATTCCTGGGTTGGTTTTTTAAATATTTTGTAGGGCGTCTCCCCATGCTATATTAAATAGCAAAAGTCATCTTGTCCACCCATCACCTTGTCTTACTTCCGTGAGAACTTCAAATACCTGTGACAGTTCTCCATCTTTCCTGAATTTGCACTTCGAATCTTCTACAGACAGCTTTTCTAAGTTTGCAAATTTTCTTGTAATGCCAAACTTGTCCAATTTTTGCCATATTTGTTGCATTTTGAGATTGCTATATGCTTTTGAAAAATCTATAAAAAGTCCATAAAATTCTTTATTGCATTCCCAGTATTTGCTGATTGCTTCCTTTAAAATGAAAATCTGATGTGTTGCATTGACTATATAACCTCATTTTCACAGCAGCTCCGATTTTACACCGTCTTACCCTGGAGATATTTTGTTCTTTAGAGTCTTCATTGCATTTTTTACTTTTTATTTTGAGAAATTCTCAACACGAGGCTCTACATTCTTGTATTGAGCATAGTATTCACTTTGTGAGAGTTTCTCGCAATTCAGTTGGTCATGGAAGTGTTTTTTCCCCCTGACAATTACTTGCTTTGTTTGAGTTAGTATCTGGCTTCTTTATTCATGACTATATACATACTGGGAATACATCCTTTTCTACAATGCTTCGTGCAATGATACAATTCTCAGTATCATTTGCTCTTTGATCACTTTCATCTTTTTCCAGTTGGTAGATAATATACTTCCTTTTTTTCTTCTCAGCAATTTTGTGGTTGCATTACTTTTTCATTATACTCTGCCCTCTCTCCATGAATTTACTATTAATCCACGTATTTTTCTTGTTTTTCTTGTTCTGTTGAGCGTGTTCTCAGTCTTCATCCAGCTGGCAGTCTTTTTGTTTTTATTTTTCCTTTCATTTCTGCTACTTTTTCTAACAGGGCTTCCTTAATTTTATTCCAATTTTTATTTACATCTTTATTTTATACTTTATCTTTATTTTCTTCCTCCCCATTTTCCATTCTATTGCTCAGCTATTTATGTCTTTCCGTTTCACGGCTTAAGTTGGAGCTCTATTGTGTTTTCTTGTATTTTAGCCTCTCTATTGCTACATTTTCTGTCTTATTCTCCTCGTTTTTTCTTGTTCAATGATATACTCTGTGTTAGTTTGACCAGATCAAGGTGGTGATCTGATCCACATTCAGCTTTTCTTACACTTCTAACAATAGTGATACTGCTTTTGTTCCTAAGGTCCACAAGAATGCGATCGATTTGATTTCTGGTTCTGCTGTTAGGGAATATGCATGTTTCTATATCGTTCCTGGGGAAATATGTGCTTATCACCTTAAGGTTTCTTGCTGCAACCTAGCATGCAAAGTCTCTCTCCGTTGTCATTTGTGTTTTTGTGGAGGCTTTCTTTCCTTGTCACGTCCCTTCGCGCAATATCCCAAGCTATTTCAGCATGGATATCATCTAAGACTATGTTAAGGTCATATTTTGGTACATGATTCATTTTTACTAAAATTTAAAAAATTGTCTTTCTACTCTTCCTCTGCGTCCTCAGTTGGTACATAAAATTTTATCAGAGATATATTTTGAAATTTCCCTTAATCCTAGTTAGATTTTTTCATAGCGAATTTCAACCCCGTGCATATGCACCCGTGCGAGTGACTTCGTACCACATCATTTGTTAAATGCAATGTTTGGAAATTTGTCAATTTCGTCGTTTTAATAACGAAAACGTTGGGTTTATCCACCGCGACAGTGGCTTTGTAAGCACGACTTCGTCTCATGTGCTACAATGTAGACTTGAGGCCTGAACATCTGGTTCGCTTAAATCCCCTCGAAACTCGACTTAAAGGAAGGTGGCTTGGTGGTGTAACTGGCTAACACACCTGACCGGCAATTGGGAGACCCGGGTTCGAATCCCGGTCAAGGTGAATGATTTTTTCATAGCGAATTTCAACCCTGGTCTTAATCCTAGTATTGCAAATACGTCCATTCTCGGTTTCAAGTACTATCATCGAACTAACTCTATTTTTGTTAGCTGCAAACCATTAATAATATCAATTCTCCTCTCCATCATTGTTGTATAATTTAATGTAACTTATGCATTTTGGAAGTACGTTTCGTAATCCGTAAATCCTTTCCAGTATCCGGGGCATAATTCAGGTGGTTTGTAGATAATGTTTTTTTTTTCGAGGCGGGTTGTTAGCCCAGTGCTCAACCCCCAACCTGAGGGGCCAGGTTTTCCCTTTGTGTCTGGCTCCTACCTCATGAAGACCTATCCGGATTTGGAGGCCCTGCCAGTAGTTAAGCTGCCGTTACATTGCTCTCGAGGTCACGGGAGCGCGAAAGATCACCGCCAAGCCAAGCGTTGGATGGTCGGGTGGGAATAAGAACATCACCGAGCACGTAGAATTAATATTGATGGGCATAGTTTTGAGGAAGTGGAACAAGGAAAATACCTCCGAGTATTTATATCAAACAAAAACAGCGAAGAACCTGATTTAGCCAATTGAATAAATCTAGCCTGTAAAAGTTTGTATGCGTGCCATAAGATACTAGCTTCAGAGATAATATCTCAGAAGACAAAAATAAGAATATACCAGTCAACAATTCGCTCATTGGTTTTGTGCAGCAAAGAAACATGAAATATAAACAAGAAGGAAGAAAGAATACTTTCGTTTTTCAAAAAATAAATCCTAAGAAGAGTCTTAGGAATCCCACTAAGGAAAACGGGACGTGGTGAATCAAGCACAACACGGAAGAGAGAGATCTTTACAAGGACTATAACTGCATGCGCAAGAATGATAAGAATGGCATGGACTGACCACGTGATGCGAAGTGAGTAGGATACGCTACTTGAAGAGGTATGCCTGAGAGCACCAGAAGGAAGAAGACCTCCTAGAAGACAGAGACGAAGATGGTGAGATGGAGTGACGTCAGATATCAACCGGCTGGGGAAACAGTGGAGGAATGCAGGAGACAGATGAGAGCGAGAGATGGAGGTCACTTGTGGGTGAGGCCATGTTTGGGTGTAGATGGCCATTGAAGTAAGAGTAAGTATTTCAATGTTGCTATCCTCAAGTTTGACCATCCATATCCGATTCACAGTGCTGTTTATTCACACTTGATATTTACTCGTTTATTCTATTTTTCGCTGATACTCATGTGCTACAAGGAGCTATTGCTGTCGGCCCCGGTGGCGGTGGGACGAGCTCTTCGCCGGCTTATTCGTGAATCGTGGGTCCGATTTCTACCGAGGTGGATTTATCATCTCACGGAGGATTATGGGGCATAAATGAAGAGATAATTACAACATTATTATGGGCATTCCGATTTGTCTATTGGAAGGAGCATTTAAAGTGAAATATTACAAGGAAACCCGAGAATTTTCCCATGCGATACATGCGGAAATGTGTAATCTGATCTTTTGGTGCCTTCAGATCGTAAATAACAATTGGAAAAAAAAATTATTCGCTTTGTTAGACGTATAATGGAGTCAGCTTTCAATTAAAATTAATTAGGGGATCGGGTTGGTGTGGTGGCTAGAGTATTGGCTAACCACACGGACGGCCAGGGTTAAAATCCCTGCAGTGGAGGATGTTTTTCAAAGGGAACCCCATCCCTACTCGAGAGTCTTGTGGAGGGCCCTAAGTGCAGTACTCCGTCTGTCGGATGTGACATTAAACCGTGGTCCCCTTGGCGCCTCTCGTTAAGAGCAGGCTAATGCCGACACCGGGTTTCTATCCACCCTTCCTCCCTTACCTATTGGCGCAAAGGACCTTAGCCGTCGGTCGCCTCTCCAAATTTCCAATCCAATTAAAATTAATGATGTATTTTTTTATTTAAGCTAAAAAAAAAGGTGCGGAGGGATGGTCCTTTGTGAAATTGATACATTAATTCATGTTTCGCATCATATGGAGCTCTTGGCTCCGGGTCACGCTCCTCACCGCAGAACCCCTTTGCCGGATCATTCGCTCCAAGTAGAGTTGCGGGGCTGGCATGTTTCCGAGCCTCCACTGCACTCCCTCTCCAGATTATTCGTCGAGATACCGCGCGTTTTTCCCCGTGGTCGATCACGCGGTTTTACGAGCACGTCGGAGTGCAACGGGATGAATCCCAGTCACGGCATTCACACGGTGTTCAAATTCCAATAATTGATCGGTCGTTCTCATAAAAAGACCTGTTGATAGTTATTTCTCCATTTTCGGTTTTGGCGAAGCCGTAAATAAGACGCAAAATTCGCGCCTAACATTGTTTATCGCAGTCATTGTCATAACACGCTCTTTTTCGAGTCGTACTCTTCAGTTTGACTGTCGATAATCAACAAATTTCTCTCTTGTTTAAAATACGGAAATTGAATATTAACGTTCTTCACTCTGGTCAAATCCGAAGATTCTTGCGAAATTGTGTGGAACTTATGCATGATGCATAAATAAAAAACTTCGCAATTTTCCAAAATATAAATTTTACCACAACTCAGGTTTCGTTGTTTTTACTGCTGATGATGATGTAATAACATCGAAACCTGGGTCGTAGTAAAATTTATATTTTGGAAAATTGCAAAGTTTTTCATTTATCGTTCATCGTACTTTACTCTTGTCAAATGAAGAAATTTCTTTGGCGGCAGAATATAGTACTGGTGCTCTTAAAACTATGGTAGATTAGCAGAAGTATAGAATTAAATATGTATATTTATCTAACCTGTTATAATTTGTGCTGTGTAGTAAAATACATTTAAGTATTTTTAGCTGCAGGAGAAAATATCATAAAAACGAAGATTCGAGAATAAACATGGGAGAGGGAACTATGGGAAATTTAACCTGAAATATTCCGTGATGCGTTTGGATTTGTTGAATTTTGTATCATTAGCTATATAACGAATCATTATCATTATTTATTTTAGGATGGCGCGGAGGAAACGAAACAAAGAGTGAATCTGGTACAAAGACATATTTGCGCAAGAAGAATAAAAAACTAATGTCTTCTTTGTTTAATTCGGGTAAATATTCAATCAAGCTCAGGGCAATGTTACTTATAAAGCAATTTCAGTCACCGAACTGAACTCCAGTCATTGAGTAGCTGACTACACGGCCAAAGTTTGGCACGCATAACGCTTACGTAGTTGAAAAGTCCTGAAAATGTGCGACAAAGACCATATTTATGAGCTTGCAAAGGGGATACTAAGGAGTCCACAACTCTTGAGATTCTCCAGACTGTTTTTTTATCCAACCCAAATAAAATATCGTAGTACCTAGTGAAATATGGTTATCTTGGAGCTCTTGGCCTCTAACAATAGAACGAAAAACCAGGTATTGGTACCTGGTTGTATTTTTCTCCAATTCGCGTAGATTTCACAATGATATTTGCATTTAAGAAGCGTAACATACAGATTTTATTGTGGGTTGAAGGAAATAGATAGGGTTGGCGTCTACTTCTGCATCATCGAGGTTTTTAATACATTTATCTCTCAATGTTGGCAGTTAAAACATTAGTAGATCGAAATTAAACGTGAAATTCATAGACACCGTCATCGATGTGATAATTGGTGCGCAAACTTTAATTATGATCGTTAGGTTGTTTTTAAAAAATCGAATGTTGTCAGAAACATGGACGTGGTCATATACATAAAGTTTCTGAACAGAGTAGCGCTGATTTTCTATCTGACCTCTTTCTTCTTCTGCTCCTTAAAAGTACGTCCAGGCTAAAAAACTATGCGTACTGAAGGCGAGGGCGTTATAAGGCGGCATTATCATAAGGACTCTGCCTAAAATCAGAGGAAGCCTTGATTTTACTGTCTGTTGTCAAGTGAAGACTACTAGGTCATGCCAGTTTAAACTATGAATTTAGCGTTGTAATATTTACTGTAAAATGTAAAAACTGTACGAGATATAAAAGAAATATAAAAAGTTAACATCTAAAGGAACTATCAAATGAGATGTTGAATTGAAGAAAATCGAAAGGAAAAACCATAGAAAACACGTATATAGACCATTGGACACGAATAATATTGTTTTCAGACGATCAAGTATAAATGATTATTACAACGTAACCAGTAATATTTGTACCATAGGAGTTTAAGATTGAAGCGAAGGACTGTCATAATTCATTTTGCTTGCTTACAGAATCAGTGACTCAGAGAAAGAGAAACATTTTGAGAATTGCTTTTTCAAAACAGTAGCTACATATAAGAATTCCATCTTCGGCATTCGCGACTGCATCAGTGACGAAGCGCGTCTCTAATCTATTGGAACTCTACCATGACTTCGCTCTTTCTACCCCAGTTACATATTAATGTAAAGCGTCCAACATTCCCTGCCACACGTTACTGTAGCGGAGTATATCCGGCATGAACAGTATTGGGACTCAAGTCAAAAATTTCAATAATTAAAAGTCTCTTAGACTTCATTTAGCGCGTAGAGCAATATTTTGCCTTGGTTTCCTACCTTGGAGGTCGATAGTATTCCCGCTGGATGGGCCTCAAGGAGATGGAATTGGCTTTTCAATTCTCTCCCCTCTGCCATGCACCCACTCCATTTAAAGCAATAGAGGAAGATGAGTGGCTGAAATTTAAGCGCGTGCTGAGAGTATTAATCAAAGAAAGAGCGACTCCGAGGTGAGTTTATTTATTTGTTGGTTTATTCATGGCAAAGGAGAGAAATGGACGCATTGCAAATGGCCCCGGTTTAATTCGGCTCGCTGTGCGCGGAATCCACGGGTCAGACGGATCGAGGTGGAAAAAATAATATATATATATAAATAAATACACGAGTGGATGATAGGGAAGTGCTTAGGGAAGTGTGTATCTTGCCTCTCGGACTTGTTGTAGCATCTGCTCGCCGTCGGATGACATCGGATCTGACATTTGCAATGCTAAACTAGACGTCCCAGTTAGAGCTCATTCCAGATCCCTCTGAAATATCAAGCTGAGAAGTTGTGTAAAAAATGGCGCTTGTCCAACGCAGCCTGTTTGATCGATCCAGCCTGGATACATTAGCCCTGATATATGAGCGCATCGCGAGAAACCCTTAGATGGGACCCCAGATCGCATTCTTTGTGTACCGATCGTATGCAAAATCGTGTATGTGACAAATGAGATCAGGTTCAAATTAAATTTGAAATATTTGTTCGAAATTAAAATCGAAATGCTATATATATTGTATATCTTATAAGTAACGGATACCAGTGATCATTTAAACCATTTATTCCCGAATATTTCATAATTTAGTGCGATGTGACGACGCGCTTTGAATTAGCCATAAATTTTCAAAAGAATTAATGGCTCCTCGTGTTTCATTTATAGCTCTGTAACGCTTCGCGCGTGAATATTTTTCCATCACTGGGTATCAGGACATTAATTCTGTGACAAGGAATGCCTTGTCTTGTGAGGAAGTGAAGTTTTGCTGTCAAGGTCTCGTGGTTAGCAATTCAACGTGTATAGGATCGAAACAGCTTCGAAACATTCATTTCTTGTGGAATTAATAACATTTATGACTTAGTTTTTCTATGATACATGGCCCTGGCGTTTACTATTGGCCATTCTCTTATTAAAGAAACCGTTATGCCATCAAGAAATTCTGGCTGCAAATAAAAATAATGCGAGATGTGAAATGAAAATTTTCCCTGTCTAATTCACTTTAAGCTAGGTGTGCTTCGCGATTCTACGCTTTATCGCCATACGCCTTATTTTTAATACTGGATGAGACAATCTTAATCTTCTTTTAGCTACGGACATGAAGACTGTCTCGTCCAGTTCTCATGCAAATTCAAAGTTAATGGCATTGCGAAAAAGGCGTTTGCACCATCTCTTGGTTCACCCTTGGTTTCAAATCATTTGTGTGTCACTGATATGCACCTATCCTGTAAGTTGAGGTGATCATATCGTGGAATGAATTAAATTAATTTTAAAAGAAATGTGTTGAGGTATCACTTTAAAAACATTTCTCTTGTTCCTAATGAACAAAGTAATAGTACAACTTTCTCTCATGCTTTATTTGCTGACCAAAGTATCAACAATTCAGTGTAATTTTCAACATATAATATGGCCTTGATGATGGCACCATTGAGTTGAAACCTTGGTTGGAAATAAAATCAAGTGTGGAAATAGAACAGAGCTATATTGCTCATCACAAATTCATTATGCTACATACTTATTGATTTCGTATATACTTCTCCTCTCCATCGAATAACGCTGATTAAATTGATGCATTCCACCAAATTTCGTCCATCAGTTAGCCTGAGTATTTCCACCTTTCACTCCACCATAAAGTTTGTCGTTCCATCTGAATTCAGTCTCTTTTTCCAATCCTTATTTATCTTTCTATTTGGACGATATTTAATACATAATGCTCCGAATGCTAAAATGCATTTAGTATCCATTCCCGTGTCGGATTAGAGCGTGAAGAAAAACTACAAAACTACCGGATTGCTATTAGAACAGAACATATTTGATATTTTTGAGTCCTTTATTCGGGACCAGATTTTGTCCGATCTTCACAACTTATGAATTGAAGGGCCTGTGTTTACTAGAGTGCCTTCACGGAGAAGATTAAGTCGATTACTTAAGACATTTATAAGTACGGTCTGTTTTTCTTCTTAGCATATAATTTAGACTTTTGTCATCATGAAACAAAGCCTATTCTAGCAAGCTCAGAGCTCCATTTCTTTCCTTTATCGTTTTTCGTTCTATTCCAGAATTAGTTGACTGCAGCCCTCTGTCCTTCCGTAACTAATGATGGTCCCCTTACTGGTAATGCTTCCTATGCACTTTCCTCTTAGTTTGTTCTTGTGCTTATCTCTTGACCTTCCTCTAGGGATCTATTCCTCTATTTTGACTTCAATTACATTATTTACAAGCCCATTATACCTAAGGTTGTGTCCAAACTAATTGGTTATTCTTCCCTTTAAAATGTTACATATTGTCTTTAAATCTTTTACTCTTCTGTAAATTTTATTACTTCTTAATTTACCTGTCCATTTGATTTTTACCATTCTCCTCCAACACCTTGCTCCGGATGCTTCTAATCTTGGATTATGAATCTCCTCCGGATGATCTTTCTCATGCTTCCGATTCTTATAGTGCCACGCTCCACGCGAATGTTTTTACGATGTTTCCTTGTTCATAGCCCGATCGTCTTTGAACAAATTAGCTGTATTTTCATCATGGGCGCTTTTTTAGTTTGGGTTATTTTACACTTGATGCCCCATGTACTTATTCCGTCCCAGCTGATGGTACTTCCTGGGTTGGGGAAGGAGTCCAGAGAGCAACTAATTTCTCTCCTCTTACCGTGACTTCTGCGTTCAACCTCTCTCTTTCGTATACTAGGAATTTTGTCTTCTTCCTATTTTTTCATGCTATATACTTGATCTTTTACAGAGTCCTTTCCTAATTCATTGACAAATTGAGTTAAAACACATTTGCGGTAAATAGTATGTTGCCTCAAGTATGTCTGTGTGTAAGTAAACAGTATATCTGCCTGTATTTGCGTATTAAATGCATTGCGTGCGTGCGCTGAATGGCTTTTGAAATAATTTCATATCAAGTGAAGTAACAATAATACGGATGAAAACTAAACATTTCCGATTTACATGAAGAGGAAATTTTAAAACGTAGCTCGCTCCTCATCATCACCATCAATCCAAAAATTGTTTTGCTGCATCTCCTCACTATCAGCTTATTGCAGCCATCTCCTTCCACCTCGATTCCTTCTTCTATCAAACCAATGATGTAATTTATGTATTTTCTCCTTCATCTTCCGTGGTAATTCTTCCCATACTCTTAGCCTTTCACTATTATACTGAAGAGATTTTTATTTATTTGTGATTATGTCCTTTAATTTTATTTTCTTAAATCTTCTACTGTACCACATTGCCATTATACCTAATATCCTATGTTCTGCTGCTGTTATTGTTAAGTGTATCTCCCATACAAAAGCATTCTCAGTGTATGTAATCAATATGTACTCAATGGCTCCCTCGTAACTGCATCCCTTCATCATTTATTATTTTCTGTTCCATTTGAAAATCTTATTTCGATGCATTGCCGTCTTTCTTTTGCTGATAATATATTTTTACAAAGACATCTGTGCTCGAGTCTTGGTCACATTGGGTCATTTTTCCCCTGTGGAATACTTGCATCGGTTTTATATTTATTTCATTCTCTTCATATGTTTTTACAGTAATTTGCAAAGCTAATTGTATATCCATATAAACTTAATTCCTACTTGCGGTCTTTTACCGATATCTTTAGTTTTTAACTTTGATTGGCACTTCGTGGTACAAAATTGTAATCACTATATCCCTTGTTTAACACGTGGATTCCAAGTCCTAAATTCACTCCCTCTGATGCATCAAAAAGAAAGTATTTTGTTTCGGGTGAACGATTACTCTGACTTCTAAGCTGTGCATTGTTTCTCATTTGATATTTTACCTCAAAATTATCTTCTTTGATATTCAAAACCTTATATAAGTTCATAGCTACCGAGGGCCCTGTTATTAGCTTTATTGCTTTCAGATTATTATTTCAGACACAAATAATTCTTCAGTCCTTTGTGTCTACTTCAGACACAAATATTGAAGATATGTACAAATATTTAGGCATTCTGAGATTTGGCAAATTATACAGGTATATAATAATCCAGGAGAACTACTTCTGTGATACTTATAAAAATATACGTTCCTTCAAAAATATGGAAATTTTCCGTTCTATAAGAAATTTTATTGTACCTCTGCAATACACAAGGTATGGTAATAATACATTTAAAGTGGTTGCACCAAAAGAATTTAATCAAGTACCATATAGTATACGTACATTAACTACAAGAAATGAAGTTAAGGTTAAAATTAAGAAATGGTTGTTAGAAGATTAAAATGATGGGTAAAAGAAACCCTGTAATCATTATATTGTTTACGAAAAACTTCATAAATATACTTGATATTTCAATATTAATATATATATATATAGATATGTGTATGAAATTGAAAATGAATATGGGTAAATGTATGTATTTATAAATGTAAATAGGGAAAAATCTATATGTCAAGCAAAAGTGTGGTTGCCATATTTTTATGATGTCGTGGAACCCGCTGACAAGTCCTTGGGACTAAGCGGGGCCTAAATTGTTAAATAAATGGCATAAATGTGTAAAAAAAAAGAAAAACTTGGTATTAGTAATTTGTAAAGACGAATAAAATGTCGCTTACTTGCTGTCTCGTTATGTACATCCTTGCATAAAAACGCGGTCGAAATTTAGAGGTTAAAGTCTATTTCAGTAGTTTTACACTTGGGAAAAGTACGAGACTATTTTGGACTTGATACCCAGTAGTTCCCTTTGGGCAACTAATAATGCATCAAATTCTGGTGGCTGCATTCATACCGACGCTTCAACCAAATCCTGCGACTAGTAGGCTCTCGACTCTTATCTCATCCTCCGGGGCGGAAAAGGGAAAGGGTCTTTTCAAAGGGACTGCTGAGGGGGTTTTTGTGATGAAGTACGCAAGAAAGGGAGATCGTATTCCACCGGGATCCTATCATTGGATTCGAGAAGTTCTTGGGAGTTTTCTTGAGAAATCCGAAGCGTCCATCATTATTGGCAGAAGTCATCAATTTTCACTCTTGGATTTTCTGCAAATCTTCTCTCCTTTCTTCTCTTAGCTAACAGCTTCATTCTTTCATGTGTCTTCATTTTCATATCCCTCAGAATAAAAGCAAAATATTACGTCTCCCGCTTTCCTCAGTAAGTCTCCCCATTCACTTACCAGTGTTGGGCAACGACCGAAGGACGCGTCGATTTCCGCTCTATTGCCCTCGTGAAGCAACTTCGGGCGCCACTAGGATTATGGAATGGTGGCATTCGTCCGAATGCTGTTTGTTGCCTTACCTGCAAGTGGTGAGGTACTAAGTGCGGAATGACCATTTTTGTTGAAGCCCTTTATAATCCTGCTGACATTTAAGCCCTCTATACCACTTTAATGTATAGCCCTGTGTACAACTACTCCCACTAAGTGATACTACTTTTATTGTATTCGAGAGGATGTTCTGTCTCAAAATGTCTCCAATCAGTAATTTCCGACTGCTTTACAGAATTTTTATGATACACATTTTCTCCGCAACTCCTGATGGGATTTATTAATTTTTGATTCTCTCCTCTCCCTTGATCATCAGTTATAATCACAACTTCACGTCTCTATTTCTTTCTAACTCTGTTTTGTCCAAGCCACACGGTCATTTAGGAATTAGCCCCTCACACTTCTCCTAACCCACCACTGGTCCCCGTTGGCCGTAACACAGACCCTATTCACCAATAAACTTAATACGGTTTAGTTCCACTTCCTACCAGCCATTAAACCATGACCCTGTCATCCATCTGAAAGCACTCCGTAGATGGCGCCAACCTCCTGTGAACGACGCTCCACTAGCGGGGTCCATACATGCTGGAACGATTGATAATAGAATGTTTCTTGGTTAGTAGATTTTTAATTGGCGCGTTGCATGTGTGGTGCGCTGGTTTCAATGTAGTTTTGGTGTTCTACCGTGTAATTCATGCATGCCTGGTGTGGCAGTACCCCCTGCCACACAACCTTTGGGTGGCTTGCAGGGTATGACGTAGATATAGATCCGCTGCTGAAAAAGGATTACGGAGATGTAAATTAGATTCCTCCCAGCATGTGAAGTAATTGAACAAATGGATGATTTTGTGTACTTAAGTAAGATGTTTGTGAAAGCCGGTGGCGGTGGGGTAAAGTCCTCTGCTGTTAACCCGAGGGTCGCGGGTTCGAGTCCCACCTGGGTAGAATATTACCTGCCCAGGACATGGGTGTGCGTGTTTTTCTCTTGTGGATGTTAAAACACCCGAAGTAAAAGGCCTTTGTTGAGCTGTTTTCGGGGTTGTGAGTATAAATTTTAAAAATAAATAAAAATAAATAAAAAAAGAAAGATGGACGGATAGATGAGGAAATAAAGAGACGTGTGAATGCTGGAAAGAAAGTTGTAGGTAGCATGTGGAGCATATCAAGGAAAGAATGCCTGTCTAAGGAAGCGAAAATCGCCGTGTAGAAAAGTGTACTTCTGCCCACTTTGTTGTATGGTAGTGAAACATGGGTGTGTCAGGATAAATATGTGAGCAGACTAAACGCCGTGGGTATGAGTTATCTGAGGAGTGTTTGCGGCAGGAGTAGGATGGAAAGGGTCAGGAATGAGTGGATATTTAAGGAATGTGGGTTAGATACTCCAGTAATGGACATATATGAAAGGAGTGTGCTTCGTTGGTTTGGCCATGTTGAGAGATTGGATAAGAGTCGAAAAACGAAACAGATATATAAGAGTGAAATGAATGGTGCGAGAGGTAGAGGTAGGCCGAGAAAGTTGTGGTTGAATGTGGTTGAAAAAATTCTTAGGAGAAGGAATGTTAGGAGTTTTAAAAACAGAAGGTTGTGTATGAAGCAGTGTATGGGGGTAAATGAGGCAAAAGAGATTTGCAAGGATAGGTCTGTATGGAGGAAATTATTGAAGCAGAGATAGGTGTACAAATATGTATTTATGAGTGAAACTTAGTGACTCTACCTACCCCGGAAGAGAACGGCGTGATTGGTATGTATGTATGTACCTTTGGTTTACTCTCAGTAGTCCACGCTACTACTAGAATGCTATGCTTGGGTTTCTCGCCTTACCACATGAGTTCCCCTTCCTCCATTACAACCAATTCTTTTCGCATCCTAGATAGTAAAATTCTTTCACTCGTGTTTTTCCTCTCGCACTTTCGTGCTAATTTTGTCTCCATGATTCAAAACTCCTCCAAGTCTCCAAGTAATATTATATTGTTTCTCTGCAAATCTTCCATCAGGATGCATTTCTTATTAGCATTTTCCTAGCAGTTCAGCATTCTATTCAGATTCCCCTTTTCTCTGCTACATCTGCTACGCCATCACCAAAGTATTGCGCTCTAATTTCTCCTCCGTTAAGGTTAATTCATAATTTTCATATCATTACTAGGTTTGAATGATTAATTTTTCAGTAAAAATCCATATTTTTGACGAAGCTCCCCCTTGCCTTTACTTTGTCATTTTTTCCTTTGCTTTTGCCTTCCTTGCAATGCTGGGGAATTCACTCACTGACAACTAAATTCCATAGAGCGTAGTGCGTTTAGAGAACATTGGATCTAGTATATAACTCGTCTGTCATTATAATGGGATTCATATGCCTTTAGGAAAGCCTGCATTCTGTTTCAAAACATTGAGCCCAAGGCTTTCTCCAGGCCTATGAACGTAATGTACGGGGATTGATGTATTTATATCACATTTTTGTGAGGTATCATGGGTAAAATACTTTGGAATTAGCATACGAGCATTACGTATCATCCAAGCATTCAAAATTATTTATTGGGATTTTTTCAGCATAATAGAATTATGGGAAAAGGTGAGGAGACAATCAGCTTTCCCACCGCCAGAAGGTATCTTGTGCTATCAGGAGAAATGACGAAGGAGGCAGCAACCCCTGCCACACCCCATACTCGTAACGTCAAGGAGGGGATATTGAGTTCGCAAGGAGATGCTGACGATAGGATGTTGCAATTTCCTCCGCTTAATGGACACCCTGCGGATAAGAGCAGACTGTTCGGTTTCCCACGATGTAACATCTTGGAGTACCGAAGTTGGCGCGGTTATCTTGGTTAAAAATAAGCAAACGGGGAAGCGGCTCAGGTAGGCACATGCAACACCGCCGCAGAATCGGAGAAACACTGAATTATTGGGAAATTGGCACGTTCCTTACCATGATTTGAAGAAGTGGTCAGGTGAAATCATAAGGCACGGTGATACAGCGTGTAATTGAAGGCATTATCGTTCAAGTTTGGTAATTCTATTCGGATATTTTACCCAGTAAATAAGCCAATAAAAGAGGCAGTATTGGAAAAATTGTGCGCTGAAAGTTGATTATAGTTACTGGAATAATTTACGCTATAATAATCTTAAGTCGATAATTTTAACATTTTCACATTCTTGCGCCAAGCTTGGTTTTTTCCCCTTTCAATATATCATTTTACGGTTACGAATATACGATTTTTAACTAATCTGATGAAATTAGTTAATTGCCACTCATATCTCTCCACTCGGTCATTTATTGTCATTCTTTGAGTTTTCAAAGTATCTAAATCTTAATCATTTCAGGCCCGAGGTGCTGAGGGCCAAAACATTCCTCTCACATTTGAATTTTCTTTCATAAAAGACGACTTTTTTTAGGTAAAATCTCATTTTCGACCTATTTTTAAGTGATTTTTTCTGTGCTGTTCACACAACTCTGTTTCAGGGTAAATCCATGTCCTAATGCTAAAAAAGAACTAAATATACGTAGTTGAATTTGAAAAAAAGCACTCCAACAATCTATGTAACCTCTACACAATATCCACGGGTGGTTCCCACAGAGACCACACAAAAAATACTGATACAAAAATTATTGAAGCCACGTGTTGTTCATGACTGATGTAGCAGTTGAGATGACGAGGAAGAAAATTTCCACTAAAATACGCGAAGTGCTTCCAACGCACCCTTTGCTCTTCCTCGTTTTCTCAGAGTCCGAGAGTCCTTCCCCAAACAACTCTATACTCACGTCTAGATCTTCTTCAGCCTCTCCTTTCTCTTCTTACCCAACGTCCCAGTCACCGTCGCCCTTCTCCTACCATACGCTTTCTTCGCTGACGTTTTTCTCTTCCGTATGTTTTCGCAATTATGACCTTGTTTTTCTAGCGTACTACCCATTTAATTAAGTGCTCCTTTTGATCCAGTTTGTTCCCTCCTACTTTAATGATCAGCCTCGCTTTCTTAGCCCTAAAAAAATCGCTGATGTATTGTCACTTGTTTTAACTTTATTCCGTATTTCCTGTACTGGCTTTCTAATGCGTCGACCAAAGCTTGCAATGACTTCAATGATAGACTAAACTACGCCTGGTCTTCCGAGAAGCTACCCAATGTAACGCAGCGTTCTCCTTAGATTTCCTCGTCTAATTCTCCCCATGCCTTTCTTGCCATTACCACAGCATTAATAATAACAGCAAAGGCAGCAAATGCTCAGCATTAATAATAAAAGCAATAATGAAAGCAAAGTAAAGCAAACGATCTTTCTTTAACGAGGTTATTCATCTTCAATCGGCTTATCTTACCCCGCGAACTGTCTCTACCCATGCTGATTCACTGTCAGCCACATATAGACCTTGAGGATGAGTCTCCTATTTTGCCAATCTATCCCTATTTTCCACAGTATCTGGATTAATTGTACCAATTTAAACTGTCACATTCCTTTTTGCTATCCAAAATGCAAGGAGAAATATACTAATTTTACTTTATATTTCTATCAATCAGTGTACTCATCACCGTAGTCGAATCCTGTGTTGCTTTCCGCGTCCTGAACTCAAACTGGTTGTTGCCATTGTATTAATTTGATCTAATCTACATGCTGTTTAACTTTTCTCGGTGAAAATTTTGCTGCGTCAGAAGTTATACTTAATTTGTATACTCCTTGCATTATGACGCATTCTTATTCTTCGGGATAGCTATTAGAACTATTTTCACGAAAGCCTCAGGCCGTTCTCCTTTCTCGTAGATCTAACGAATTTGTTCAAAAAGTATCGTGCTGTGTTATTCCCTTAATTTCTTCGTAGCTTCTTAGCTATTTCATCTTCTCTCACGGATTTTATTGTATTCATCTCACGTGATGCACTCTCTATTCCGTTGTCAGGTAACCTTGGTCCCAGGATAGCCTTATCAAATATTCTCTCATTTTCTATACCTGGGTTCATAGGTCCATTTAGCTCTTTCGTGAATTCTCTTCACCTACACTGGATATGTACGTGTTCGATGAATACAATCACCATTTTTTCCTTAACCATTGGTATCGTTTACCCTTTTTTGCTGCCCAATCGCATTTTCACTTTAGCGTACCCACTTCTCCCTCTTCCTGTAGCTTTTCCATTTACTCGTATTGTCATTTCCACCAGTTTTCATTACGCCCGATCGGTTACTCGTCGGAGTTTTTTTATTTTATTCTTAGCTCATTCTCTTGTCTTTATTGACGTCTACGTTTTCTCTTAGCCATCTCTCCCCCATTTTACTAATATTTTCTTCCGTAAAACACTGTTTCTTTATCCTCCTGGTTTCCACTTATTACGTGGTTTGCTTTGCGGCTCTAACTAAGCCTATTTTCATAGTTTCCCATCTTCTCTCGAATGTCTATATTTTCTTTTGCTTCACCATAAGAATTGTTACCAAAAACAAAATGTACGAACATACATATCCCATATTTGTACGGTTGCGGATTCTGCCAATTAAACAACTGTATATTTTTAAAGTACTAAAATTATTTTATTTAAAGAGCGGCAATATTCCCACTAGTACCAGTAGTGATGAATACCATTTAAGAAGGAAGCGTTGTGCAATTACTCCAAAACCAAACTTAACATTATTTAAGAGGTCCTTTGTTTACTTAGGACCAAAACTATTAAATGATATACCAGAGTATTTAAAAATTTCAAAAATCAAAAGAAAAAATCTAAAGCTGCTTAAGGAATGGATACTATCCATAAATAAAATCGAAGTTTTGTATTAGATTGGTAATTCGTATTATGTTCCAAATTGTAACTAACCATGTTAAGTGTTTATAAAATATAGCTTGGTGTATTGTAAAAAAGAGGCGTGTATTTTTCTTTTTTAACAAATTGGCATTTAGTTTTTTTTTATGTATTACATTTACCAGCAATTGCATGTATTTATTTACGGAGGGCAGCCTCGATACAGATGCTTGTACCTTTAAGGCTGCCTAAAGCTCCAATTTATTTGTACTTAAGAGATTTGTACTCGTATTTCAAGAGGAGCAATAAATTTATCTTATCCTACCTATGTTCTTTTCTACTAGTTCCTTGCAATCGCTCATTTCCAGCTGTAGCCATGCTTCTACATTTCACTTCTTTCTCTTCCTACTTAAAGGAAGCCATTTGGATCAAACAAAGGGTTTGTGTGTACTATTTTTTCTCCTACAAAATTCAGTAGCCTTCTCTATGTGGTTGTTTCTCGTTTCTAGCTTCTTCATTGGTCGTTCAATCCTTAGATTGATTGACTGCAGCTCTCCATCCTTCCCTATCAAATGCTAGTTCCTTACCTCCTGGTATCTCTTCCTATGTACTCTCCTCTTTATTTGGTCTATAAACTTATTCCTGGGTCTTCCTCTGGGGACTTTTCCCTCTATTTTACCTTAAATTATGTTCCTCACAAACCCATTGTTTCTCAAGGTGTGTCCAATCCATCTCGTCCTTCTTTTCTGTATGGTGTTCAACATAATCCATTCCTCTTCTACTCTTCTGTATACTTCATAATTTCTTATTTTGCCAGACCATTTTATCTTCAGCATCCTCCTCCAGCACCAGGTTTCAAAGGCTTCAAGTCTATTCTGGTCAGCTTTTCCAATGGTCCATGCTTCCAATCCATGGAGTGCTACGCTCCACACGAATTTTTTCACATACTGTTTCCTGGTTTGTAGTCCTATCTTCTTTTAGTACAGCAGTTGTCTTTTTCCCATGAACGCTTTCTTAGCTTGGGCTATTCTCCGCTTGCTTTCCGTTGTACCTCTTACGTCCCAGCTTTTCGAATTTCTAGGTTATAACCTTCCATTGCATACCCACATCTTCATTTTCCAACCACTACATACGCAATAAATACATAAAGTTATTATTACATACCAGTCGCTGATTACTATCAGAATTATCACTCCCGGGACTTATCTCATTAACTATTCTAGCTGTTCATCCACCACATTCCCATTTTCTTCCCTATGGTTACTTGTGAGCATATACTCCTGCACCAATACAAAAATTATTAGGGCGTACTCTTAATTCTACCACGAAGATCCTGTTGCTCACCTGTCAACATTTCTCTACCGTCTTCCCCAATTTTGCATTCACGACCCTATCTACCCAAAACTGACTCTCATCTTCTCCACAGTAGATTACCCTTTAACAACCACTTCCATTTCCCTGAATATTTTTTCTTTTTATCTCACCTCGCAAAGCCCCAAATTTAACTTTCATTCCTATTTCTAAGCCCTCTTTTTTCATTTTCTGTTAAAATATTTTCTAACTTCCCTACACTCGACACTGTCCTGACACGTTCTAAGTAATTTTTGCTGCTGCATTTCTCCTCCACATGTACTTTATTCTCTCTCTCCTATTACTTGAATCCTTCGGTATTGTTTTTCCCAATTTTGCGACAGGATTTCATGTGGTGACGACAGCCAAGGTCTTGTCTCCCCCGATGTAAGGCATGACACCGGCCCTTGCAGGCGGGATACCGTAGTTGCCAGGATATTATCTTTGATTGGCTTTCGCATTCAGTTGACAGTTGAGAGGGCTTCCCCATTCCCAATTACCAACGGTATTTTTGGCGTAACACCATCACATGTACCACCTTTCATCTGCCTTCAAACCTTAGACCCATCCATCTTGGGTGGGTCTTCCAGTCTAGATCTAGGGGACATTGAAATGCGCCAGCCTCTCCATCACATCAAAATTGTAGTCCAAGAAAAATGAAAAACTCATTTAAAAATGATTCTTTCCGTCAATTTTTCCCCAAGCGATCCTTAATTGAACGGAGGGCCACGAACATAGTGTCCTAGTTAAATAATTAAAAAAAGTTTTTTTTTCTGTGAGAAATCGTCGAGAGTCTTTCTGGAAATTGTTTGCGAACTACCAATCTCTAGTTCAAACTGTACTACTCTCTGTCAGGGGCATAGTTCAACGAGTATATGGTTTCTTTTGAATTATTCGTCCGCAAACCACCCATCTCTTATGCATATACCGTAGACGAAATGACCCCTGAATGGCGTCACTGTGCATTCGCGTTTCAAATGGTTCATCTTGTGCCTCGCTTGACGGAGTTCATCAGATGCTACTTACAATTAGAGGCGAGTAGGTATTTCAGTCCACCCGTATTATTATAGAACCTGTACTTCATTTTTATTGTATTAGTACGATTACTTCTGCTTGTATGCAAACCTCTCTTAACCGATATTATGGCCCCTATTTCTAAATTATGCTACTTAATAAATAATAAATATGAAGATATTTTAAAGGTATTTCTCTAGATCACCGAGGAATAAAATTCGCCGTAAAAACGTCATGTGACTAGACCGGGATTCGAACCCCGATCCCTCAATTGCCGGTCTGGTGTGATAGGCGGATACACCTCCAACCCATCGTCCTTCAAGGTGAATTTTGACGGGAGTTTAAGGAGGTTGGTCCAAAAACTAAAGTCCATGTCATTTTCTTCATATTTGCTGGAATTATAGAATAAAAAGCGCTCTATCGATTGGATTAATTATAAAAATACCTTTCAGTCCTGGTTTTTCCAATAATCGCATTTGAAAATAGATATATTTATATTACGTAGTACAGTAGGAGCGGATCCTTGGTACATTAAATATAAATTTAAAGTACTCCACTTTCTCAGGCGAGATATCGTAGAACAGCATAATGAGTAATGAAGCTCAAATGATTTCGTACTGTCTACAAAATTATATTTCCACCTCTTGCTACACGTGTTTCGACTGACTAGCAGTCATCATCAGGCAAGACTAATACAACATAAACAGATATGAGCTAATATAATACGTGAAACACCATATTTACGTCACACTGGGAAAGGATAGAAGGACAAGTGGGAGAAAATGGAAAGAGGGGCGGGGGGTGTGAGGGGAGAGGGTGGTTTGTTCGAGGAGGTAAAGTTATTTAACAATGGTGTCAAAAATAGGAGAATGACAAACAAATTTGTTCTAATTAAATAAGTTCATTTTCTTTCGTTTCCTTTTGACTATTTCCCAGCAAGAGGTGGAAATAAAATTTTGTAGACAGTACGAAATCATTTGAGCTTCATTACTCATAAATTTAAAGTGTTGAAACCCATGTAGTTTATACAAAAACGGATATGACATAAACAAGGATTAAAAAAATTGATTAGTGAAAAAATGACGGTAGGTTACACACTTCGTTTTTGAGAAATTAAATGAATATTATCGAAATTTTATCCGAGACACAGTAGTTAGCTGATCGCAGTAGTTAGGGGCGCTGGGGTCGGTCATACATGTGGCAACATTGGAAGTGAACTTACACATACCACGGGAATTCAAACAGAGAGGCACGTTTCAGAAGCTGTAAATTGTTTGTTTGAAAATATAGTACTACCTCGATCAAGTGACAAACATCGGTCAAAAAACGAAGGGCTTCATATAAACCAAACAGGCCCGGTAAATATTACTAAAATATTTTGTTGTCACATAACAATTATTAACATATCTTATAAACGATTGATAAATACGGCACTTACAGCTTTAATTAACTCTTGTAATCATAAGTATTTCTGACTAACACAAACTAGTTATTTTTAAATCGTAACGTATTCCTTTGTGATTTTGAATTCATGTTTGTTCATCGTCACAAGCAGAAGTAGGCATATGTACTTGTATTATGACCTTAGGTAACATTCCTATTCTTAATGCAATTAGTACATCATCTATATAAATTACTTTCTTTACGCTTTTTCCATATCATTTCACTCAATTTTGAGCTCTAGCGTCTGAACGGTCGATCTGATCGAAATTCTGACATTCAATTTTTTGTAGGCAACGAAATGTTCGTTCAAACGTTAAATTTTTCTCTTTTTTTGGTGGGGATATTTTTAAAGCGTGTTACAATGATGAAAAAAATTTTTTAAAGATGTGAGTGAAAAAACTTGAAAAAAGAAGAAATACATATTCCACCCCTGAGAATCGAACCGCACACCTTTCATTTCACATTCCGCTGGTTTACCTCTCATTCTTCACCGCTCGGTTTTTGGACACAGGAGCAGTGTAGCAGCAATTAAAATATACAAAAACAATGTATAAAGTGCGTTATAGTACTGATATTCACAATTACACCATTCATTGATCAAATTAGTCCTGAAAAGGACTATTATATATTATGAGAACTTGAAAAAAGGACTTTTTCAATGTGTTTAAAGTAGTAAAGCACTTCAGCACACGCACAACAAACACCAGTCACTAAGGACATCAGCAAAGTTCAGTACATCGTTGCCAAAGTTTTTAGAATTTAATTAACCTTGAAATAAATGTAAATGTAGGGTTAACTTGAGAAAATATTGTATAATAACAATCACATAAATTTTTAGATATTTCTGGTGATATATATTGTTGAAAAGGTTTCATAAATCTAATTACTTATTTAGGCATAATCGCTGCACGACTCCATTCTCGGCATTTGATTAAAAAATCTTTTCGTAGACTGCTCTTCCTAATATTCATTTTTAAAGCGATATTTCAGCTTTCCTCTAAATTAGACATATTACAAATCACAGCAGTATTCTTTCTAAGGCTCATGTACATAACTAAAACAATCGGGATGCCGCTAGAATTATGACTCACTCAGTCGCTAACCAACCTCCTTAAGGTAGTCCGAGCGAGATAGTTCCCTAGTCATACTAGAGACCACATTCGAATTATACGTTTTAATTTCACCAGCTGTAAGATACATCAATTAAATATTGCATTATTAATGGTGCAAAAATACAGTTTTATATGGCAGATATTGTAAGTAATCAAATGAAAATATTTAAATAAGTCTTTAACTTGCCTCTTTTTTTTTGCGCGGTGCGTTTGAAACTCCTTCAAAACGGAAGGTTTTTTGTGATACCCAAGAACCTATTGCGGTGACAATATGATTAATTTTCAAATAAAGGTGAGAAAACTACTCCCTGTTGGTTTTTTCACGACACCTAGGTGTTAGAAATACCTAATTTTATAAATAATGTGTCTCTGGAGTGCATACACGTACCATTTCCCATGTAAAAGGGCTGGTATTTTTTGGCAAATATCCCCGAAAGTAATGTGGTAGGGAGTTAAATGTTTGGTGTAATTTGAAGGGTGGGATATTTTTCTTTAAAATGAAGCCAACTTCATTGATTTCTAGGTAAATGATATTTCACTCTGACTACCTTAGGCGAACTGGGCGTTCGCTTCTCAAGTCTACAGTGTGGCGCGGGTTCTCAGGTGATGGTGGTACTTATTAAGCCACTGTCGTGGTGGATAAACCCAGAATTATCCTTCTATAACGACTAACTCTGCAATTATACAATCATCGCGTGAGCAAATGTCACGCATGCAACCTCAGAGTTCCCTCCCCTCCCGCAATTTTATTTTCCCCACTGTAGCCCACCCTCACTCAGTGTCGGAAAAAATGAGCGTCGGGAGTTGCTGGCCCCCGCGGATCGCCACTCCCTCCAGCCGCACCCTCACCTGCACGCGTGCCTCCGTGAGCTGCGTCCGCTGCGCCAGCTCCTCCCGCGTGCACACGTCCGGGTACTGAGTCCGCTCGAACGCCCGCTCCAACGCCTCCAGCTGCCCCGCCGTGAAGATGGTGCGGCCACGGCGCCGCTTCCGCTCCAGCGAAATGCCCGGCTCGCACTCCTCGTCCGAGGCGCCGTCTTCGCGCGGCCCGCCGTCCTCGCCCGGCCCGCTATCCTCGTCTCCGTCATCCTCAGTGGCGCCACCTGAGGGGCAAAACACTCTTTAGGTCCCTCTCAACTCACCGCTCTCGCTGGAGCTGAAGACGGACGAGGGAGCGGAAAAAACCGAGTGGACAGCGGGTGCTAGTCTTATTTTATTTTATTTTATTTTAATTTATTGATTTTTACGTTCACCCGACAATATTATTGTAAGGCACACCAAATAAAACACATATGTACAATGAAATTCGTGAAAAAATAGAGGATTCTTAAAACTCCTTGCCTAAATAACAATATCACTTATAGCCAGTTGCAGGAACGACACATATCTATTCTATAAATTTATGGGGCCCATAAGCCGTGGAAACCCTTCAATAAGCGTTTCAGAAACATTCGATAAAGTTATTGGTTTCATAACTTATGGCATGGAGTTATGAGTTCCATAAGTAGCCAAGATGGCGGATGCGCAATGAACCGCTTGGAGACTTAATTACTTGATAATAGAGTTGCTTTGAGACAAATGGCTTGTTTGTTTACTATTAATGACTAATTATTATGTGCATAAGGAATAATTCATAGGCTAAACTTTCATAAATTATATCCGGCGGTAGAAGATTAAATCGAATATTCGAAGCTATTGACTATTGGTGAGAATAAGTTATGTAACTAGTATATATGTTCCTGCAACCCGAATATTTTTGAGATCTATAACTTTATGGATCTCATAACTATTGATTCCATAACTAAAAGTTCTTGCAACCGGCCATTAGAAAATAACGAAAGATTTATTTGTAGGCACGGATCAGTTTTCTTACAATGCACAAAGGTTCGGCACATTTTATTTAGTGGTCCTACATAAATACCTTCACACTTGGCGCTGAAAAAATAATTTCTACTCAAAACGTTGACAATTTCACCAATGTCGACCAAATCATGCAAGTGAAAAATATCACTTGACTTTCTTCTTTTCCTTGTAAACTTTGAAATCATACATTTTTATCAGAGATTCATAACTTACCTATCTTTTATTCCGCAGATAGGTATTTTCCATTATTAAGTATCGATGACGTAAAAACTGTGTTGTGCCCTTGTCGCAACGTTACATCGCGGGCAGGATCAGTCGTCAAAAACCTGCTAGAGGCTATGTTCTGAGTTGCGAATATATGGCATTATATGTCCTAGGTGCCGTCAGTAGCTTATGGCATAACGAATGGAGTGAATGTTTTGTAATGTTGAAATCTCCGTTTCAAATTCAATTATCCGCGAATTATTTTTGCTGATTTTTATAAAATCACATTTTTTGTTATTTTGAATATAATATATTTTCGGACGTAGTGTCTTGGAGTCCAACCAAGTCTTGATTTCTCGTTATGGACTTTTTTTGTCGATGCTTGTCTCGGCGACTGTGGGCGTGTCTTATGGAATCCCTCTTGAGCAGTTCGCTATGGCATAAAAATTCGTGAGCCTGATTCATGCCTTCGTCATTACCATTACTCGGTCCTAATTCTGCGTCAATTTCTTCTTCGAGCCTCAAGTTGCAATGCCACTGCTGACACTTGAATCAAAAGTCAATTATAGCAAAATTCGCTTCATCAATACGCGTATTTCAGATTAAAATCAGAATATTAACACAAATGCTTAAACAATATGGGTGCTCGTATCGAAAGGAACTCATGGGGTCGTATATGATTGTGGTCTGAAGTCAATTGACATGCTGCCGATAATATCTAACTCGTGTATTCCTGTATCTCCTCTTATATTGAGCTTTGCTTTACTTCACCGCAAAATTCTCTGTTGCGCATGCGACAGTCAGTTTTTGAAAGGAAGGCATGGCTCACGCGAACGGCGATTGGGTCCACTGGGTTTAACTATCCGTCTCACGCTCTCCCATTTATGGCTTATGTCAAGCGCTCAAAATGATGATATATCCCAGCTTTAATTCAGCGGCATGCCTATGAAAGATGAGACATGACAAATAACAAGTTCACGCGGACACTATCAGTCAAAGTATCTGTGAAGTGTATGGAAGTGTCCGTCAGAGTAATGAAGCGGATTATTTAAAGGTTTGATTCGTGTCAATTGTTATAATTTTTCCCATCACATGTGTAGTAGTGATGTAAAGTAAAGTTAAGCAAACTTGTGAATGGCTTAAAAATGCCTAAAAGGAGAGATGCAGTAGCAAATATTGTAGTGATAGTAGCACAAAATGTTGCTCGCTCGGTTGAGGCGAGAAAAGCGTCATGCTATATCTTGCTGCATTTATAACAGTCTGAATGAACATGTCCTTTATATACATGCATGCTTCATCAAAAACTGCCACGAGCGAATATACAGTGTTTCACAGCTATAAGAGGGATTTAGGTGGGATGAGGAAGTCCGTAGAGACTCGGAGGCTACACGCTAGGCTTAGCACGCTGGAGAATTTCAGAACTGGTGTGTTTCAGAGCGACACAGAAAATATTATCATGGAGCCTCACTACATCTCTAGGTCAGACAGAAGCGATAAAATGAGAAATACTCTGCCGAATACATAGTTACTAAAACTCGTTCTTTCCGCGGGCAGTAAGCGATTATAATAAAACTGAGCTCCACTAAATACACTCACATAATACACGTCACCATTTCACCTCCCAAAACCTTATCATTTACATCATTACACGGATGGTGTCCTAATACACTAACAGCTTCACGCCCATGCAGCTTCTCGCAGGGTAGTATGTATAAGTAGGCATATCATTTTAATGCATATCAGTTGAGTGACATGAACATAATCGTATGATTTGAATAATTGAAATGAAAAGTTTCAAAATGTAATTACAAAGCAATCGTATTACCATCGAATTTCGGTTGTTCAATTTGCCAAAACGACCAAAATGGATGACGTGTGCTCGTACCACACGGTCACTTAAAGGATTATGCCATTAAAAATAGAACCTGTTCTAATTTTGCTCAAATAATTGTACATGCCCGGGATTTTCTGGGTAACACGGTGCGTATTCCTTCGAATAACCGTTCGCAAGATCATTCACTGGGTAAAACGGCCTGCATTGATGACGCTATTCCTAAGTAATGGCTCGCTATGCTCAAAGATTGGGAATTCCGTTTGAGCGATCGCTTGGACCATCGTAGCCTTTCGTTCGAGTAAAGACGCGTGCTTTTAGGCTACTCTTTTCTAATTGTGCAGAGGGCGATACTCAAATATCGACAGAGCCTTCCTTGGAATGGATTTCTGGGATGCCTTCCCCATGGTCACCTTAGTTGACGATGACTTGAGGTCGTAGGCCACCTTCAATCTGCAGATACCTGCCGAAGTACCGGTGAAATTGTCGTCAAATTAGATTATATCAATCAGTAGACATCCTGGAAATCCAGCTGCTTCAGAGGGAAAAACGTACCTATGATATCGCAGCTTGCTTTGGTACGTTCGATGCTGACTCTTAAATACCATGTCACAGCGCGTGCTTGACAATGATTGAAACGACTCGAACACCTATGCTTTGAAACTTGGATATCAATGGCTAAGACTGAGGAAATATTCCTATTGAGTTTTTAAATCTCCTGTCTAATTGTTTTCCTCTATAAGACATTGTCTTCATAACATTTACAGCATCTAATGAAACCAGAAGATTAGCAAAAAGCTGGCCTTAGAAACTTCGGTTTCCCAATGTAGGATTGGATATTTGGGGAGGCGACCGACGGCTAAGGTCATTTGCGCCATAGGGGATAGGTAAGGGAGGAAGGCTGGATAGAAACCCGGCGTCGACATTATTCTGCTCTTGACGAAGGGCGCCAAGGGACCACAGCTTAACGTCTCATCCGACAGACGGAGTACTCCACTTGAAGTGCCCTCCACAAGACACTCAAGTAGGGATCGGGCTTCTCTGAAAAGGTTTTCCAATGTAGCCATTCTCCCGGTGGAGTGCACAAGAAGACTTTTTCCCATTGGTTCAATACTTTATTAATTAAATTTGGATTCTGAGATATCAATAGTGCTCATTTCCATGACAAAGAGGACGTAAACCAGGCCTATGACATAAATATAGGGCAATTAATAGTGACCAAATAAGAGAGGGGCAATATTTAAAAAATATCGTAACACTCATTCTTCATCCGCAAACACGATACAGATTGAAACATTAAAATAAAATAAAACCTAAACCATGTCGCACTATCATCTATTTACTCTTTATACTAAATTTCACTCTTTTCTCAATGCTGTCACCTACTGTCCATTGCAATGCACCCTTGTGGCAGATTTCAGGGATTTGAATTCCGGAGAAATTAGAGCAAGAACGTATCATCAATCGTGACCATTTGATTCTACAATTTGTGACTGACACTCTTGAGGCAGTTGGAAGGATCAATCGAGATAATCGATAGCACTGTAGAGACTCTCACATTGGGAGTGGGAAACCTAATAATCCTCACGCAACAGTGAAATAATTTTGTGCCCTTGTGCTCAACCAATAGATTTTCCCACACAACTAAGGGAAATGCATATGAAGAGGGTGAAAATCATTTTCCTTTGGTTTGATAGGAGTGTCGTACTTTACCAGTACATAAATTACGATTTAATACAATTAATATTACTTTAATACGTAGAAGTTATTATCTTATTCCAGTAAAATTTGAGATTTTAAGTGCTTGGTGCATAAACAAGATTCGTCCCAATACAAATATAGTTAACCCTTTGAGTGCGGAATGACGTCATATCACGTCTACGCTGATGCTGATGACGTGATATCACGTCATGGGTACCGTGAGTGTTCCAGCTTTCACTATTGGGCCTAGTGAACGTTCCTTAGTGAAAGCTGGAACACTCACGGTACTATTGACGTGATATCACGTCATCAGCACCAGAGTAAAGACAACCATGACGTGATATCACGTCATGCCGCACTGAAAGGGTTAATATTAAAATATAAATTGGTTTTTATGAAAGTAAAGGCACGTTAGCTCCTTTTTCAATAGTTTAAAACAAGTTTAAAGTTCACAGTGGACTGTAATCAGTGAGGGCGAGGCGAGATCGGGATGATGACAAGTACTTAGTACGAGTGTCCGAAAGAGAGAGAGGCTTACTTGCACAGCAGAGCTCCGACCGAGTTGCGCCAATCAGGTGCGCGTCCAAATGCCCACCTAGCGGCCAGTTAGAAAATTTATTAGGCGCTCATATTAAATGGCTCAAACATCAATCAGATTATATTTCTTTACGTACAATCAAACAAATTAAATTTTTAGCTAGAAAATCAAAATAATTCAACCTTTAATTAATTTCAAACTCCATTTTTGAATTTATTCAAAAAGGGTTATTTATTTATGTTTTTAATTCAGTCTTATGAGAAGTAATCTTGACTTGACGAGAGCGAAAAGAGAGCAATTGCTTTGAGCAACGTTTCGATTCGAGAATCGCAAACCGGTAAATGATCGGTATTTTCCGTCACGAAACCGCTTAGTTTGATGGTGCTCGCTTGCGGTGCGAGAGGCCTCGCTTGCGGTGCGGGCGTCGCTGGAAGGAGCCGACGTGTGTGGCCGCCGTGATAAATGTCCGCGAGCCCCGCGGCGCGGCCCCCGGCGGCGGGACCCCCAATCCTTTAACTGACAGTGCCTCGGATGGGCGCGCGGCGGGAGGGCGAACCTCAGAGGGCGCGATTAAGGAAACGAACCCGGCGCGGCGGAGATGGATGCGCAGCCCCACGAGGGGCGCGCGAGATTCGGTGGGTGGGGAGAGTGGGGGGTGGGAGCCGCCTCCCCACCCAAACAACCCCCCCCTCTCTCTCGCCCCGATTATGAACGAGTTTCGGAGGTGTGATGGCCTTCGCCGCCGAGCGGGTTACCTCCTCACCCAACGGCACGACGAGTCGCCATTAATCTCGGCTCAAATTGATTCGGAATCGCCGCCCTTAAAGGGTTGTGAGAGATCATTCATCGTGTTTATACATACATACATACATTTAAATGTTCATGAAGATATACCAATACATTTGTGTACACAAATTATTACGCGATTGCATGCGCGCAGGCATCTACCTTAATGTGCCAATCGATAATAATTATAGCATTGGGTGTACTGACTGGATCGCAAGTAGTCTGTCGCCGTTTCGTCGTACTTTTCATACTCGTGGTGGTCTTTTGCGTCACGACTTCAATTACGACATCCATGTGCTCAACGGCTTCCGGCTCAGCTTCGTGGACGTCGATTTTAACGAGTGCAAAAGAATACTTTGTTTTAGTCCATCAAATTTTATTTTCTCATCTGAATACCAATTGGTGGATTGAAGCAAAATTGCCCTCCTAATTCGTTAAGATATCCATTCTTGGACATCCTTGGGTTTTCATTACCTATTTATAACACTTGGTTCTCAGTTTCCTTAACATTCTATGCCCGATAAACCTTACGCTTATATTAAATTTGTAATATTTAAAATATAATTAGAGTGTGATTTCCAATAATATTTCAGTAAATTTCCATTTTGCACGGGAGGCATATGTGAGTGAAGTCCTCTCAGGAAGGTAGTGAGCCTCTTTTCTTTCCGTAATGATTCGCATTCTCATAAATGCCATTCAATAGCTGCTGTAGTATTTAAATCAGTTTTCCGTGCTTACTATGCGTATATAATATCGAAACGAAGGTGGAGATTTCCATGATTACTCAAGTATTTACTAAATAAAGTGTCTTCAAGTTTAAGGCTCACATCTCATACTTTAGAATGAAATGTTCCTCCAACCCATTCCACATTGTGGTCCAATCATCCTTAGATCTCTTTGAATTTTTTTTTATCATCATGAAGGTCTAAAGAATAAGAACTGAGATCCATTTCGATCGTGGATATTTACGTTGCTTTTGCAATGAATATTAGTTGCCACTAATGTCGTGTAAATGCCTATGCATGCATTATTTGTATCGCATGCGAGTTGTTCGAACTAAGGATCGAAAAAGCTTGAAGTAAATGATTTGGTAAAATGCGCAACAAATTAATATTCCTTAATTGGTTTTTACCTTTTTATACCGTAGTTTGTATTTTTTCAAAAGAAACCATTATAGTTTGCGGCGTTCTCAGAGATTCTACATTTTCACTGATACTTTTTTGATACCAGCCCAGAAATATCAATGCTTCGGTTTTTTTGGTTCTTCTTAAAATTTATTTAGTAAATGCCTCAAAGTTGTTCGTATTTTCAAAATAATTATCATGGTGATGTTATTGATAAAACCGAATTATTGAAAAACGCCGACCCTGGTGGCGGCGGGGTAAAGTCCTTCCTAGCTAAACTGAGGATCGCGGGTTCGAGTCCCGCCTGGTAGGGTTTTTTCACCACCCAGGCCATGAATGTATGTCAAGTTCTGTTGGTCCGGTCCCTGGAAAACCTGATGACAGGCTTAGCAGTCTATTGGGATTCCAGGGACATACGGTCCAACAGAATCGTCCGGCAAGCAAAAAAGGAGAAATTGCTGGGGGAGGCATTTCAAGACTTGAAAATATCAATTAGTATCAGTATTGCTAGTCGTCGCGTATGCTTTTCAATGATGTTCATATCGTAATTTCTTAATGCGTTATTAATTAAAAATATAAATATGTATGCCACTACTGAAACCACTTGTCAGACTGGCTTGAGGAAAAAGAATGAAAAAGCTGTTTTGTTTATTATTTCAGTGGAATAGATTGACATGGTATTCGTATTTTGTGATTTTGCAATATTTTTACCAACTAGCAGCATGTTATCATAAATATTTGCGTATTATTTTATAAACCAATGTAATGATCCCCTATTGTATGAATGTCTTCTACTCTGAGGCCCACAGAAAGGCTTCTGTGTTAAGAAACAATTGGGCTCTTAGTTGCCGCGCGTTCAAATCTCCGTTCTTGGGGTTGACTGTAGACATATTATTGCCATGTTGCCGTGTTGCAATAACGCTAAGAAGAGACCCTTAGCTGCTATGATACTGATAGATGGCTAATCTCTTGATTCGGTACTGTCAAGCAGTTCTGTCGGCTTAGTTTTTTTCATGTTTTCAGCTGAAGAACTGCACTCCAGCGATTCCTGGGCCCAGTTCGGCTTTTGGCTTAAGCGAATAGCACAAAAGCGTTATGAATTATTTTTCGTAATGAAATTCCCTTCAATAATCCTTTAATCTGACTGCACAAAAGCGTTTAATGCTTATTGCGTAGTGACGCTGAATTGCGCAGTCACGGTGAATGATTTTACTTCTGCGGAATTTCCCACACATCAATTTCTACAGAACTCTTCAGAAAAATGTTTGGTTGTGAAGGCGTTTTAAGCGTACCGCGTCGAATAATGTCAATTTAAAGACACATGTACGTATGTTTATTGAATAAACGAGTATATCAGTTACATAAAATAATATTTTGCGCCATTTTTATTGCAATATTTTCCATATTGTTTTCACGGCTGATGAAATAAAAAAATAAAATTCGAAAATTATGAATAGAAAAAAATCTCACCTTATGTACAGTCACTTCATTTAGTATCGTGAGACACTAAGTTAGCGGTTTGAAAGTTTGGCTGGTGAATGTTGAAATCCGTTGGCAATCCCAGACTTCCCTGGTGACTATTAGAATTTACGGGTACACTTTTCAATATCCACGATGCATTGCGCCAGATTAAACGGGAGCTCATTTTGGGAGTGCTCTCATTCAGGGGCGGAGACAGGGGCGAAGGCAGATTAGAAGCGGACGTGAGGATTATATTGGTGGAAAGAAGTGAATAAGGCACTGAATATTAGGGCGAATGTGGTGATTAAGCAATATTACATGAGGAAAACGAGCGAGTGAGTACACTGCAAGGTCAAACGAAGAATATTCGTGTACATTGGAAGACGACCTTCCGCCTATTTATATCGAATAGATTTGCAATAGATATCGGCTAGAATTGGTTGGGCCTTCGACCTATTCACGTATCACTGGCTGATATTTTAAGTGAGATGTACTTTGGAATATTATGAGATACACTGCATGAAGCAATTGAACCGAATAGTCTTTTATGATAGTTGCTTCTTCACGTACCAGAGCAATACTGTTAATGTAGGACTCAATATTTTGCATTCATATATTGATGTAACATTGCACCGTTGTTCTCGTAGGTGATTTGATCAATGACCTGATGCAATGCCACTAATTTTCTCCTTTTATGCAAAATTCCTAGTTAAGAAATGGTGACTATGAATTAGAAATATTGTCCTGTCACCATTAAGAAATAAAACGACATGTAGTAAAAAAGGGGAACGTGACAGTGCATACATTATTCAGATACTATTGAAAAGGGGGTAAAATCGAACATAAAATGTAATGATCGAGTTCCTCTTGCGCGCCATAGACTAATTTCTCCGTCTTCATTACTGAGAGAAACTTTTGGTTGCAATATTCCCAAAAGGCTTGATTCCAAGCTGATATTGTTAGTGGCGAAATCTAAACGGGTGGCCCTCTGCTTCTCATTCGATCGGATCAGACTTTCGCACCGGACGATAGTGCCATGCGCCTGCTTTGCGCAACTATATTGGAACTACTGCGCAGTCTTAAGTCCCGAAGAGCTGTAATTCCACCAACAATCACGGAACAATCCCTCATCGAGGCATTCATCGAGTGCCAACCACGTCTCTTGTGGTACATGGGGTCTTCCAGTTCGGGCGTGACTTTTAAATACCTCATTCTCGCCGTTCGCCTTGCTTAGCCATCGGTGAAGAAGACTACGATGGATTCAGGACTAGGAAGCCACAACGGACTACGAGCCCCCCTCCCCTCACCAAGCCCTCCATCAAGACGCGCTGGGTTGTGCTGGTCTCGCAAAGAGTAGCTCTCTCCATTTTCGATTTCCGACTTCGTAGAAGAACAGCCGAGTAGTATTACGTGGCCATTGAGTTGCGAATACCTCTGAATCCCGCTGTGAAATCATTTCAATGGTTGTGTTAATGCGCGAACCAAGTCGTGTGCGCGGTCGGAGTCATGTCCATTGACTTAGAATAAATATCATGGTGCATCCAAAAATTCTCATAGTATATGATAATAATAAATTTTATTCCACCATTGGATACAAAATCAATCAATATATAACCATCATATATACCGGCACACTTCCAAAGTGGAATTTAGTACCCCAAAATAATGAAATCTCTTTTGGGGTTACCATCTCAACATCAGAAGAGGCAGGCATTTGATACAAATCACTACAATCATATTGCCCAGAAAATCACTTTTTCACAAATATGTGTCCATGCAATCAAGAAAGAGATTCAGCGACTCAATCAGAATATACATACAAGTAAATAAAACAATATTTTGCATCTAAAACCTATACAACAATACTTCACAACATCTGCATATGCAAAAGTCATACATTTCATTCACCTTCCTATGTTATATAAATAAATTTTCAATGTTTGCTTTACAAAATAACCATAATGTTATGCTTCATTAAAAAGCAGTTATATGTTCAAAATTTTGCTTGTTGGGTTTGGGAATGCTAATGCCAAATTTTCCTCTCAATTTGCTGATGTATTCACTCGGCTCTATTCTATTCCCCCCCCCCATTATAAAAGTTTTTTAAGATGTTGTAAACAAATAAGTCACCATAGACGGCCCAGATGGGCCAACGTATTTCGAGCTTCGACAGCCGACCTACATGAACCGCTACTGTAGCGTGTCGCGATACTTTATAATGTGAATGTACGTTGAATCATTGACTATCCTGGTTGGTGGCGGAAACACGCGCAGTTCCCCCACCCTGTTCTCCTTTTTCGGACGTGTCAGGGCGCGGGAAGAGGGCAAGAAGTGTCGGCGGACATCCTCACACTCACCGACGACGTCAACGACGCAGTCCTTTCTACCCGTCCGCGCGCGGTGTTGTTGTTCTCGGGGGTGTGTGTAGGGAGGCGAACTGGGGTGGGGGAGGGGGGTGGTGTGGGGGGGGGGGAAATAGAATTCCCCTCTCCTCCCGCCGAGAGAGGTGTCACTAAATGAGCGGCGAGGGTGGCGGGAGGGAGTGGAGGTCGACTAGTGCCGCGCGCGATTGATTTACGCGCGTTCAGGCTGGCGGGAGGTGCGGAGGTGGGGCGGAGAGAGAGGGATTTGGAAGGAGGTGTGAGGGGAGGTGGGAGCCGGGGAATGAGAGTGGATCTTTCCTCTGCCGTGTGGGCCCCTGATTTGTGGCCCCTCTGGCTCGCTGCAGCCGTTTTGTCCCTGTCAACCGGCGTGTCTACACGTGTTCCTCGCCGGGTCCGCCCCCCACTCCACCTCCCTTTCATTACCCCGCATGACCCCTCCTCCTCGGGCCGCCTCAGCGTTGGCCGGGAAGCCTGCCCCCCCACTCCCGTCCCCCCCCCCCCGATTCCCTCCCTCCCGCCCGGGACTCGGCACTTCAAAGGGCGCCGCCCGACCGAGGTGGTCCCGCCGCGCCTCGCTCGCCTCCCGCGACGCCGCCTCATTTGCCTGCACCCCACGGCGTGCCTCGGCCCCTTCCATCATTGCCACGCATCCCGCTCCCTCCCCCGCCACACCAATTTATCCCATTCACTCTTCTCCCGAGGCTCCGCCCCACGCACCCCCTGCCACACGCACCACGGCCTCCTCTCTCTCGCGCACCCTCTCAAACCCCCCTCGGACCCCGTCGCCTCGAACTCGGTTGGCCCGCGTTAATAATTTCAAACCTCGTGATCACTTGAGAGGCATGCCGGAATTACGTGACAATACTATTTCCCCTACGGTCTTGGCTAGTGTTTTTTTACGTAATGATTGATTGTGATATAATTAAGGACTATTAAGGCTGCGCTAAGCAGGTAAGAGCGGCGTGCACCACATCTGGTTTCCGCAACCCGGCCGTAATGGGAGGGAAGTGTATGACAGCGGGAGGTTATTGTTGAGGTGGCGTTACAAGGGGCGCGTTGGATGAGACGTGTGACGCGCCTCCGACTATGGTCTCTCCGTCACACGCATGGTACGCCAGTTTTCGCTCGCTTTGGAATGCGAGTGCGTCTTGAAGCTGTTATTACAGCAGGAGGTGGAAATGCCACCGTTATCGCCCTCTCTGGCTGAACTGTTCACCTTTATCACGACTGTAAAATCTTATTTCATGCATGCTATCAGTTTCTTGATATACCACAAGTAGTCATTGTAGATTACATTTAATGACATACATGCATTTTGGATGGTCACCAGTGGAAATGCGTATTTGTCCAAAAAACTATCTGCCGCATGAAATAATGTGCCGTATAGTTCCCTCATAATGCCTATTTTTTCAACCAGACAATCTACATTTTTAACAAATGATTACACAAATTCATCTTATCATTTCCTGTAGGCAAAAATTAAGCGCATTTTTTTCCTTGGCCCTGATTATTTCGTGAATGACATAGTGTTCAGTACACTCGGGGTCATCTTCTCTTCCTATACTGAAGCGCGCAAGTATTAAATTTTCCTTAGAGGTTATGAGTTTAGTGGTTGAAATCTCTCGGTGATGACCGGTTAAGGGATTGCGCATTTAGAAAGAAAACTTCAGCTTCATCGGACTCTAAAGGCCTCGAAATACTTTCGTCTTTCCGATCGATAACTAAAGCAAAAGCACAATTCCCGTGTTAACTTAACATTGGAAAAATATATTACCCCCAATTTATGCCTTTTGTTGGCTTTCAATTTTGCTTGGGGGCTCAGACACGCTTGTTATCCTCACACACACCTTCTCCGCCGTAATTTAGCACGCTCAGGACCCCTCATCCTCGTCTATCCGTCTCTGCACCCGAAACCCGGTCAGTTGAGTCATCGCCATTGCCGAGGACGCTTTCGCGGGAACCGTTGTTTCTCCCAAATTTCACCCTTCGTATCCCAGTTTCTCCATCTCACACATTTGGGTGAAGACAAGTCTCAATTGGTGGTAATATGCGAGCCCACTTTGCTACAATACTCACCATGTGAAATTCACTTCAATGAGGGATCATTCAAAGTAAATGCACGTGGTTCCTTGCAATAGAGAAAAAATCCTTAAAATTTCTCCCCTGAATACCTTTCAGTGGTTTAGTTGTCCGGTCATTTTTAACCACGTTGAAATCATTAAATGATACGGACAGTATCGACGATTTTTCCACGGTCTAGAACAGTTCTATTTTAACGGATATTACGTTTATCCTGAACTTTTTGCGCATTGATGCGTGAAGAACCGGTTTATGGTACTTCACTATGATTTTGCCGAAAGTAGTGCTACGAATTGGAAGAAAATGGGTCCATTTTCATCAAGCCGCGTTAGAAAACACGTACACACGACTCGTCACTTAATTGATGTATTTTGTTAAGCATTACAAATTTATACTCAATTTATAAGTCAACTTTTTCACGTCATCCAAACATCACTGGGAATGCCTTGTGCTGAGCGTCGTTTGCTCCTCCACCTTTCTCTCTCGAGAACGCTCACAGAGATCAACCTGAAGGTCTTGCTAATGAATAAAATATAGAAAAAAATCAAGCCGCCTGACACTTCTGGCATGAAGGCTATTTATTAGTTTCCGTCGGTGGAGAGGAATCTGCATCGGACCCAAGTGAGTATATATTATGCTTGAGGCCATTCGTATACTGTCTTAAGTTTTGATGATGGATCACGCTCCGGGGTGTTGGGAAATGGAGGATATGATTAATGGTGAATCATTTGAGTAAGCCTTAAGACATTACTCTATTTTTCTTACCCAAGGATTTGCAGAAACTAAGACTGAGGATCAAGGAAGTGAGACATAATTGGAAGAGAGATGTCGAACACTGCATTGGAAAGTGGTGCTGAATAATGACGCCAAAATATCTTGCATGTTCCCAGAGCTGTCAACATTTTAGTATCACGGAAACGCGCATTAGCTCTGTATTTCACTGTGAAAAAGAAAGTATTCCTTGCCTTCTGATTGGATAACATATAATTTTTGATTTTACTCAAGAGTAAAAAAAAATATCACCCAGGATTGCTGCCATAAAGAGAAGCTAATGACCAAATAAGTATTGCTCTTTATTCATTGCTGTGTTCAATTGTTCTCCTCTTTGACAGATTTCCTCTAAAACATTTTTACTCCATTTTAATTCAGGGGACTTTTCATCAGTTTCAGTTTTCACTTCATGGAGTTCAACGAGGTGAATTACTGATTCCAGAGCCATTTTGAGGAAGATGAGTGTTGAATTGTTGAAGTTCGTCGGCGCCCCATTAGCGCAAGATGGAAAGTATATGAAGGATTTTCACGGGATTCCAGGAGAGATGTTAATTTATGCGATTCATTAGCTCTTTTAGATTGATATCTCTTCTCCAACATTTCCCGTATTTTCATGGCTGAAAAATATTCCCAGAATTCATTCTGGTTTTTGCTGAAAGTTATCATCAATGCGGCCGGTACACCTGGGCTGTGAAATTGCGCTTTTGAAAATGAAATACTCCCAAGCTATTCCTTTCGTTTAGATCATTATGACTATGAAATAAAAATTTATTCTAACCTCACAATAATGACAAGAATTTGGGGCGTGGTGCAGTAGATAAGTATCGCAAGGTCTGCAAATCACCGTGGCTATATTGTTTCATCATACCATATGGATAATCATGGGGTGAGCTAAACTCCCATACACCACCAGGCGATATTAGAACTTGTAACTAGGCAGGAGTTTTTCTTGTCCCGCCAACACTTTTCTTTTCACCGACTGTCAGAAACTGTTTTCCACCAATGCCAAACTAGAATTTACGCCTAGGAGCCTTTTTAAAATTACCAGTTTGAATAGTCTTGTAACGGATTTCTAGTCCTTACTTAAAGTCAATTTTGTTCTTTTAGGACATTTTAAATGGCGTCATTCAAAGTAAAATGAGGAGATTTCGATTGAACGGCACTGAGTCTTTTGAAAATTGACGATTACAGGCATTACATGTTGTAAATAGTCCATTTTAAATACAGTCTGTGGTAAGTTTTCATTCGAATTATTCTAATCTAACATGCTTCTGTTTCTACGTTTAGATTTCTGAAATTGATTCTAAACGCTTGCTTGCATTGTTGCAAATCAAGCGGAAAATTCTTCCCATCAATTATTTTATGTACGTAAGTTTATTAAAAATGTATTTATGGACACTATATTAGGAATCCTCAGTTCTTCCCGTACTGCGAGATGAGTTTCCCCGGCGTTCGTGGAGCGCTTTATTTTGCTCCCCTCGTAACTCGTTCGATGAAGTCTTCATTCAGTAGGTCTGCTTCCCGTTTCAATATCGTATCACTCGAAATGACTGTAAAGTATCTTAAAAAATGAGGTTTTGATTTTAATCACTTCTATCTGATCACACATAAAAGCTCATTCTTTCTTTATTGATTCATGAGCAATTATTCTATGCATTTTTACGCTAGGAACGATACATATTACCCATTTTTTAGCTCTTGGAAGTGAACAGCGTGTTTGGTGCTTGAGTGGCCACAAAGCAGATTGTTGTTGTAACTCCCTGCGCATACTTCGTAGCAGGGACGTTTTGTTACTTGTTTAGTGAAATTAACATCGACTCTATCTGTTTTGCAATTATTGTACAATTTATGGAATTGAATTATCAGCAAAATTCCTCTGTAGAAAATCCATTCACCTTGTCCTGGACTCGAACCCAGGTCCATCGAAATCGTACAAAGGACTTTAGCCCATTAACATGCCTTCCTTTGGATTTTTCGGCTCCGAAGAGGTGATACCGTAGCTACTAGCCATAAATGTAATTATTTGATGCTGGCTAGATAATGCTCACCCATTTACGTAAATTTACAGCAAAATATGCGCTCTATAAATGTACCTTTGCTCTTATTTGAATCAATAATTAACTCTTGCAACTTTTGGTTTAAGGTAAATGGTGTCTACTTCGTTGTTTTTTCCAAGGGGTTACAAATTGTATGAAGTTGACAAAAGGGCTAATTTTAAGGTGTTAAGAGATAATTATTGCACTAACGTGTCTACATTTTCGATTATGTCATGAAACAAAAAATATTTTTGAAATGCGAAAAGAGAAATGTTTCGTGAATTACTCTAGCATGAACGTCGACCCATATGTAAATTTTCACAGCCCGGCGGCACATCATTTTGACGCCGACGATAGCCCGTGCATCCTCAAAATTTATGTGTATTATCTCCTGAACCGCACAAGTGGTAAACCTTGCAGTTATGTAGGGATGACCAAGAGTGTGGAGTTTTGGCCCCACTCTGTCGTCACCTTTGCCTCGCCCTCATTGCCCGCGATAGACTCAACGAGTCGCAAATGGGACCCCGGATCTCAGCGGCCGGCGTGCGGCTCCCGCCGGGGAGACCCGCTCGAGTGCCCCGGGCGCCCGACTCGCGCGCGGCCCGCCAACCCCCACGGCGCGGGACCATTGCGGCGGCCCCCTCCATCTCGTATGCGGCCCTCGGTTGCTTTGGTGGTTCACCAATGTTGCTAGACATTGACGAGGGGTGTGCGGGTGCTCGTTGCGAGGGAGGTTGGGGCAAGGCATTTTTCAGCCGAACCCCAATCATGTCCCGTTTCCATCATCGACGAGCAGCGTACTTGCGCGCTCGTTCGATTGGTTATTTGGGGAGGCGACCGACGCCTAAGATCATTTGCGCCATAGGGGATAGGTGAGGGAGAAAGGGTGGATAGAAACCCGGAGTCGGAATTAGCCTGCTCTTAACGAAAGGCGCCAAGGGGACCACGGCTTAACGTCTCATCCGACAGACGGAGTACTCTACTTGAAGTGCCCTCCACAAGACACTCAAGTAGGGATCGGGTTTCCTCTGAAAAACATCCGCCTCTGAAGGGATTTGAACCCTGGCCGCCCGTGTGGTAGGCTAGTACTCTAGCCACCACACCGACCTGATCCCCTTGCGCACTCGTTTAAGGTAGTTTGAGCGAAATATCATTTTACCTAGAAATCAATGAATTTGATCTCATTTTAAAGAAAAATGTACCACCCTTCCGTTGATATAAAAAATTCAACCCCTTACCGTATTACTTTCCGAGATATTTGCCAAAATATACCAGCCCTTTTATATAGGAAATGGAGCGTTTATGCACTCCAGAGAGACCTTATATTAAAATGAGGCATTTCCTACACTTAGATCTTGTGAAAAAATCAACAGTGTAGTTTGTATGTTTTATCAACTATTTTTGAAAATTAATCATATTGTCACCGCAGTAAATTCTTTGGGATCACAATAAACCTTCCGTTTTGATGGAGTTTCAAACGTACCGCGTGAAAACATGAGCCATGCTAAAGACTTATTTAGACATTTTCATTTGATTACTAACAATTTCTGTCATGTAACACTATATTATTACACAATTAATAATGTAATGTTTAATTCGTGGATCTCACAGTTCGTGAAATTAAAACGCATAATTCGAATATGGTCTCTAATATGATTAGGGAACTATCTCGCTCGGACTACCTTAAATCTGAAGTGCTGCGGGAATGCATATCCGAAGGGTTGAACTAAGAGATCCTAACGCATTGGTGATTTCCAATAATTGAAAGTTGTAGAAGTAAGTGCTGGCGTCCTTCGGGAGGAGAATCCGAAAATATGTAGCTTTGTGATCAAATAAGACTAGCAAAATAGATAAGAATATGCTTAAATTAAACCGTGTGTAGCGCCATTTTCTATTGGAAACATATCGAATATTAAAAAATTCTCATGAATGCAGGAATTCTAATTTTATTCAAAATAAGCAGGTTACTTTTCAGATCATCAAGTAAGGAGAGAGCATGGGAGTATGGCTTTAAAAATCTATTTAGTTTGTTAAATGTCTCTTTTTTATTTTCGGATGATCTTCAATTGTTGGAGAGGTTCAAAGCTCAAGGCCCTTGTCCTCTAATTGCAGAGTTTTTGCAGTGAAACTGCTGTGATGACCTTCGTTAATGAGTTTTTTGGCGAATAGGGATTTGTTGTCTTTGTTTTGGAGTATCTCTCATGTTCTTCAGCACGCATCGTAAAATTCCTCCCCGTTTACCTTTCTTAAAGTAAATAAAATTACTCAGTGGGCATTACCGTGCCCGTTGGTGACACTGGAACGCGGGTTGGTGGAGGAAACGGGGACCCAGACCTCTCCGGAGGAGTCACCCTCCCGGCTGTTCCCCAGGACGAGTGAGGTCACTCATGGCCAACCCGTTGGGTCGTCCCTTCCAGTGCTCTCGGTACGGTAAGCAATTCGCCTAATGAGGCTCAAACAACTCGTGCCTCTTTGACCATTAAGCGCTCATTTTGTCGTTTCAGGTCACTTTTCAGAAACATTTGGCGATTCCTCACTAATTAAATTACTTCATGAGAGTTTTTTTTCTAATTGATGGTTGGTGACAGCAAGGGAGGGGTATCAATTACCGAGGTCATCTGAACCTTCATGGGCACACATATAGGCTGCTTAGTGATTCGAGGAGGGAGGGTTGGGGAAACCCGGCGCCGGAGTTGACCGACTCTTATGTTGGCTGGAACGTTAATCGTGTAACATTGAGTGCAAATTTTGACTAAATTTTAAATAAGCTGAAAAACTCCTGGACTACTTTCCGCATTTGTTTATGCGTTGGATCTCATCGTACAGCAAATAATAGAAATTTATGTAATAACTATGTTTGAATTTATTTCCATAGCTGCACCATGTTATGACTAGAGTTTTCGGTTCGGAATGCAAAATTTGGACGCAATTTAATTGAAATATGATTTTGAAAAATATTATATTAGGCATGAAAACTTGAATATTATTAGAAAAAATTATAATAAATGTATTATTTCGTGTTAAGAAAAATATTTGTATGAATGTAATCAAATGATGATAAAATACAAGTCATGTTTCATCAGGCAACGTGTTAGATGCAATAATTGGAAATTTGTTAATTTAGTATTGAATTTCCACAAAAAAAGTCTTATTGGTATAATGTATTGTTTTCGTATTTTTTATTGATGTTACTAATAAAAATACGTATGCAAGGTTTCATGCTGATTCGTTCATAAACAAAAACTCTTACAAGCACCTGAATGAAAAGGGATTACATGCCGACGTCCCACTCGATGAATGAAGTATTTGAAATACTTTCCTCGCAGGGTCCAAGAAAGAGTATTAACGCCTCGGAGAAATCTCTGCCCCGACTGGGACTCAAAGCCGGAAAACCTGCCTCGGATAACCACTACATCTAGCGACCTATTCAATCCGATTCTTCTGTTGTGGTATCTCTCGATGTTTAGCGCTTTGAGCTCTTTCTTTTGAAAGAGCGTTTGGACGAAATGTCAACCGTCGCGTGATTCATTTTTCCCACTGAAGAATTTCCCAAATTGGTTGTGCTGGCGATATCCAATTAAAACTGTTTATGACGTGTGACCCGTATCAAATCCACGGCCTCTGCTTGGAGATGCAGCAGTCCATGAGTCATTGTGGAGTCATATCAATGTGGCCATTGTAGAAATGCGTTGGAGGGGTGCGTGGAGTGATGTTGCATTGATGCGGGACCCAGCTTTGTACTCGGTTAGGAAGCAGTGATTTGTTTCCGCAGAGCAGGATGACATATCTATAGTTCAGTAAACAACGAATAGGTGAAGGCCATTCTGATACTAAAAAACTGCTCCTTATAATACCTAGTAACTTGCTATTAACTTATGATGCTTTTCCTTGAGTTGGGAGACCATTTCTAACATACAGTTTATTGCCAACATTTGGCATATTTTCGTTATTCTTTCAGGACACCTGTTAAATGAAAGCCGTCTATATCCTTAAGAGAGGCGTTTTTTATCTCGAGAGCCAACTGACATCCAGAAATTTGTTTTACACCTTTTCTACGGAAATACACCATTGTCACCACAGTTAATATTGGGCGAATTTAAGTTGACTGGAGCAATTTTCGTATTTATATACGGTTTTAGCTTAAAATTCAAATTCCTCGCCGTAAACCAAGGTCAAAAAGTGCTTTAATTGAGAAAAACATTTGTATATATTTCCAGCATCATTTATATCAAAACATACATGGGTATTTCCAACGAATAAATTGATGTCCTTAAGTGGATTGTGGTCCAAGATTTTTTTTCAACTTATTTGAAAAGTTATTAAAATGTCCACTAAACGACTCATGATTCGCACTTCAACCACCTTGATAAAAGCTTTTTTTCTGAGAGATAGTTCCGCACACAGTCCATATGCGATGGAATAAATTACGAAACGTACAACTCGAATCAAATCTCAATTCCACGTAAAAGTTTCCTCATTAAGTGTGCTATTTCCATGTGATGCATTTACAACAATATTGGAATAATGCATACCATTCCAAGGAAATTCACGGTGGCCACTCATATTTCGCATGTATCTGCATCTCCGCGGTGCTCTGCTTGCCGCCTCAACGCTGTATGGCAAGGATGATTGTACTCTGGGCATTCGCTAACCGTAAAACACTGTCATGCTGTTATTAACAACGTTGCTGAATACTTAAATACTAAATTAAGTTCCGTACGGTCAAGGGTCTTAACATGCAGCATGGCTTCTCACCACCATTATACTCGTATGCACATCTAGTCAGTTATTGACGTAGTATTAGTGCTTTTGAGGTGAGACAGGTTCACAACTGTCGAAAAAATAATAAATTGAGGGACTTCGGGGAAGAGGGAAAGATGTATAACCTTTTCAAACTGCATTTGAAATACTATGAATTGATAAATGATGTATTTGGTTACCGAGTTTGATAATTAAATTCTATTTTATTCATCCTTTTGACTGTCATTTTTGGCTCCGAACGCCCAAAAATTTACATGTGTAAGTGAATGACGAAGCTGAAAATGACTCATTTTTGTAGCACGAAACAAAACGACGTTATCAGGATATTAACACTCTGGACCAAAGTTAGTGAATTACACCTCACAACATTTAATTCATCACAACTAGAAAGCTGTGACTAACCAGCTTTTACTAAAAACGCCTGCCGAACGGGTGAATGCTTCTACTTGCATTTCATCATATGACGCAACAATTTGTAGCACTTCGTACGTACCCATTGGCTCAGTATAATTAAGAGCCGATAGTCCGTTCAAATTTCTCCATTAGATCCCAGCAGTGGATTTGTTTTGGGACTATTTCATTACATTTGAATAATGCCTTTTACTCCCTGGAATTTCGTTGATGGAGGCAGTTATTTGAGGAAACTCATCGTGAAAATCCCATGAAAGCTTCTGTCATCTCATTTTTGTCAATGTCGCAGCAGTTTTAATTATTTCTTAGCAGTGTGTTTTGGTGGTGTCTCACAAGAGGAGTTAACAAAGATATTTTATTCTTCCGTGATCGATATCGTCCACAAAGTCAAGCCTGCAACTGTTTCCTATGTTCACCGGCTAAAGTGATAAAAAGGTAATTTAAGAAAGTGATTTTATGTATTAGTGAAGTAAAAGAAATTTTATTACCCGGTGAAACACCCAAGAAACATTTCTGCATGCAATTTGATAAATTACTCTTGAATTCATGTATTGCAAAGTAACATATGTAAATTTACCCTATTAATGATCTTGAACTGTTCTTTTCAATTACAGTAACATAATTATTTATTTATTTTTTACAGTTTTTGGAATAATTGCTCAATCTTGTAAAGCAAAGGGTTTTTCCAGGAATTTTATAATATTTTTGTTTTTAGAGCTACTTTGTATCTTTTAGGTACTAGTAATGGAGTTGTTGCATGACATATTTCAACCGTAACATATGTGTTAGAAGCACAAATGATTCATGATCATGCGGATCAAATGGGAAGTCCAATATGGATTTCTATCCAGTTTGAAACCTAGACAATGGTTCCACTTTCTCAGGCCAGATGTTGTAAAACAGCATTTTCAATGATACATAAAAGATATCGTACCGTCTACCTTTTATTACAAAATCGTATTACACGTGTTTAGACTGTATTGCAGTCATTATCAAGTACCTGATGATGTAGCACCTGATGATTAGTCGTACCTGCTGATGACTGCAGGACAGTCGAAACACGTGTAGTACTATTTTAAGGTAGACAGTACGATATCTTTTGTGTATCATTGAACTAGACAATGGTGTTATTTTTTTTCTAGCTTTGATACCTCAGGGGGGCATCCTCTAATCTTCCCCGGCTCACTCCTCATTTTCCACGGTCAATTCTCATCCATATTAGTCGCGCGTGGAGAAAATCCGAAATGGCGCGATCTCCCCGTGGCCGCATTATTTGCCGTGAGCGTGCCTCTTGCGACTGAGGCATCGGGGGAGACTAGAGCGACACGCGGCACGGGAATTCCGCATCGTGTCGGGCGCGATCGCATATCTCCGGACGTGATGAAGACGTTTAGCCGACCGCCGGCCCCTCGCCCGCCGCGGTCGCTCACGGCGTGCCCGGCGCGGGGCGTGGCCCATCCTCGGCCCGACTTTTGGCCCACCGCTTCCGGGGATCGCTCATCGTTCCGTGCGATCGACGGGGGTGGGATCTGTGGGCCGGATGCTTCGGGGTGAGAATTTATCGGCGATGGGATCTCTGCTCCTTTTCGTAGGAATGCGGGGTGCTCTAATGCATCGCACAGGGGTGGGCCGCACTTGCCAGGGGCTTTATGCAGATGCCCCCCGTCGACTGACTTTCTACGGGCCTCTTCATAGCGTGCGATATTCGGGAGCCGGTGGTCGTGGGGCGGGCGGGCCCCGGGGGCGGGCCGGGCAGGTGGCCGGCGTTTTTCAAAGGGAGACGTGAAAGGGGAGCTGGGAAGTTCCCGTCTCGGAGAGGCGCTGTGCCGTCGACTGTTTGGTGGTTGTTCTTTTACGAGGTGAGGATAGGGGCGGATCGGCGAGGGTCAAGGAGGCGGGGACCGCAGCCGGGTGGTCGGGGACCCCCCGCCCTGCGTGTCACCGCCCCCCTCCGCCCGCCCCCGGAGGCCCTTGTGACACCGGACCTCGTGACATTGTGACGACGGCGGTCCTCGAGTTCACACGGCGCCCAAAGCACCCTCGCCTCCTGTCCCCCTTTCACCCCTCCCCCCCCGTCCATCCAATGAGGAACTCCACCGAGTGCGTTTCCAATGACTGTGATTGAGGCAGATTAAGAATAAAATGGACAGTACGGCGTACCGCGATTGCACAGAACCACTAAGGGCACTGGAATGCTTCGACCACTATGATCATGGGATCAGTTATGCAGTGAATGCGCCGAAAACTTGGATGGAAGAAATATCGCCGTGCTCTCAAGACACATCAGTACCTCAGTGAGCCAGAAATCATTAAGAAGGTTTTTTTTAAATTTGAGCTAGTATTACCTGTTATTCGACTAATTTCTTGCTAAATCAATGTTGAGTGGATCATTTTGAACCTAAATCAGGCTTCACTTTCTCGCGTCGATGTGCTCCACATGATCTCTTCTTAATGATGAGCGAAAGATGGTGGTCATTGCCAAAAAAAATGCTTTTACGTTTCATGGTTAAGAATAAATTATATTTAGCGATTTTTAACGCATTTAAAATTTAATTACAAATATACACTTGTAAATGTGTACTTATGTGCACTTGCGGGTGATTCCGTATGCGTAGTACCGCGGCTAATCCCAGCAGCCGAAAAATTCACAATTACAATTTAATTGTAGCGATTTTTCATTTAAAATTACTTAGAGACTCCTTGGGCATCCATAAATGTATTTGAAGCAATGTTTTTAGAAAGCCTCACCCACGTCTTTGGCCGAATGAAGCTTCAATTTTTAATTACACCAAGTGAACGAATTTTGAATGCACTCAATGTGCATTTATATGCTCGAGAAACACCCTGGAAGAAATATAATCCTCAAATAGATTTGAAAGGTACTGCAGAGTTCCCTAATGTACTTCATTTCAGTTATTCGTAAGTTTGGCCGTACGAAACTTTGCCATCACACTCCTTCAGAGTGCCTATATTGAATTGCATGCCCTAGAGTAGCCACAGTGCACTGAAGGGTAGCAATCCTTAGAACATACCATTAGTTAAACAAGCCTCGTTCATCACAAATAGTCGAAATTGAGTGTGGAGTAGAGGCTCAGGGCTGTGATGACACGTGAGATAATCCTAGTTATACGTGACCTGGGAAGGAAATGAACGCTTTGCCATTATATCTCACATTGCTTCTTTTTATTTGTATAGGTCAGCTGGAATACTTCTCGGAGACACCTAGAGGATTATAGAAACGGTATCCGCGGCAAAGAAGCTAACATTTAAACCTGATTTGTGTACTATTGAGCATTGATGATTGATCGGGAGATCCTTAGGACAAGAAAAATAGTGCCATGGAAGAAACGAGAGGTACCTGAGGGAAATGAAATAGGTGGTCAGTGCAGCACATGTTGGGATCCTGGGTTCAGTAAACAAAGGGAGGAGCAGAGAAAAGTTCATGAAAGACAAATCCTGCGAGTACTTGTCGCACTTGGTGAAAAATTTTTAAATGGAGTTGTACGAAATACAGTAGAAATTTATGGGAAAAGTGCCAGCAATATCCCATAAAAATGCATTACAAAATGGGTTTTTCAATGAGAAAGAGTCGTGAGCAGGCTAAATTGTATTAAGTTGGCATTATCAAAAGTTATTTGTAAATCCCTATGCTGAAAATTTCACACTGAGCCACACAAATGATGACATTTGGATGACATCGTTCTTTAAGAAGTGCGTAAGGACTGGTAATGGTGTGAAATCAGCCTCTTCATTTGGCTGACCGTCAGCGGTTTAATTTTACAAGTAGTTTAGAGTACCCTTTGATAAACATGTCGACATCTCTTTAAAACCCAGTAATTCATGACTTTCATGATAATTGGAAAGATTTTAATTTCGCAAATGGGTAAGACCAGCGAAAAAATTGTTGTCAAGGACGGAAAGTGCAAAAGTTAAATCTCTATTAAATTGGGCTCGGAAATATTTAAGCTCGTCAATTGTAAAATTTTTCCAAATGATTGTTTTTTTGGTTGCAACGACACGTTGGTTAATAGAGTATATGGTTTTACTTTCGCTGAAATTGGAGTATTTGGTTATAAGTTTTGCCTTCCGAAAACTAATGATGTGTTGATTAATTGTTACCGGTTGATCCGCATAATCAGAAAACCAACATTAAAAAAGGAGACAAAATTTCTTCAGACCGTGAATGAAATACAGAAGTAAAAATTTGAATAGAATCTAAGAACGTTGACTCAGCAAAAACTCCCTCAAGTGCACAATGATCAACGACAACTAATTAACAGTAAAATTCACTTTTACTAGGTTGGGATGGGGAAAGTAGTTTTTCTCTGAACCGTCAAGTGAATGGAATGAATATGACAAATTATGGTAAGAAAGGTATCTTTAAAGACCTTTTATTGCAGTTGCCTGTTCTTCCGGGAGTGCCGTCACGTGGTTGCCTTTTATAGACAACGTTTCTCCTCGTGACAAGGCGGCGTAAAAAAGCAACCACACGACGAGAATCCCGGAAGGAGAAGATGGAACCACTACGAATATGTCCTGGAAGCCTTCACGATTCCCTTCATTGCATTCTTAGATATTGGATTTCATGTTATCCTGGAACGTCACATTCTTCACCTTTATCCTCTTTAGAGCCATTAAACACTGTGGGAAACCAGAATAGCCGATGTTGCTGCCTTGTGTGTTTCTTCCTCTCCCTGATGCCCGCAGTCTTCACCCAATGAGGGCCCTCACAAGGGGAGGGAAGTGGACGTGAGCGCCAATTCTTCTCGCTGAGAGAGGGCGGTTGTCCCCGGAGGGCGGGGAGTAGGGGAGGGACAGTTGGTGGGGGGTCCTTCAGGACCACAATGCCACCGGGTCACGCCGGACGAGCTGGAGAAAGTGTCACTTTGTGGCACCCTGACTGTGCTCACCCGTTGAGAGAAATGTAGTGTGGAAATTCAATTGCAGTGCGAAATGAGTATTCATCTGCAGATTCCACTGTCATGTCAACGGCCCAAATACTTTTCATTTTAATAATTTCACTGGAACGATGAATTTAAAAAATATTGAAAAATAAAATTGTATATTGGTACTTCCTGTCATCATAACTGATAGGTGAATAATGTAATTGAAATCTTGCTAATTTTGCCCTTGCTCCACAGACTTAGGAAGCATTGAGGCAATTAATTACTCCTGAGAATAAATGATTGCTATGGTAACGAAAAATATAAGCACGAATAGTTTTAAAAATGAGGAGACATAGAAATAATCTCTCATGTGAAATGAACCAAGTGGAAAAGTTTTAACTTCATATCGTATGACATTCAAGGATATCACAAATACAGAAGGAGAGCTGTTATAAGATTGATTTTTCATTTAAAATGCTAGCGTTTAAATTTAAGGAATAACGAAAGCTCTCTCCGTCTTGCACCTTATTTATCGTTGATAGTTCATGTTGACCCCGGGCTATCTATGTAAGAATGCTTTTTCTTAACATGAAGAATTTGGTCCTCATTGAATACCGTACGTGGCTGATGGAGCAAACGAGTACTCCGGCAGCCATTAATCTCACCGATGGCTGTATTCCTCTCTCCAAGTATCACTCCTGTGAATTTATATTCTTCGGAAAATAGAATCTAAAAATTTAACCCTTACATCATGCATTAATAACAAAGTTCTGTACTGGAAAATATCGAAGACATAGGACGAAAGAATGCCAATTATGTGGCTGCTGAGTAAAATTATCCAAGGCCAAAACTTAGTTTTCTCCTCACCGTGTCTGGTATAGCGTTGAGCGAAGTATTTGTTGCCAACAAATCCGGAGCAGGAAAGCGTTGTCGCATTCAATGTTACAAAACGGAAAACATTCCATTTTCTCGGATTGAATCGGGCTGTTTTCGCTGCCAAAGCGTTCACCGCAACTGTTATTGCTTTGAGGTCGGCGCCTTTTAAGATCCCGGGGGACTTGGTCCGGCTCATCATAATAGCGGCGTGGCAAAGGGTCGAAACTCGCCAACAAATGAGCTGAGAATGAGGCAAAGGGAAGTGGCATGGGGTGTTGGGGAAAATTGAGTGCGAGGAGGTGTGGTGGTGGTTGGGGGCGGGCCATTCATTGGCCGTGGGAGGGCCGCCGAAGGACGGGCGAGGGACACCGGAGGGCCGAGGGAGGGCCACTGTTGTCCTTCCTGAGGATGGGGGACAACTTGAAATATTGGAATTGCCTTGTGAGAAACGTTTAGGGTGACGTGATTTGAATTTGCTGGGATTTCTACTCGCACCACCTTCCCTGCTCTCTAAACCCGTAGGCCGCTTACCGGCTTACTGCTTTTTGTCTTCGAAATTTAAGCGTTCATGTGTCTTCAATATATTAATACCCGCGACCTTTCTATGCTATTCCTATTCCTCACCATACTACTACCCAAGGAAAGCGTTTACTTCTGTGATTTTCGCTGCTCCATTTTTGCAATATTTAATTGAGTTTAACCGATTCTTATAGCTTACACTTACTCAAAACTCAAAGAAGACATACCTTGCGAAACCGTTGGAATCTTTAGTATACATATATACTCTTGGGCATACTCAGTAACGGTCGCATAACCTGACTCGAACTGCGTCTGAAATCTAAATATGTATAGGTATGAATATCTTTTATTTCAGTATTCATCCAAGGTCCTTCATCCTTTCTACCTCCTCCGGTCATCTCCGTCTTTCTGGTCCTTGTTTTGGTATGAAGAAGAAAAAATATGATATTTTTCTTTGAACACTCGAGGACGATTCCTTACTCCCCTCGAGGTAACAAAAATGTAAGTTTGTTGAACACTTTCTCTCAGAAATCATCTGGACAAGGTCAAAGGTGATTAAACCTAGCTCTCTCAGAGAAGCGGTAGGATTAGCCGAACAAAAACCTTGCATGTCATTTCAATTAACGTAAATGCTGTGAAAGTCTCATCGGACTTTTCCTGCTGAACAGAACCCCCAATTCAGTAACAGAAGGAACGGTCATTAATATTACTTTTGCGCCCTGCTATCATCATATTCTTAGTGTCTGCATTTACGTGCTCCGGTAGTTATTGGCTGAGCTAAAGGTATTTTCCAAAGGTATGCCCTAAGGTATTTCCTCAAGGAAAATCAATTCTGACATGTATTCTTTCATCGCCTAAAAACCTCTCAGAGAGAAGCGGTGCTTCATTCATTGAAATAAATCATGCTATTAAAAGCATATAAATTTTTACTTGCCCGCAGATATGTGGCCGAAGCAAAGCATTTGGGTCATGCTTTTGACAAATTTTATCGAACTTTCCCTGACTTTTAGTGAATTGGCAATCTTCTTTGGGTGGTAACATTTTTATAAACGATTTCAGCCGTTAACAGAGAGTCATTTATTCCTGTAACTTTAAACTGCTATAACTACGCAGATATTTATATGCATATATTTTGCTTTGTAATCCAATTCTTATTTCATTGCGATAGCCTTATGACGAATTAGTGCATTGATTTTCTCGCTTGATTAACTGTTAACTGTCATAGACTACCTAAGATTTTTGCATATCTATATATAAATAAGATCTCATAAGTGAACTTCGAAACAGGCCATCTCATCAATCAATATTAATTTTTTTGCAGACGGAAAATTCATCGCTTCTTACGAAAATTCCGTCGAAAGAATGTCCTTCCTACAGATTCATTGGCTATATTTCTCTCCTAGATACCGATGAATAGCAATATTTTGTAGAAAAATGAATGTAACTAGGTTGAAGTCGTGGTTTTAGATACTATAAGAATTTTTACCAAAATTAGAATTTTTCTGAAGCAGACTAAAGGCTTATTCCCTGCGAGTCCAGTTCAAAACTTAGAAATTAGTCTTTATGATAATAAAGATATCTTTCATTTATTCTCCTCGAGTGATTACACATACCCTATTAGACCCTCTCATCACGTTTCATTTATTGCAAACCAATTCGCCATCTTATTCAAAAGAATTTTTAAATATATTCTGCTTGTATTCATTATTAGAGCTACTGAACAAGCCATCATGAAATGTGCCGTTCGTTCCGCTCGGGATTTCTATTACCTCTGCCATTATGGCTCGAGAATAATTGATTGATTTAAAATGACGGAGAAGCGATCATAGAGAACGAATCTTGTCGACCAGCTGGAATACAGTATGTATTGCGATATTCTTGTTTGATGGGTTGCAGTTGCCATACTTTTGTAGTAGAAACCTGTGTTGAGTAAGGAAATCATTAATTTCATCGAAATAAACTGTGACTGGACTGTTTTGTTCACGAATGGTATTGGTGGTGCATAGATTTGGAAAAGCGTTAAAATGCTCCTTCACTTTTGGAAACGCTTCACGCTTCGATGCGTGGCTGCTTCCCAGCTCATTATCCACGCACCTGGGTATCGGACTCCCGGCAGCCGTGCAACATCTTTAAGAATGACGGTTTAAACATACTGCTATATTTGTTAGCCTTCTTACGCTATTTTATATACGAGCAACGAAGTAGCTATCACCATCGCTATCACGTATCAATTTTGGGGCTTTTTTCCTCCAATCGCGAGGTTTTGCCGACCTAACTTCGAACTTTCGGCCATTATCAAGGCCTTCTGGACAGTCACACCTTTTTTTTAATGCCGTCTTCCCCCGCCATTTTCCTTATGCACAAGTCATAGTCTCTGTGAGTATGGGTCCTTTAACTGTATTTAACTTTAACATATTATATTTTGCTGTAAGCGATGACGAGCGGGAATTCGTGTAAGAGGCGCACCCTCATTTTCGGCTGCGATTTCAGGGAAAAAAGGTGCGCTTCTTACACGAGTTTATACGGTATTTCAATATGGAACTTGGGGTATGAGGGAGACCGCACGGCCTCCAGCATCACGTATGCATTCACCTCTTCGCTCGGAGAATTGCACTCTAGGATTGAGGGACCCTCCGCGTGCTCCCCGGCACCGGTAAATGCGATACACGTGAGGATAGCTCTCGCGGACGCTTCTAACGCTGCTCACACAATGCATTTGGGGTATAGAGTTCGGAAATTTCAAAATCCTCAGAAGCGGGGGTGTTAGGTTGTTGAGTGCGGTTGATCAGTCAGAATACCTTTCAAATCGCTACCGACGCAATCGTTTCCAGGGGTGAGATCACTCACCATTATACCAGGCATCCCGTTTCGCCTCAAGTCGCAATGAGACCAAAAAAATGTGGGTCCGTCGTAAGGTATACATCTACATCTACGAAATACCGTGCAAGCCACCACTAGGGTGTGTGGCACGGGGTGATTCTACACCAGGTATGCAGCATTCATCCCAGTCCAAACCTCGCACGTTCCCCCGAATGCCAGGAGCACGTCAAAAGCAGTCATGACGACGGTACGCAGTCACACCAGAAACCAGAAGAGAGATACATAGAAGAACATGCCACCATTCAGTACACTACTCAAGATACAAGTACTGGTTAGCGGTAGCGATAGGTAATGTAAAAGTGGTAAGTTTTTATCACTTTCCCATTAGCCTTGTGCTATTGTCTCGTGTATTTTTTGCTAAGAAGTTTGGTTTCATGACCTTACCCTCTAACGTTGCCTCCCCTTCTTCCCTCTCACCCGCCCCTCCACTTCTCCTCCCCTCCTTCTCGCGCTGGTATGTGCCAGGAACTATAGCGTAAGCTATAATGAGGCCTTAATCCTTAGAGGAAGACAATATCTCTACCGGATGCGAGAGTCGAAACCAAGGCATTTGTGTTGCCTGGTCGGCACAGCATGTCACTCACCTGGAGGCTGCAGTCATCCTCGGACTTCCTCGCCGAGACACGCTTGGCTACAGTCAATTGAACCGTGCAAGGTGTTAAACTAATGAAAACGGCCGCGACCAATCGGAAAGAGTGAACTGACGGTTTTCTTCGCGCCTGAGTGGCGCTCAGCCATCGAAGAGAATCCTCATCGTCGAGTGAGAAAATGGTAAGTCAATTCAAAGAATCAAGTAATGATAATAGCACCTAAGGTTACTGGAGTGGTAATCGTGATCCATTGAGTGCTGACTTTGATAAATCTTTTGGTAAAAGAAATTTTGGGTGTTTTTTTTCCGTTTAAGCCCGTTGTTTATGCGATGGAATTCATTGAATAGACAAATGGTGGAAGCTACGAAAGAATTAAGTGTCATTTTTTCAATAAGTAGAGCATGTAGTGTCATGAGTTTTAGAAGCGGTATTCTAAATGTAGAAAACATTTCATTAAAATTTGTTTTTTGAAAATAGTGGACTAGGCGTGACTACTTGATATTTATAAGCAAATGTTGTAATGCTATAAATATGTTGTTTCGCGTTCAGAAAAATTTTGACGTTTTTAATTGAATTATTACGAAATGTCTGTCAAATTCCATAAGGATACGTGTAAAAATTTAATTAAATTGCCGAAAAATCAAATAGTTATGATACAACATATCACTCTTATCTATAGATACTGCTTATTAGAACGCGTGTGCAAAGTTTCATGCAAATTAGTGTATGAACCAAAAAACATGGGGAAAACCTTAAAAATTGGAATGCAGACCGCAATTGAGCTTTCTAAGTGTTATCAATGCTTGATGAATTAACACAATGAAATCGATTCTTGAGACTGATGACCTTTAGAATTCCAATCTAATAAGACGTAAACAATTATGTCTGCAGCAGAAACATGACCATGGATTCACCATCACTGTACTACCTTCAGGAACAGTCATAAAAGAGGTAAGAAAATGTAACCATTTTCCTGCGGCACTTCCTATCTGTGGTCATGACGAAAAAATTTCTTAATAAATTCGACGCTTAAAAGTTTATTTCCGACCTAGGTTTCGACTGCACAGCAATCTTGAAAATGATTGCTAAGCAGTCGAAACCTCGGAAAAAAACTTTTAAGTGTGGAATTTACCAAGAAATTTGTTCGTCATCTCTGCGAAAATTTTCCATAAACTTACTCCTTCAACCATTAATTTTATATCTGTGGTGTTACTTTTAAATATTGCCACACTAAACATAGGTGCTCAAGTACAACGTTTTTGAAACGAATGGCGATAGCAATCGGAAAGTGAGGAGGGTTGGAGATTGGGGCCAGAGGGAGGGAGAAAGAGGGAGTAAGGTGGGTGGGGGAGGGGATCATGCACGTTCAAAGCGCTAGTCCTTACAGAGCGACGGAAAATTCGCGGGCGGCATAAGAGCGTCAAATGGCTGCTAAGACATGCTTTGAAACTCGTGATGTCAAAAGCGGTCGCTTCCGTGTTGGCTGGCCACGTAATGACCGACGCTGGTGGAGATACTTCAGTAATACTCTGGGGATTCATTTGCTCCTTGAGCGTGCAACCTCTTGCAAACGCCCATTGAAATTCGAGGCACGTCACACAGAAATACGGACGATTCTTTTGCGTTTCCTTTCCCACAACTAGCCATTTAAAGCTCTTCTGCAGGCTCGGAGGACGGCAGCATGGGCATGCTTGGCAAGACAGCAGGTCATTATTCATTGGCATCTGGAAAGCTGCGAGAATTTCAATATTTTTGATTACTTAAACACGGCGTTTTTCCATGCGGATCCTTGTTGATATTTGGGAACGCGACATAAAGCTAACTACCGCGTTGCAGAAAGCTTTTATAAATATGAGACGGTGAGAGAAAAGTGAGACAAAACGACAAGGATAGTTTTTTAATCAATTAGGAAGAGAGTTTGCTCAGGTTACTGTGCGGAAGAGGAGGTCAATATCGTGGCCAGCATCAATTGTAGCATTTAGATAGATTCTGTCTGTACAAAAGCTTTGATTTCATGGTCAATACATCTCATTTAAAGTTATTGGAATTCTACAATAGTAGGTGTTTCCACTGAGGTAATTTTAGAAAGTAAATTAATATTACATATAAGTGATGAAAATTCTGGATACAATTGACTGATGTCAATGGATTTGGAGGCAGAATACGAAAGAGAGACAAACGAGAATATCAAAACGCCGATATCCTCCGATTATACCCAAATTTGGACCACAGGACGCAAAGCACCCGAGTAACCCTGAGTAATTTTTGCAATATTCGGTCAGAGGCGCAATAGAGATAAAAGTGAACTTGCAGCTGAATGAGGCCGAGACCTAGATCGTCGACTGGGTGTTCGGAAGTTATGCTGGGATAAATGATTAGACGAAAGAACTGGTAAATATGGGAGATCCAGTGTGCTGCCTCGTCAAAAAATGAGCTTATAATAACTACCCTGAGGAATGAATTTCGTCTCACCCTTAATGGACTCCAGGTTAATGTTTGAAACTCTCTGTACACCATTTGTTTTGTCTTTTATAATAACCTCGTTTAATACCAGCGGCGTGCATTACAGTTGAATGCTTGGTCTGAAAGTTTTAACTCCTTCGTCCATTCTTATTTCGACTAATTAGACGTTTTGAAGGCGTTATGGGATGTAATTAGTAGCGGTTATGGTCCATTTACTCCCTTCTTTGGATTTATAATACATATTATTTTAAATTTTACTTAAAAATTTGGATGATCTAAGTTTGCCGAAGTTTGTTCATTTTTGCCGGAAAATTTCTGATGAAGGAATTTTGAGTAATTTGCTGATTCGCACCATTGTACCGTCAATCGAGCACTTTTATTCATTCGAGTTTAAAGATAATGCATAGTTTACCTTTTTCTCACCTGCGGTCAAAACCTTTTGGGAGAGAAGGGACTTATCTTGTCATTTTATAATCTAAACATAAGTGTGCAATAATGCAATGATTCCATGATTTTTGTTCGTGTCAGCCGCCGACGGATTTGGATAAAGGACTGAATGTTAGCCCTACATCCCTAATAAGAGTTACGAGACATATTTGCCTGATTTATTCAGTACCTATAAGGCTAACCCTATGCTTTTTTCAGCAAATCTTTGGCAAGTGCGAAGTTGAGGAATTGATCTTTGAGGAGTAACATTCTCTGCGCACGATATTAAGCAGCTGTGACTCTGGCCATAACTTAATCAATCGGACAGGTGTATTTTAGATGGTTTTAAGAGTTGGCGATGATTTGGATTTAATATAATAATTTTTATGAATAGGTGAACGAAATGTGGATATACCAAACGGCGGAACGGGAGGGTAAATTGATAGATACCTTTCTAATAGCCAGTGAGTTCTTTCAGCTTTTCAGCTCGGATTAAGTGCTTACATTCAATACCGAAGGTGTGCGCATAAACCAGTAATTAACGGCTATTTACAGGATTAACTTTGAGAATTGAAGGAAGGAATTTGTGAATTCGCACTAACATGCATCTTTCGTGTGTACAGCCCAGAAATTGCATCCGGAGCCGTAGCCGAGAATGAATGTTTTAATTCCATAAATAATCCTCGGAAGATACTAATACGGCTTCTGAAATAAGGGTGTTTCTCCTCAGACAAAATGAAAAATTGTGTCAATTCATTGGAACATTTCTGTCTCACTTGACTCATTTCATGGGCATATCACTGTGTCACGAGTGTAAAAGTAATTGAAAAATTGAAAAAAGAACTTGTATTATTTAAAGTAATTCGAGATTCTTAGGCCGCCTTCTCATCCCTGTAATAAACCAGTTGGTTGGTTAAATTAAGAAATTCCAGTACACATTCATTTACATTTAGTCAGAACATAATTGCAGAGAATTGTATGAGCCGATGTCCATTTTCCTTAGGATAATGAAATAAACTTATCAGAACTTATTGCTGGAGAGCAAATGTAAGCCTTAGTAGAATTCGTGGTATAAAATCTGGTCTCGGAAAGGTCTGTGAGGTTGGGAAAGTCACCGTACCAAAGGCTACAGGTACGCGTTAGATGCAAATGTTGAGTGCGGGGTCTAATCCTTTCCTCGAGCTGTCTGGGATTCCCGTGGCTGATTGTTTTTTGCTTTCAAGATTATTTCAAATGAAATGATTCATATCTGATTGCAATCGATTAAAGAGAAATATATTCCATGACTCATTTTATGTAGTTTGCGCGACATCTGTCCAAGGTCATTATGGCGAGCATATTTGAATTTAACTTTTTATCTCAGAAACTGTGAAAAGCATGACGTAAACATTGTAATGTTATTGGCACAAACATGCAGTTTTATCCATCTGAAATTTTTAATGATTAAATAAATGTCTGTATTAGCCTTTAACTTGATTCATTTTTTCCTCGTCGTATGGTGAAAGCACATATAAGTCAAGGTAATTGAGATTTTGTAGCGATGATAGTGTTAGAATCTCTTCATTTTTATATATCATCTTCTTGTTGTACATACGCGTACCATATTACCATGGAAATCGGCTTCAATATTTTGGGAAATATCTTGAAATGTAGTTTGGTCAAAGTGACTAATTTTTGGTACCTTTGGAAAAAAAGTGATATATTTCTTTAAAAATGAAGCCAAATTAATGGATTTGTATGTGAAATGAGATGCGTTGAAACTACCTTTTATATCCCATGTATTTCAATGCCTCATTTACTGCTGAATCAAAACACTATGGTCTTGACGTGTTAGTGGATTTGTACCGAAGCCACAGTCATGTATAAAATCAGAAGATGAAAGAGCAGTCCATCAGTAGTTGTGATTGAACTTCAAACTTGCTCGTATATTTTCAAGCTCATATACTCATTGCTCATATACAAGGAGCGGAGCTCGGTCCCATTGGTAGTTGTGAATTGGTGAGTTGCTGAATGTGATACATGCATTTAACGATACCTTAATTTGATGGCTAAAAACGCTTCTTCTCTGTTTCTTTGAAGTATGTAGTCACATTTTTTCCCTTCTAAATGCCTTTCCAATTATAACCGTCGATAACACTTCCGTTATCATCCCAACGATGAGGAATTCCCTGCTCGTCGGTTCTGAAATCCCTAGTTCCAACATTCGTGAAGTCCACGGATATCGTCCATCGCCGCTTATTCATCCTAATCTCGCCTTCACTTCGCTCCAACAGAAAATCAGGGACACGAGAGTTTTTTGGCGTCTCGGTAGCCAATCGTCGAAACGATGGGAAAAAAATCCGGAAAAAATGGAATCAATAACGCTGACAGCAGAGGGGAGAAAAGCTGAGGAAAAGGTCCTCTTTTCTTAGCGTCGCAACTGTAAATCCGACCTTTACATCATTTCCGATCTGAAAAAATTCGCCGGCCGCTGCACATTGGTCATCCGCGGTTCGGAGCATCGGGAGGCTTAGGACGCTGGCATCCCTCGTGCAAACACACCTCCGGGGACTGGTCGCCGCTGAGGAGTTTTTCCCTTTCTCGTGATCACGGCAAAGCCATTCCCGGCAGCGTTCCTGCCCACCCCGCCCCGCTCAACACGCCCCGGCGCTTCGCCGGCCCAAATCTGCGTGACCAATCACACGTAGGAGGGATAGCAGAGAAGCCCGGGGGCCGCCACCCCTGAGGGGAGCCGGGGCAGGGGGAGGGCAGGGACCAAGCGCCTGGAGGGAGAAAGGATGGGGACACCCCTGTTGGAGTATCCTTAATCGGATCGACTCTCGAGGAGTCGCCTTGACATACTAACGGAAATGTTTGCCTTCCCATAGCGCCACCCACACACCCACCCTCCCTACTGGCGGGCGGTCTCTCTTGCCCATCCATATCCCCATCCTTATGCCCCCTGCCATCGCTCTTCCAATTCACACCCCCATCCCTCTCCGGGCTACCAACTGAACCGATCACGCCCAAGGAACTTCTTTCTTGTTTCCGTCTCGGTGTGCACTGTAGTTATCACTGTGCAACTTAGCGGACAATGATGGGTTAAGTCCTTAATAAGAACATTTGTGCTCGCGTAATGATAAACAAAATGTAATACGGCATCCCTGCAATAGTTTTATCATGTTTTATATAATTATTCCTGTACTACTAAACGCCGTGGGTATGAGTTATTTGAGGAGTGTTTGCGGCAAAAGTCGGATGGATAGGGCTAGGAATGAGTGGGTAATAAATGAATATGGGTTAGAAGCCCCAGTAATGGACATACATGAAAGGAGTGTGCTTCGTTGGTTTGGCCATGATGAGAGAATGGATGAGAGTCGAATAACGAAACAGATACATATATAAAAGTGTAATGAATGTTGCAAGAGGTAGAGGTAGGTCGAGAAAGTTGTGGTTGAATGTGGTTGAGGAAATTCTTCGGAGGAGGAATATTAGGAGTCTTAAAAATAGGAGGGCGTGTATGGGGGTAAATGAAGCAAAAAAGGTTTGCAAGTGCGTCTGTCTTAACATACAAGGATGCGTAATCTATTTGTGACATTTTTCAATGCAGGACAACCTCCAAGGATTTAACGAAATTAATATAGCCCAAAAGTATGAAAATAATATAATTTTATTCATAGCACAAGAAATCAACATTTATGCTTCGTCAACCGAGAGGATCCAGCACTTTTTTATGGTTCCTTAACTTCTATACAGTTTCCTCGGTCGCTCTTAGATGCGCTTCATCATCCGTGAATCAGTAGTTGGAAGGTGAAACATTTTTAGCAACACTAATTATTGCGAAGACTGATGCCTATGCTGGTTACCCCTTATTAATGACAGCACTCAGTCTGATGGTCATGATTGAGTGGATTACATTTTGTTTAATCGGGTGAATTTTTTTCTCTATTGGTCTAAGTTAAACATAACTACGAAAAAAATTTTGACTACTGCTTCATATAGATGCTACTGAGCTCACAGTAGTTTCATGGCAGAAAGTATTCTGCCAATTTTTGTCTACTACGAGCGCTCCTAACTACGGTCAGAGATAAATATCTGAAAATCTATTATTCCCTGTCGATGGCTGTGTCACGTCGTGCTCTCTCTTAAGGCAGAATGGTCAAATTTTCTTGTTTTTTTATGACCATTTTTAATATTCCTGTGATAATTTTTACTTATTGTTATATGATATTTTTCTCACCTTGTTTGGAGCAAATACTTCTTTTATTTTCCATATTTATGTCATCACGTATCATGCCCGATATAGAATGATTCTACCAAATGTCCAATTCTGGAAAACTATTTTCCTACCGTATTCATACTCCTTAAGCTGTTCAATCTTAATCCTGAATACAAAACTGGAGAACTGTGAATACTTTATGAGTTATTATCTTCACAGTTTGTAATTGACGTATTATATCGAAAACTGCACATGCTGACGTCATGCTAATTGAAAGCATGTTCTTCGCAAAATAAAATCAAGAAAACATCGGCTACAAAATAACTGCCCTCAGATACACGGCTGTGATATATTTGGTTAGAGGTTTTAATTATTGCTAATTGCTGAAGTGTGGAGTTTATTCTAAGGATTTATAAGAGACCCTTAATTATTAAAATTTACAAAAGATTAGCATCCTCAGATCACTAATTAAGGAAACGCGGATGCTGAAAATATAAAATCCGTCAAATTTATGGCAACGAGCTTTCTACTGCTTTTACTGAAACTTCATTGATTTGTTCGGCTTTCATCAGTTTTGCATTCAGTTCCCTAATAAATACTACGCAATGAAATTCCTCTGATGACCTGCTGCATTGGTTGCTACTTGCTAATTCTGCCAACGCTGCCTTTGATAATATAGATATCATGGACATTACGCCAAGGGTTCCTTGTACCAAAAACTGTACTTTTTGGTACTCAAGTTATCTTAAAGGACATGTTTTCCCATGGAATATTATCTCACATGAAATATTTTTACGTTCATCAATTTTTTGTTATTATTTGATTATCGAATGAATTATATAGGCTTTCTTAATATTTTCGTGTGCCATACTTCATCATGGAAGGGGATAAAAAAGATATATTGATAAGGCAATGTTATAACATCAACAAAAGAAGAAGGATCAAACTTGATTCGACTGAAAAATCTGAGTTAAAGTTATGAAGGCAAGCACCCTTTAGGTGGATTACAGTACAGTAAAGTACAGTACAGAGGGAAGTATATCCAATTAGCTCAGAAAAACATCGCATAAATATCGACCTGTCCGGCCTGCGCCTGTCAACTTTATTTCCCGTTGTTCGCAAATTAAACAGGTTGAGCGACCTGCGGCAGAAGGGAATTTGGAATCCTTTGCTGGACCGTCAGGTGTGTGAGTGGTCCGACGTTTCATGTCATTTGAAGCGGCCATCTTGTATGCACCTTCTCTACTTCCTGGAGCGGGTGTTGCTGGAAAGGTGACGTCATTTGCAGTCTCCGTCCAGCGGATGATGACGAGCATCACCATTAGACAGTCTACTCGCGCCGTATTACGAGCTAGCTGGGATCACTTTACTTTCGATTTTGGTAGCCAAGGTGTGTCGATTTGCGTCATCGACACGCCTTGGTTACCGTCGCCAAGGGGTTGGTCACTTGTGGAGGAATGTGGAAAGATGGTGGAGAGATACAAATGCAATTATAGTTTTTGGCGAATGAACTCGTATGATCTTCAATACTTTTTGGCTTCATTGCTGTATTCGCCCTTCAAAGCTTCCTCCTTGTTCGTTTCCTGCTCAAAATGGCTTTATAGTAACGTATAATATAGACCCAGCATGCTGGCTAATAAGCATAATTGCTACTATACTGGTTAAGCAATTGCTTTCTTAATTGATGTTGTTCCAGTTTGCCACTGCCACTCAGTGGGACTGACAATGAGTAGCCTTTGACTATTCCCGTTGGCTGTTACTGACGCTGTGCGATTTTCAATACCTGAAATCAGCGATATAAATTCCGCCTTTTCGCAATTAGTTTTTTCAACCTGCTGAATAAACATTTCAATATCCCAACAACTGTTTCGGTCGTCTGCTGCCAATGATTGATTATTTTATTGTACCTGCGTTAAGATGAGATTAATGGTACCGCTTCCTTGTCAGTACAAGTTCCATGATCGAATGAAACTTTCTAGCACGGCACCGACCAAACTTGATTCCGTCCTCATTATCTAGTACCAGCTAGCACACTGTCTTTTGCTGGGCTTATCATGTGAAACGAGCTTAAACTTGAGCCGTATTTCTGGCCGGGTTATTGGATTTATTTGGTGGCCAGAGTACTGGCTTCACACCGAGGAGCTCTGGTTTGAATCCCGGCAGTGGCGAAAGTTTTTCAGACCTATTCCGATATTTCCTTCAGTGCCGCCTGCAAAGCACTTCAAAATCGTCCTATCCGCCGGATGGAATGTTAAACTGACGACATCTGGGTGTCTCTCTCCGAGAGAAGCCCACTGCATGCACCAGGCTTCCCTCCGCCCCTCCTCTTTACTCCCAATAAAACTTAACCCACTACACCCACTATCCTTCTTAGCGCAAATGACCTCAGTTGTCGCTCCCATCTTCATATTACCAACCTTTCACGCTGAGAGCAAGATGATGCCCCTCGCGAAATATTCGGCCCCCGCCCCAAATCCTGTCGCCCCCCCCCCTTCGCCCCCACATCCCCACCCCACGCCCCAGGCGCGGAGGAATTTGGGCGTTCTCGACGGATATCCTTCTCGTCCCGATCTCAAGCCCTCCCCCATCTCGGGAGCGACAGGGGAGGCGGCAGCGGGCCGCTTTGGGGAGGCGCGATCAAAAGCCGTTTCCAGCCTCCCTCCCTCTCGCTCTTTTCCTGTCCGGGGGGGGAGGGGGTCGTGGGGGCAGTGGAGGGGTCGGCGATGGGGGGCTCGCCCAGCCACCCACCCACACTGCCAGCGAGTGAGCTCTCCTCCACAGGTGTGAGAGGGGTGGGGGGGGGGGGAAGCGAGGGATGCAGGGGAGAGGGGAGTAGGTATCGGGGCGGAGACTTCAAAAGGCGAGCCGGCAAAGCCGACCGAGGTGATGCCCGGAAATTAGCTCTCTCGCCCACGCCATTACGCTCGTCTCACAATGAAGCCGAGCCCGGGGGGGGTCGCCCCCCGCTGCCCCTTCCGCCGCTGTCCTCCTCCTCCGCTGTCCTCCTCCTACCGCTGTCCTCCGCTGGGAAAGCACTCCCCCACCCGCCTTTCTCCCTCCTCCCTTCGTCCCCCCCCCCGCGTCAGATTGTCGTATCGCGACGGAAGCGTCCGACAGCTTCCCGTCGCATATCCTCGAGTCGGACGCATCCCCGAATATACGGGGGATGTCTCGGAGAGGACGCATGCCAGCCGCCCGAGTAAGGAGGAGGTCCCGCTTGTCAATTGGGTCGATTCCCCAGATCGCAAGGAATGCCCAGAGAGCGTTTCAAATGAAATGGGTCTCCTGTCAAACGTCGATTCGACGCATTTTAGAGTCAAATGTCTACCCCCATCTAATGGCGGGCCACTACCGTAGCGCTATTCTCCCAGCAGTCTTGAATACGGATATATATCATTTCTGAAACTACACATAAGACAGGGCGACAAATACCCACTTAGAGAGACCATTCTCCCGTGGAAAAGTAAAAGCATATAGGTAGTTTAAATGTTTTAATTGGTGCTCGCCAATTGGAAGGGGAATATATTTACCTGGCACTTTTTGTGTCAAAATATTTTCTGTTGTTGCTACATGTAATCCGTTGGCCTATGCAATTGCTATTGGCTACAGAGCATCATACCGACGCTCAACAGGTGATTTAGTGTCTATGGAAATGGCTTGGCATTGCATATATCTAAGTATCAGACGCATCATTATTGCGGGTTTTTCCACTAAAATTATAATGAGTATTACCATAGTTAAATAAATAAAATAAATAAATAAATTTATTTACAAATAATTTACATTCTGTAATTTCCCTTTGGATGGGTCACAATAAATTTACAACAACAAGGAATATTTTTACTTATTTTTGGTCATAAATCATTCATAAATATAATAATCACAAATAAAAATATATATTTACCTTCAAACAAAGATTACTTTTTTATATTATGATATAATAATAATTTGATTCCTTTTCAGGAAATACAGAGTGGTAGTACCATAGATAGCCCCTAAGGAATATCCTGCGTTGGGGCTACTGACAAATAAATAAACCATGCAAAAAACGATAGCAAAAACAAAATGGTTTACAAATTTCAATAAAACGTTTACAATACAGTGAATAAACTAATTCAAAATAGAAAAAAGACTCAGAGATATACATAATTTAATAGTGGTTACAAAAAAGAGACACACAAATACAAGATCGGGCAAACTTACTTCAACAATGATATTACAATATCACTTAATTCATTACATTTAATTCGATAAATATTTCATGTAAATTACGAAACAAAATCTCAATATTTTTTATAAGTAATAACCAAGTTTTTACTTTCTTAAGAAATTTTCTTACGTTTTTTTCTTCCTTAATGTGGTTTGGAAGGACGTTAAATATTTTTCGGGATATATACACAAAGCATCTTTGAAACACAGTCAAATTAGGCTTGGGTAGAGAAATCGTATTTCTTTCTCGCAAGGTCAGGACTTGAGTCCTGGGTAACAGATTTGCTTCGTCGCCACTTCTTAGATAGAAATTCTTTAACACTTTATAAAAATACATATACCTGATAGGCAATAAGTTCAGTTCTAAAAAGAGTGGGAATGCATGAGAGAAACGGTTTTTGTGCATTATCACACGTACTATCCTCTTTTGCAGAAATAGTACGGGGTTTATAGTATTTCTGTAAGCTCCTCCCCAGCAAATTAAACCATAACTTAATTTTGACTGAACCAGTGCCAAGTAGATAACTTTTAGAAAATACAATGGACATTTGTTTCGTACGAAGTATAAATTTGAGATACAATGCCGTAGTGTTTTAGTTAGGCAATTTACATGGTGTTTCCATTTTAATTTATTGTCTAGGATAACCCCCAAATATTTAAATTCAGTTACATTTCCAATCGTGATGCAATTTAAACAGTTTCCTACTGAACAGCCCGGAGAATGATATATTACTTCCCAGTCAATTTTATACCTGTTACATAAATCATACACCATGTATTTGGTCTTGGAACTTAAAGAAAGTTTGTTAAAGAGAAACCATTGCCTAAGAACTGTTAAATCTTCTTCCATCTTTCCTTTAACAATGTCCCAGGATGCATTTGCATAGTTGAGTGCAACGTCATCAGCGTAAGCTGTGACGTGTCCATTAAAATTATGATTACAAAAATCGTTTATATAAATCAGAAAAAGTATCGGTCCCAGTACTGAGCCTTGTGGAACGCCAGCCTTTATTTCTATATAATTACTATAACAGCCATTCACTCGAACACACTGTGAGCGCATAGATAGATAGCTATTGAATCACTGAAGGACATTTCCTCTGACTCCGGCTTGATGAAGTTTTTTTAATAAAATGTCGTGGTCAAGGGTGTCAAAAGCCTTATGGATATCGATGAATAAGGTAGCTGTGCGTTTATTATGATTGAGTGCATTATAAACATTTTGCAAATGATGCATTAAGGCATCTTCAGTTCCCAATTTACTTCTAAAACCAAATTGTTTCGGGCTGAACAAATGAGTTTTATCAAGGAAATTTAATAACCTTTTCTTCACGAGTTTTTCAAAAATTTTTGAGAATGTCGAAAGGAGTGATATCGGTCTGTAATTTTCCAATTTTTTGGATCACCTTTTTTGAATAGCGGAATGACGACTGCCTTTTTTAAAGCCGAAGGAAATTCTCCAGTTGAAATGCTCAGATTGAATACGTATTCCAAGACAGGCGCTATGAATACTATTGTCCTCTTTAAAGTATTGATGCTAATGCCATCGAAGCCAGGTGATTTGTTTGAGGGGAAACTTTTCACTAGTGCAATGATTTCGTTTCGAAATACCTCAGTTAATTCAATAGTTACCTCAGTTAATTCAATAGTTACCTCAGTTAATTCAACTATCAGTTGAATGCAAAACATTTGTGTTTTGATTCGTCTGTAATTCTAGCAAATTCCACATAACGTTTTGATAAGCTACGGTCATAACTTCCATACTTATTTATCTCCAACGATAACCCATAGTACCACATATCACAACTAGGAGGTGACGGAAGTGCCGGCGTACAAGGCAAGCAAAACACAAAACCCTCTCTTCTTTCTCATAGGAAAAGTGTATAACGTCGAGATGTACCATAATATTCAATACAATATAGTTACTCTGTGATGAACACCCAAAAAGCATTGCTGGAAGCGATGAAACATAATGCCAAATTACACTTTGGAAGCACATGGAACATAGCAATTGCTAAACTTTATTCCTTTTTTTTGCAAAAGTTGCTATCTCACTTGCTGAAACTGGTCAGTTCTCGACACGGACGACTTCTAAAAAACAACGAAACTCTTCTGTAGTTTCAGGACGCTTAATTTCCGGGATACCTGCCACATTTTCGGCATCGGGTTGGATGCATCCTTTCGCCGATATTATATGTCCCAAAAATCTGATTCCGTTCACTCTTAACTCAAAGTTGTTTTCTTGCGCTACTTTGCCTCTCCTGGATCCTTTTGAATACTTACTCCAGCCGCCTGTCGTGTTTTTCTTCGTCTCTCCCAAAACGAGGATATCATCTAGTGAATTAATGGCTCCTTCTAGACCCACCAACGCTGCCGACATTGGTTTTTGATAAATTTTTCCCACTGATGACAAACCCACGAGAAGCCTCTTGTAACAAAATCTTCCGACCGGAAATAATAAATATAGTCAGATTCTGACATTTTGCTTCTAAAAGGACTTGGTAGTAACAAGAATTTTTATCTAGCTTACAAAATACTCCAGCGTCCGCCAGATTCGCCAGTAGCGTTCGGTAGTATGTCTCTCTCTCCCTCTCTTTCTCTCTCTCTCCCAACACTGCAGTTTTACTGAGGAAAATCGACGCATATTCTGACCTCCCCGTTTGGTTTCTGAACTACCATAATTTGGAAATGCCAGTTGGCGGGCCCGTCAGCTTTTTTTTTTTACTACGACTCCCTCCACCACCTCCCGAAGGGCTTTCTTTGACTTATCGACTTGATGCAGGGGCACGCGACGAGGCACGGACAAGGAAAACGGTTCCGTATCTTCCCTAATTGAGATGCGAAACGCTTTAGTCATCTCCCGGTGGCCCTGAAACCGTGCTGCGTAAGCTCAATCTAACGCTTTGTAGTGTACTTTACCATCTGTAGCCTGGACAGCATCTATAAACCATAGACTGCTAAGGAGCATGTCTTCGTTCCTGCGAATCACGCCGATATCTTCTACAAAATTAATTATTTCTATTTCAGCTCTGCCTTGAACTTGCCCGCTACCTTTATTGGGTGACCATTGGCTCCGAAAAGTTGCCTTGTAGCTGGTGGTGACTGTTTACGTGGAAAAACACGTCCTGATACGGTCGTTCCCATCACGCACAGATTTGCTCCCGTACCTATCTTGAACTACACATTCCTTCCGTCAACCTCCACGTCAACTCTAGACGGTTCGAGACCGGCGTTGGCCTGTTTCATGAAGTAGAAGGGGCTCGGGGTGGTGGGGTGGCTAGAGTACTGGCCAACCATACGGACGGCCAGGTTTCGAGGTTCAATTTCATGTTTCTCAGAGGAAACCCGATCCCTACTTGAGTGTCTTGTGGAGGACACTTCAAGTTCTGTACTTCGTCTGTCGGATGAGACCTTAAACCGTGGTCCTCTTGGCGTCTTTCGTTAACTGCAGGCTAATGCCGACGCCGGGTTTCTTTCCACCCTTCCTCCATTACCTGTTCCCTATGGCGCAAATAACCCTAGCTGTCGGTCGCCTTCCCAAACATCCAATGAAGTAGAAGTCCTCCGTTGCTGTCGGCGCAATTAAATCCTGTTGGATGACGTTTGAGGCATTCTTGCCCGTTAGGAAAACAAATTCACAATGCCCTTTCTTTTAATACTTGTTCCAAGTAAACCCTTTCGCAGGACATGAAGAAAATGCGTGTTGGGGAATCCTTTCGCACCTACCACATGACTTATATTTATCACTTTCCGAGCCTACCTTTTTAGTTTTCTGGCCTAATATGCAATGAACTTTTTCCCTTTCCCCTGTCACCACTATTGGGCTACTTTTTTATTTCACTTACATCATGTGAAGCAACATGATGTCTGCCTTTCTCCCTTTATGCAAATTAACATGTTCACCAGCTCTTCCTCGCTCTGACGAATAAAACCCCAGGATCGGCGAAACCTTTCCCAACGTTTAAACTGACGCGGCCATTCTACAGTCGACTGGTTTTGGAGGCTCAATGACGACTCGATGCACAATATTCTGCTCGACCTTTTTTGGTTCTCTTGTAGCTGCTGAAGATGCTGCTGTCTTCGAATGGAATCACTTATCACCACTAGGGGGTGACAGGACCGCCAGCGTCAAGACCAGCACAACATGTTTCTTCCACTTGAATCCATATTAAAACAATCCTTGTACTTTTCCACTAATATTTGTTGATGTACTACGCGTTTCGCAGCTTGCTGCATCCTCAGGTACAATTATTTATATGTAATTCAATGATAGTTACGATAGTAGCCTACGGCATTAAGCGGGGTGTTTGGAGAACAATCTAATTTTGGGGGAAAAGGCAGGGAAAATCCTTAGCTACAAAACAGATCTCCCACACACAAACACTAAGACCCTCAAAGACTAAGTGGTGCTCCATTCCTTTTCTAGGAAAATTTTCTTATAGGATTGCAAACCAACTTTCAATATCCCTTAAGGCAGCATTCTACACTCCCCTAACGCTTTCGAAATTTTTAGTAGACGGTAAAGACAAAGTTGATAAATTATTCAGATCGGGTATTTACAAAATTAAATGTAACTAGCTGACCCGTGCAAATATTTCGCACAGTATGCAGCTTCTTCCTGTTTCTTCCTTATTTCTTCCTGTTCTTCTACCTGTCGAATATTTCGCACAGTGTGCAGCTTCTTCCTGTTTCTTCCCATGGACAATTATATGTTATTTATGTTTGTGTTAAAGATACATAACGTAAACGTAAACAGTAAATGGTCACACTGATTGCATGTAGAATGTAAAAAATCTAACTAAACGATGTGTTAATAGATGGCGCCTCCTACAGTCTTTTAAGCACGTAACCATTGCCGACATATTAGTTGATTATATTGTCAGCAGATGGCGTTGTATCATTTTTTTTAACAAAAACTTTAATTTCAAACAATTTGTCTATTTTTCATCAATATTGGGTAATATAAGCTTTAAAACGATGTTTGAATCATTAATTTTGATGAATAATTATGGCAGTTATGGCGTTGCGACAGAAAAACACCTTTGAGAAATAATATATACGGATGTGTGGAGTCGATATACCTCGAGCGAGTATTCTACATGGAAAAATCGAAACTTTTAAATCAAATTAATGGGTAAATAGTGAAATTTGAGATTGAGATTGTATTTTTCGTCAGAAGCCGGTGATTCAATGTTTAAAATGACACCTCATTTATCACTGTAGGTGCAGTATTAACGGAGCATATACGGAATGACAGAAAAAGACCTTTCTGTAATAATATATATGATAGTTGTAATATAGCTTACATTGGTCAAAGAGGACGAAATTTTTAAACACGGATCAAAGAACACTCACGAAGTTACTTAAATATGGGTACCAACTCACATCTGCTGGATAATAATCACGTAAAAGATTTTATCCCCGAAATTCTACATGTCCTGCCAAAATATTTAAAGATGGATACATAGGAGTAAATGGAAATTGTCAGAGAGTCAAGCAGCCTTTGCAACGAGCTTCTTTTTCCGCACCCCTCCCCACTCCTTTCCGAAAAAAATTCCCTTTTTACAAGTCCCTAACCTATGTTCCTCTGCCTTTCCACCCAAAATTAGTTTGTTCTCCAAACAACCTTGGCTCATTGGCGTTGGTTATTATCGCAACTATTAAAAAGTTATATGTAAACAATTGTATCTGAGGATGCAGCAAGCTGTGAAACGCGTAGTACATTGATAAATATTAGTGGAAAAGTACAAGGATTGTTTTAATATGGATTCAAGTATAAAATACTTCCACGAAGTGTTGATTGAGGGTGTAAAGTATATGTTTCTTCCGGTATTCCAGCAAGACGCCTTTGGACGGTTTTTCTTGAATGATGGCGGAAGCGCGAAACTATAAGTCACGGTTTCTACACTTGTGGCGCTAGGTCTCGTGGTGCTTACTCTCAGAGCAAAATTACTAATTGCTGTGCTCGTATATTCTTGCTTAATTATACTCTGAGTACATACCTGTGTTATCCTTTACTGCATTCCATAATCCATGCTTAGGATTTTCTGTTGATCCTTTGGATTAGAATAATGCAATAATAGTTGACCAAAGATATTCAATACAATATATCTTGGGAGATACCGGATGTAAACATAAATCTGATTTTATCCGGGGACTTGGAGGGGAATTATACGAAAAAAATAAATTTGACAAACTTGTATCGATGATATTCCTGGAATGGCTATCGATGTAAATGTGCTCAACTCGGCGCTGGTGACAGTATGCTGCTATCTGAGAGTCCAAAGAGATTTTAAGGGCTCCTTGATAATTTATGAGCAGCAATAAAGAAAGTGAAATTTAAGTTAACTGTACATAAGGCCATACCTTATGACAAGAGGATGAGAAGAAAGAGTATATCGTTATAGTGAATGATGAAATGATTAGACAAATGGATTATGATGTGTGCCTTGGCTGAATGTTTCTCATAAATGAAGAGCAAAGTAGGTCAATGTCAGCGATGCAAATGCTGAAAGGATAGTCGTAGGTAGTATATGGAGAATAAGAAATGTGTACTTGTATAATGAGGCGATAATCGCAGAATGTATAAGTCTTCTCGTTCTGATTTTTCTTTTATAGTAGAGAAACTTTACCACCCTAAGGTTGGCAAATCTCATCTTTATCATAGCTAGACTTTATTTCCTCAGATTCTTTGTATTTAAAGGAGTAATTCTGCGTGAAGTCGGTACAGGTTCTGACTGGAAGAGAAATATTCATCATTTATCTTTTTTCGCTTTTCCATGCTTCTTGTTGCTTATCTTACACCTGCCCGTTATGATTTTCGTGTTTCTGACCACGCAGCCTTGCTGTGGTCTTTGATTTGTGTAAATTGTTCCGATTTTTTGTCTAAATATAGTTTTTGATTGCAGTTCTCCTGCTCGGGAGTATTCACATTCAAACCGTCATCGACTAAATTAATGTGTATGCAGTGCGGTTCTTAGGGTGAAGTTAAACTACACAATAAAACTATTCCTCATGGAAAAATTCTCCCTGAAAGCGTTTCCTCAATCCGTGCAAATGAACGGAATGGTTTTCTGTTCTGGATAGAAATAAATGCTGTAGAGTAATTAATGCCTTCCGTCATAAAATGTTTTGTGGGCGTAGAAATGATTGCTCGCGCGCCGGCGGATATGGCGGGTGGGTGTTTGTCGTTGGCTCGGCTGCTGTCATCGTAAGCGACATGCCGGTGCTCTGAGGTTCCGTGGATTGATTAGACTGAGACATGAGCGTCGATGAGAGCAGGTCATAAGATTTCCCTGGAGCTCACGTCATATACTGCTGCGAAGCATGGCAGATATATGTTTCCCGTGAAAATGCCTCGCTCGTGGGGAGTGCGAGGATGTGCAGTACTCAAAGATACTGGGAATTGAAAAGGAAACTCGAGCCATTATTTACCTTCTTCACTCATGCGTGAACTGCGGAGATATCATACGGAGAGAGTAGGGCTCCTCGTCGCCTTCTATAGAGCGGCGTACACATTTCACCGTCGAATCGTCGCTTTTCCGTGTCTACTGATGGGATTGAACGATCCTCCGAGACGAAGGGGTAAGACGGCCCCTTTGGGCTTCATTACTCGAGGGAATGCTGGTGTCGCACCCCTTTGCCCCACTCCAAGCCCCTTAATTGCCGCGGCAGTGGTTTTGCCGTTTGACAGACAAACCTTCCCCGCCAAACGATAAAATGCTGAAATGCATCCGTCTCGAAGAAGGAAGGAATCCGCGGAGGGTATTTGCTTTTACGAATGTTCTGGGAATGCGGAGGGAGTAGATGGACCTGTGGTCGGGAAAGGGGAGAAAAAAATTCCACCGTGGTTCCTGAAATAAGTGGCCGTTTCTCCGCACCTCAGAGAAGTTATGCTTTGCCATGCCTTTTTGTTTTGACTGAAAAAAAATGTAGTATCCGGAAGACCATTAGCTTTCCCCGGACTCCCAACCATTGCTGTTGTTTTTAAATTTAGTGCAACTCTCAGGCAAAGAACTTTAAAAATTTACGTAATTTGCCTAATGGGTAATAAAATATTGATCGCAACACGGCACTCAAGTCGATCGTTCTGATCATGGGTGTTCACAATAATCTACCCCTAACAAGTCGGCAATTCGTTAAATTTTATTGCAGGCATGATAAACGTACAGTCTACTTGGTCGCTTATAAAGCCGTCAATAGGTTTAATAATGTATTCCTTGGCCGGATATTCCTTTGTTTATTCGCTTAGCAAGAGAAAGATGGGAACGTAATGAAGAGATCTCAATGTACCAGTACCACTTACCGCCGATGAGGCTGCTTCAGGGCTTACGGAAATTACAGAGCTCCAGGATAAACGTAGAGAAACAACGGGCAGAATGCAATTGTGGGTCTATGCGGAAAGTAATCATGGAATGCGGGTGAGCGATGAAATAATGGAGCTAGTATTTGATTCTGTATACCTTGGCCGATTTTTTGTGAAAAAAAGAGGAAAGATGAAGGTATCGTAGGGCGTGCTAGAAAGGAAGTTATTGATCGTATATCGAGAATATATAGAAATGAGTTCTTTTCAAATGGAACAAAAATTAGAGCAAAAAGAAATGCACTAATCACCGCTTAATTGTACGGCGGAGAAACTTGGATATGTCAGGATAAGCATAAAATTGGGCTAAATGTATGGGTAAGAAATATATAAGAAGTTTTTGCTGTAATAATTGAAGGAAGAGTTTAGAGAGTGATTTGGTGATAACTGAATGTGGAACGGATGTTCCAGTGATGGGAACGTTGTAAAATAAGTGCTTCTTTAGTTTGGCCATGTGGAGAGAACGGATAAAAATCGAATTACGATGCAGATAAATGATAGTAGAGTGAATGGTTAAAGGCAGGTAGATCGAGGAAGCCATGGGTGCAAGTAGTGGGAGATGTCTTTGAAGAAGTCTATGAAGAATGAGTCTTTGGAGCCTTAAGAACAGGAGGGCGTGAATAAAGCATTACATAAGTGAAAGTAATGCAAACGAAGTATTTAATGATCGGGTAGTATGGAGGAATTATGAAAACGGTTTCAGGTTTACAGTGCTATCACTCAGAAATGAACTTTTTTCACTGCCTGCTCTCTAAGGCAACGGTGTGATGGGTATGTATCCACGTATTTTATGTGGCTTGTTTAATGCCGTCATTCAATTTTGATCAATATGGCTACTTAATCCAATGCCTTAAAAATTCAAATATTATAAGTATCCATTTGTTGAAAAATAAATACATGTAACAATGAATCCCGCTAATTCTGTTCAAACAGTATACAGGGTGTCCCATAAATGCCACGCCACAGTGACACTGGAGCTAGGGCAGCCTAAGAGGAACCGAACCAGCCTAATATGACCTCAGTAAAAGTTGCACGGTTTTCGAGATATTTCCAAATTAAAGCTTTTTCAAAAATTTCACTTTTTTACGTGTCTAGTCCCAGAATTCAATCGGATAATTTAACGGTCTCATTAGAGCCGCTCTTTTAATCTTCCAACTGTGACTCATGTGCTGACTTCTACCTGGAACAGAGGCCAGAGAGGAAGGGGGGGGGGGTCATGGGGTCCGAACAAACAAAAGAAACGCGAAAGCCGCTATACCTGTCTAACTTTATCGGCTTTCAAAAAATGGGATGGATAGAGTACTTTGTTTGTTAATTTGTGGCAGTATCCCCATCAGAGAGCCAAATTGAGAGCTATTCAAGTGAATTCTGGGACTAGAAACGTAAAAAAGTGAAATTTTTGAAAAAGCTTTAATTTGGAAATATCTCGAAAACCGTGCAACTTTTACTAAGGTCATATTAGGCTGGTTCGGTTCCTCTTAGGCTGCCCTAGCTCCAGTGTCACTGTGGCGTGACATTTATGGGACACCCTGTATAACATCTGTATCCATTTAATTGCCGTTTTAAGAGCTCCCTGACTTCTCCGGGAGCTGTTTCCATTGCCAAAGTCTTTAAGCGGTGACGTTCTTTACGTCCATTAGGCGCGCAGATCTGGAATTCGAATTGGGACAAGTATCTTTAGGTAGGTAGTGTGAGATTTTTCCCTCGTCATAATGGAGACCATGTTTATATGTTACGTTTCCCTTTCCGCAGCCGTGGGAAGCATTAAGGAAATTGTGAAATATTAATGGTGCATTTATATGCATTTATATGACTGAAATTATCAGTAACTAAATAAAATGTCTGCATAAGTCTTTTTACTTGACTTTTCTTTTCGCGCGGTGCGTTTAAAATGCCTTCACAACGGAAGGTTTTTTAATGATTCTGATAAAAAGTATCACGGTGACTATTGTATTAATTTTTAATCGCGGCTGAGAAAACATACAAACTACCATATGTTAATATTTTGACCAGATCTAGATGCTAGAAATGCCTCAATTTTTAAATAGTGCCCATCTAGAGTATACACACATACCGTTTCCCATGTAAAAATACTGGCAGTTTTTAGCAATTATCTTTGAAAGTAGTGCAGTAAGGGGCTGGTATTTTGGTATCTTTAAGAGGGTGGGATATTTTTCTAAAAAATGAGAGCAAATTCATTGATTTATAAGTGAAAAGACATCTCGCTCAAATTGCCTTAAAATTTGTTAATTTACTCGTTATCCAGACGATGGCACTTTCCGATGAACTTAGAGGTAGATTATTTTCCACGAATGAGAAAATTCACACATTCGGGACCGTCTGCATGAGCTTCTAGTCTAATTTTTTTTATTACAACCTGACCCTAAATGACTCATCAATGGTAAAATAACTGCTCATCATTTTTATAACCTCTTGAAGGAACGCACGGGCATGTATACAAGGACTTTAATATCAACTAAGTCCTCTTTGGGCATGTATGCAACTTTTTCTCGTTGAATGTGTCACCATGGGGATCGGGTTGGTGTGGTGGCTAGAGAACTGGGTACCATACTGGTAGCCAGGGTTCAAATCCCTGCAGAGGAGGACGTTTTTCAGAGGAAACCCCATCCGTACTTGAGAGTCTTGTGGAGGGCCCTTAAGTGCAGTACTCCGTCTGACGGATGAGACGTTAAACCGTGGTCCCCTTGGCGCCTTTCGTTAAGAGCAGGCTAATGCCGACGCAGGGTTTCTATCCAACCTTCTTCCCTTAACTATCCCCTATGGAACAAATGACCTTAGCTGTCGGTCGCCTACCCACACCGTAAAAATGTGTCACCATAGAGGGAGGAAGTGGGTGGAAAGGACCGCGGAGTCGAAGGGGGTGTTTTGGTGGATGCCCAAGGAAAGATCGCCGTGATAATTGCTCGAGGGGTTCGCAACTTCAAAAACAAGTGTACACCGCATTTCCATTTCAGCCATTTCTAACCATTTCTGTCCATTTATATCCATTTCCAACCACTTCGTCGGCCCCGGTGGCGGCGGGGTAAAGTCCTCGCCAGCTAACCCGAGGGTCGCGGGTTCGAGTCTCGCCTGGGTAGAATATTATCTGCCCAGGACATGGGTGTTTGTGTCTCGTACGTTGTTACTGTTATCCACCCGACGTAAATTGGCCCATTGTGCTGTATTCGGGATAGTGAAGATAAAATAAAAAAATAAAATAAAAATAAATTTCTATCCATTTCTGTCCATTTATATCCATTTCTGTCCATTTCTGTCCATTTATTACCATTTCTGTCCATTTCTAACAATTTCTATTCATTTATTACCATTTCTGTCCATTATTTATTACCATTTCTGTCCATTTCTATTCATTTATTACCATTTCTATCCAATTCTGTCCATTTCCAACCATTTCTGTCCATTTCTAACCATTTCTGTCCATTTCTAACCATTTCTGTCCATTTCTATCCATTTCTAACCATTTCTGTCCATTTCGCTACAATTTTTCGAAAAGCTCACACCATTTCTCAGAGTTGCACACCCCTCGTAATTGCTCATTCTTGTGTAGAGAGGTTTGCCGCTGTTGCTGATAGAAATCTGGACAGAATACGCTTGGCGAGAGATTGGTAGAGAGAAGTGGGGTGGCAATTTAATCGGTTAACGGCCTCGGCCCCATCTGACGCCGCCACTTACCCGTAGTCAGCGATGAAAACATGTAGGGATAATGAATCGAAAGATGAAAAAGGCGAATAAGTTTCAATACCTTCGTACTGGAGCATCAACGGGCCGAGATTTAGTGGCGCTGCTTCGCGTAAAACAAGTATTATTGCTCCAAAACGTGGCTTCCGTGGTTGGAGACCCACCGCGTCCCTTCAGTTCAGAATAGGCAATTACGCTCTGCAAATTGTTCTGCCGCGCACATGAAGTAGCTCCCCAGGTACCAGACTCATCATCATTGGTTGTCATCCGAATTCGAAGATTGGTTTGCGGCAGCTCTCTACTTCGCTCTCCTCTCTGCTCACCACTTCATTCCTACAAAACTATTTACTATGACGAATTTCATGACTTGCTTGATGCATGCCATCCTTGGTCTTCCTCTGTTTTCTCTCTATATATTTGTTCTTCCAAAACCGTTATTATTTGGCTATCGTGTCGCGAAATATGTCCAATATGTACCAGACCCATTTAACCTAATGTGTGGACGATGCGAATTAGAGAGGTGATAGTTAGAATTTACATGAGTGTGAAATTTGACGAATAGATTTGATTAAATGTGAAAAAATTGTTTTTCAGTCTTCGGATTCATTCGATGGCGAGAGTTATGCCTTCTGAAATGTCGTTGCTGTCTTTTTAGAAGGCCTGACGGTCCTTTCTTGCGCGATAAATGATGGATAGACATTTCTAGGCCACTGAACGCCCCTTTGTCCGGAGATTATGTGGATTGAAATAATAGTCTAACATTTACGGATAAGGAAAATACTCCTGTGTTAGGGTCATTTGTCGCTCGGGGCTCCAAATATCCTTTGTGGAAAAGTTGGGTTATTTGAGAGGTGACCGATGTCAGAGATCATTTGCGCTGTTGAGGATTAGTGAGGTAAAGAGAGGTGGTGTGGGGAAGGGAGGAATTTTGAAGAGGAACCATGCGTCAGTAATGACTTCCCTTAACGAAATGCGGTAATGAGATTACAGTTTGAAGCACCTTCCGAAAAGATGGAGTACTTCATATGAAGTTTCCTCCACATGGCATGCAAGTAGAGACTGGGTCTTTTCTCGGACTTCTTCTTGGAAATCAGATTTGTTACTGGTACTATGGCTAGCATTGAAGAATATTAGAGATATCTTGCAATTAAAAATAAGTTAAATCTGTTACGAGAGTTTTACGGTTAACCAGTGGGTTTATTTCCGAGAGTGAGACTGACTTAATGATTAGATAGATGAGTGTAAGCGTATCGCAAGGACCTGGGTGAAGATAGTTAGAAAATGAAAAACGCAACATCTGGAGATCTAAGACCGCAAACAGTTAAAAATGATAGATTGATAATTAGAGTCGATATCGTGGGAGAAAAATATTTCCAATATACGAGAGCCAAAGATATTTTTAGGTCCTGTGAACCACCTTGGTATTCTTTAAGAGACCGTGGAAATTCTTGGAAAATGAAATATTTCTCATGGCTTAGCCGTGAGCGATAGCTGTGACGGTTGAAGGGGAAGAATTTTAAAGGTGAGGGCGAAGTTGGAAAGGTTTGGAAGCCGAACTCCTGGGTGCGCAAGGAGTAGGGCCTTGTGATAGGGAGTCCAAGCGAATTTTGAACAGCTGTGTCTATCTTTTCATAGGCATGCGGGGTCCACATCGCCGTGATTAGCTCTGCAATTTAGACTATGACGAATCGCAATGGTGATTTTGCGCGTTTGAGACGGGTAAAGTGCAGCCAAAATGAGAACGAGAACCATTGTTCATGGAAGCACTTCCGGTAGGAGAGAAATCAACACAAGATGTCCCGTTATCAGAGTTGTGGTGTAGCGATCGGAAATGAAAAACTGGTACTTATTTTCACCATCGATAATTTTTTTGAACCGACAAAGTACTCAAGGATCGGACTTATGATAACGTAATCATTTTGAAGAGTTCTATCCATCCGTTATCAAATAATATAAGTGAGAGGATGTATTTTCTCATAGAATTTGAATACAAATAAGGTACCTTAAAAAATACGGGGTTATTTTGACCCTTGTTAAAAGAAAAAACTTAAATTTTTCCTCAAATTATTTCAAATTCACCTCTTCCCAACGAATGATGTTACGTCGTATGGAAATTGTGAAATGCCTACGTTTTAAATTTAAATCCACTATGATGTAATACGTTGAGTCTTCACACGCTCCATTTGTATATTATATGTAAAATTCATATCTCGTCCACTTAGCTTCCAAAATATTGCAACAAATAATTGGGTCGCTTGTACATACGAGGCGCATCCAGAAAGTAAGTTTCCCTATTTTTTAACAAAAGAAAACATAGTTACATGAAAAACTTTATTGGCAACAGGTACAGCAATGTTCAGCTATTTTTCAACATAGCCACCGCCAGAATTGAGACACTTGTCGTATCGTGGGATCCACTTTTGTATTCCTGTGTGGTAGAAGTCTGCCGCCTGTGAATGGAACCAGCGTGTGACAGTCGTCTTCAGCTCTTTGTCGTTGTCAAAACGCAGACCGAAGGACAGGAATTTCTTGAGGAGCAAGAAAAGATAAAAATCGCTGAGAGCAAGATCAGGACTGTATGGTGGATGATGAAACGGCTCCCAGCCGAACTCCTGCAGAGCAGTTGCTGTGCGCCAAGCCGTATATGGACGAGCATAGGACTCAGTCCCGTTGTGGAGCGCGCGCGACAAAGTTGCTTTCCCGTGATTGAAATCGACACCGGTGCGAGAACGAACTGAAAAACTTCAGCCACGTCATCAACTCGTCAGGTGTTTTATTTTAACCTTAGAAACATTGTGATTGCATCTCAATTTATTCTTCATTTTTTCATCGCGAAATTCGTTTACTTGCAGGAGAGCCTTTTTTAATTAGGGATTCGCAAGCTATTAAGAATTTGCACTTCCCCTGTTGAACCAAACCCTGTGCCATGAGGAAACGTTCTGTTGCACATGTTTCTAGAAATGTGAGCTCAACCGGGCGACATGGCCCGTGATTTAACGGAAGCACGTCAGTTGAGCCCACATGTAGTGAAGTGTTTTCAGCGTTCAAGAATTAAAATTAGATGTGAGAATTTGAGTTATTTCTTTGCCGACATAAAGAGGAATGTTTTAAATATTGTAGAATGTAAGATCACCAAGAATAGGAATCGAACCATGGAAGTTATGAATACCGAGCATATTGTATGGGGTAGTGAATTAGAATTATATTGCCATGAGTGCTATCATTTCCGCGAGCAGAGAGTCCCTTGTGATGGCCATGTTAATCTCACCCTTTGCCGTAATTTTATTGATCTGCCTTCAAGGTATATGGATGAGTCGTTTGAAAGTAACCATAACTTTTGATGCATGTTTCTGATAGTTATAGCCTTCCAAGAGGAGCCACGTTTGAGAAATTTCAACAGATGACGAGTTAAGCATAACCACACGTTATTAACATCTTCTTATTATAACTATTTGTGGTAGTAACTCGTAAAACCTTTCAAGAAATCTTCAATTCGTAGCTTAGTCATTTATATTTCCTGATTTCGTCCCTCTAATTTCTGCCCCGGCGCTCCATTCACGTATCCTTGTAAAGAGAATTAAATATCGCAAACAATTTCACTCAAAAGAACTGCAGATGAAAAGTATGTTGAATAATATTCGTAATCATTCATCTTTTTGTGCCTAATACATATATATTATAAGAACGAAAAAGATTTTTGTGTTTTTTTTCATCCTGTTACTTCAACTGTTACTGCCGTATGTGATCACAAATTAAAGAGATTTTCATTAGCGTCAACCTAAAATGTTTTATTATTTATTGTTTCTTTAATCAGGCCGTTATTATTTTTTTCAGTCATTCATTTAAGATGCAGTTTAAGGTTTTTACAAATAACCTTTCGCTGATTTTAAATCCCTTATGAGTGATGTAAAAAAATAAAATGTATTGTATAGTAACAGAATGCATAAGAATAGCCAACACTGATTCAGGTGCGTGCAGCCGCTCTTATAACCGAATGAGAGATTGACAACGTTTCGTTTTTTTCGTAGAGAGGCTGGCTTGAACACGCCGGGCCGGTCTCCGCCGATGAAAGGTGTCCCCTAAAAATTGAAAACAAATTTCTCAAGGACTTTTTTAGTGTGCCAGGAACCAGTTATTGGCGTGCCGCGTGAGGCACGCGTTCTAAGGGTTGCCCACCCTTCCCCTTGGGCTTCTATACTGGGTACATTACCCCGTGGACCCCTTGGAGTATGAAGCCGATCAGCAGTCCAATTCCGGCGGCAAGCCTGCCTCTCCTTCACCTCACCCACATATTCAATTTTTCCCCGCTAACCCACCCACACTGCACCGGCCATAGTATTTTGTTGCACATTCTTCCGCGCTTGAGGTGCCAATTCGGGAGTGGAAGACTCGATTTGGATGGGATGGATTTCTCGGCTCTCTGCCTATGGAACCACCAACGTGGGGATCGCGTTTAGTCTGAAATATCTACGTCTAAGCCGGAATTGATATCATGTTAAGGGGGCAGTGGTTGTGTTATACATTTTATTGAAATGTAGCTTAAAATATATGTAAACTGGGTTGAAAAGCCTGAAAACTACCAGAGCTCTCCTTTTGAAATCAAGGATTCCGGCCTTAAACAGAGTTAATCCTGGAACCATTTTTTGTGATTAATAAAGTTGGTGGATGGTGAGCTAACTTTGTGGAAGTATATCAGTTTCACTGTGATGAAAAGTATTTTGTACGTTTCCACCCTTCAACTACGTTCCTCTCCAACAGATTTAGACTTTCAACGTCATTTTCAATTGTTTTAAGTGGTAGATTACATGAAAATGATGAAGAACGTCGAAACCGGCTTATGAGGAACGTAATAACAAGTGTGGAAGATTATAATGTGTTTTTTTTATTTCTTGCGTCCTCATTGGAACCTAGATCCTCAGTATGAGAGTCTAGATCTCAATCCAAATCACCTATACGACCCCTTAGGCACATAGAAGTATTAGGGTTAAGTTTTAGACGCTTCAACTGCTAAGGCTACATCGTTGCGTGTGACCTTGTATCTGATGATAAACTCGACATCTTTAGCCGAAGCAGGGATCGAACTCGCGGCGTATGTATCGCTTTGGCCAGCGTGGTACCGATCTTCCAACCTCGGCAGATGCACTTCTTTTGTCTCGTATTCCATCTGCGCCCTGCTTCCTCTCTCCACTGCGCCGCGGCGCGCACTCTGTCTGCTCCGTTATACCTGTTCGCATTACTATCGTACGTATGAAGGTCCGTATTACGTTGGAAGTCTGAATTCCTAGTCTGAACGAACGTTCGGACCATGATAATCCATAGTTCCTGAAACTGTCGCTTTACAGCGGTAAGGCGCTGGTATTGCTAGCGGAAACCGAAAATGATGAATTACGATAATGTAAGAGTCAGTCATTAAGGTGAAGCGGAAGGTGTTACTTAAATTAATAAGCATAGGACTGTAATTTACTAGAAAAATCATTTCGAAAGCCTCAAAACGCCGCAGGTATATGGCATTTCTTATTTTGTTTGCTTGCTTTCCTTGTTAGTCGAGATGTCCTGATGAGGGGGAGATAGGATAACGCTCAGTTAACGATAGTAGTATGAATGAGTGAAGGGTGGCTACGTTAGTTCGTCCGCTCGGGGAATTAGTCTCGACGAGCGGAGCAGGCACGTAGTCGACCTCGAGAGCGCCACACAACCACCGCTCCTATTCCTCCTGGTTTGGCGTGCGCCCCTCAATCTCTCTCGCATCAATTCCTCCTCCCACACGGCCTCACTCCGCAGAAATGTGATGCACGAGAGAGCGGGGGCGAAAGGAAAGAAGCCCCCACGTCGTTCGGCAGCCCCCTCCGTCCCCCCCCCCCCCACTCCCATCAAGCCCCACGTCCGAGCGCTGCACACATTTGGGCGTCCTAATCCGTGGTGGAGTCGAATTGGAGCGTGGTTCCTGAAATCACGGACCAGGGGGACGAAGGGCGGTGTGTGCGGCTTCGACTCACCACTCCCTCCCATATCTCTCGCCACCCCCTCCTCTCGCCGCCCCCTCCTCTCGCCGACACCCCCTCTTTCCACCCCCAAACCCAAGCCCTTCGTCTCACACACCGGGACCCATACTTTAGCAGATTAGTGTCCGCCGTGGATGGCGGCGGCGGCCCGCGTTTGTCGGCCCCCGATAAAGTCGGAAGGGGGTGGCCGAGCGGCGAGTGCCGGGCAATGGAGGAGCCGTCGAGGAGGACGTTCGTCCCGTCGCTCCCTCCAGCGCCTCCCCCCCCACCCACCCGCGCTCGCCGCAAATTCAATAATCCCACCGCTTCTCCCGAAATCGCCCCTCACACGGTCCCGTGCTCCTTGCACTCCTCGCGAGTGAATGCGCGGCGTAATTCGATGAACAGATTAAGTGGAGCGTGAGCACAAGGGAACGATGACTCTACGTGCCAAAGTGTTAAGTTGCCTTTAACTTCCTTGAAACTTTTATCCACGCATTCATATTTTTGTGGATTTATTTCGAAAACGTTTGCAAAAGCCGCAGAAACGAAACCGGGTAATGTACACAAAACAGTGGGGAGAGATGAGGTTAGTGATTGGTTGATGGTTATTAAAGATTAAGGTTAATTAGCACTTTACCACGTCCCATGTGGTGACGTAGTATAGTACTCGCCTGCCAACCCACAGGTCGCGGATTCGAGTCCTGTTGAAGTGAGTTCTTCACCACTGGGGATTACGGTATTCGTGTTTCCCTGTTTAAAGATTATTGTCTGAAAGACAAGACAACTAAGACCCGGAGAATGGCAATAATTATTATTGTTAGCAACTTGAAACTCCGCTGACGTAATTGTAAATCTCCGAGTCACATATTATTAAAATTTTATTAGCGGCGAACGCCTTGCAGTTACAGGACGTCAAATTAACCTATTTCACTTCAGCGCAAAACATATGGGAATTTTTTGTAGTATAACGCCAAAAAATAGTCCAAAGTTTTAATTAAAACATTATCCTACGCGTGAATGGAATACAGATTAATGTATTTCGACGGTGACGCATATATCGTGAAAATTCAGCGAACCGTCTTGGAGATATTAAGGTTTGAGCTCAAGTCTACAAGATTTTGGCGCAGGCAATGAATTCGGCATAGATAATGACAAAATTATTACTGTTAAAGATGCAGTTTTGAAGGATTTAGAGAAAGACAGGTGGTCAGGAAAGATACTGTGCAAAAAAAGGTACAAATAATTTCTTCGGACCTTGATATCATATTATGTAGCTTAAGGAAAAAACCGATGGATTGGTGAGGGGTATTAATACTAAGGGACGAGTGTAAGAGATAACATTTATATTGTGGCTAGAGGACTTGATGTTCATCCAAAGGACTCGCCTTTGAATCTGAGCAGCGGTGGAAATTGTCCAGTACAGTCCTCATTCCGACTTGTGTGATCAATGGAGAGTAATTTAGGATACTTCTAGAGTAGCATTGCGTCTTTCGGGGCAGACGTAATACGGTGTCGTTCCGGAACCTCTCGTTCGGAGAGGCTAACTCCGATGGCGGCTTTCCCCTCACTCACCCTTCATTACCCATTGGATCGTGTCTAACCATCGCACCCAGCCGTCCTCGATGACACAAAGGTCCATCCTTTTTGGCCGCTTCCCTAAAAAAACGATGTGTATGGACAATATACTGACGGAAATTGGTTTTCAATTTAAAATATCGATAAAAAATGGATGGCAGTGGCCAGAGAGTTAGACGCCTATGTAGCTTAACTGAATGAAATCAGCTGGCTGTAAATCGAGGGATTCGGGTTCGAGTCTACATCAAGGCGAATGAAATGTTCTCTGCAGAATTTCGCATTCTGTCTGATTCCGCAATCTTCTCGTTATTTCTCCATGTGGGAGCGCCAGATGAAATTATTGGTGCTCATTAAAGCATGTCTTTCAAAACAGGTGCTAGTTGACTTGCTGGCGAAATAAAATGCTTGAGCAATGCCAACCGTTGAACGGAACACCAGCGGTATTCCATCTTACCAAGGATGCCTGTTAACGGACAACTCTCCGGTGGATTTGATTGCCTGGCGGAAGTTTACGTTTACCTTCACCACCGAGGGCGCTGTTTATCGAAGTCACTTGTAGTCACTCCAGCATTTGTGTTTAGGTCTCGCTCGTGCGACGGCGTTTGCCTACAGTCATCCAAACCTGGCGTAAATTTAGGATTACTTTGAGGTGTATTCCTTCTGCCATTTTTTGCACCTTGCATTGCGGCCGGTGATTGTTCCTCGTGTTCTGGAAACACTATGGAGCCTTCTATCCGAAATCCTTCTATACCGAAATCCTCAATTTCTCTCTACAAGTACCGGTAAGTTTCCATTTTAACTTATCTTTTTAGTTTTCTCATAGCTAGTGTTGTGACCACTTGCGGACGACGAGATATTGACATCGATTGAAGAATAGCCTGTCTCATTCCGGCTGTTTACGCTCTGTCAATCTCTTACGTATGATATGGAATCAGATGAAAATATTTTATTCACTCAGAATTCTCGTCTTTGCATAAAATTGCGCGATTCGTATTCATTGGATGTAAGACTACCTCCCTACCGGATGTGAGACGAATTCTCTTTCGAGCATTTCACCGTTGAAGCTAATGTTCAATGGATGATGTAATGGAGCTGGGACCTTGTGATTCGACCGTCATTTGTCATTCAATCCAAGAATTCATTGAATGCGAGAATTTTTCATTACACCTTATATCATGCTCCTTACGAGTTGTGTGTCAGGGCGTTGCCATCCTACCTGGAGCTTCTCTTCTTTATGGTGAAAAATAACTTGTTCTCCTCCCTAGTATACGGCTGGGTTGGACAGAAATTGAACGCTTGCGAGCCAAATGCTGTTTGGATCTACACCATCTAGCAAACACCAAATTCTTGGTTTTCCTATGCTGGCGCGTGTAGCAGCTGCATTTAGCCTCCATTGTCATCTAAATTTGACCCAATTATGCTCTTTATACATAAATTCCCTTGAAGTGGCTGGGCGGTCTCGTTCGTGTGAGATAACAACATTCCGAGACCTGGCGATATTCAGCGGTGGTGGCTGCATACGACCTGTAGCTACCTCTGCAAGCCTTCTTGTTCTTCAGCGTTGTGGAAGAGTACCAAGTAAAGGGTAGTCCGATACAAGTGTAAGATAGGCCCTCCGGAATAGACAAATGCTAGGGCTGAACATGTCACGCGGGAACAAAAATACGGTTAAATGTATCTAGGTTTATGTGAAACAATTATTGGAACTGATGGAATTAGTGGTTTATTATCATATATCACTCCCAGTTGGTCTGAACCTGTTATCGAAAGCGACTACCTGTATAAGTGTGCTTTGAAGTAACGCGAAGGAAGTGAGCAGCGGGATTAAGGCGGGAAGTTAAGTGAGCTACTGCAAGTGATTAAGTGAGCTACTGCAAGCCCAAATATGAATCCAATGGAAGTAGTTTTATGGCTGACTTTTCATTGCTCGGACCCCGCAATCATGTGCCTACTTGTTCAGTTGCGGCCAATTCTTTCGCGATCCTAGCGTTGGGTCGTAAAGCGCATTTAACAGTCGCGCAGTGTACTTTGAGCTGTATCGGTAAGCAGAGTTAACCACCATCAGTCGGTTTGGCGAAGGGAATTCAAAGCGGTGGGAGAATAAAACTTTGGCGTTAAGATATTTAAGGGAAGTGATGGATTTAAAAAATAGAGTCAATGGTAAAACTAAGTCAAATCTGAAGGTGTGGATTGAAATTTTTTTAAAAAATGAACCGACAAAGAAAAGATTTCCTTTTATCGATCTACATTTTTGCATTTTTCTTTTATGTTTTTGATAGGTGAACGCGCTTATGTCTTCTTCTGTCAGGAGAAGAGGTGAACTAACTCTGATCCCGCCACAGATTTTCAATTTTCATTTCTCCTGTTATTGTTTTTGTTTTAGAGCGTGATTTTCAAGGAATACATTACCCAACGAATGAAGAAGTCTACATCTACATAATACCCCGCCAGACGCCACTTGGGCGTTTGGCAGGGGGTGTTAGGTTACCAGCCGAGTATAGGTATAAGTTTTTTGCAGATGAAATGGTGACATGTATTATAGCGGTGTATTAAAGGGAGCTCAATTTTTATTGTGGTCGCTTATTGTTCGTGGAAAGAACGAGTTTTTGTACCTATCTGTTTGGCAGTGTATCTCTCTTATTTAATCGCTTCTGTCAGACCTAGACATGTAGTGAAGTCGGGCATGACCAATGCCTTCAATTTTATTCAGGCTGAAAAATATGGTCTGAAGGTGATGGAAGAAAGTAATAAATTATTGACTGCATTTGCACTACAAGTTTGTGGGGTAGCGTCGTAAATTCATCACTTTGGAAAATACGGCGGAAGCCCTTGAGGTAAATATGGATCGGATCGGTTTGGTGGCTGGGGTAATACGTTCCTAGACTAGACAACGTAGTGTCGTGATCATTGATGAGAGGCCTCTGGCGCTGATGAGATGTTTGAGACCCGAAGGTGAAAGAGCCACTTGCGGAATTAGAGGCGATAGTAATTTTAGTGGTGAAAATATGATAGGAAATATTACTTTTTGAACCCTTCGAGGATTCAAACCCTCTCAAGTCCTGAGAAAAATAAGCACACCTTGAATTTGCAAATAATAAGATCCAGGGTAACATGCACATCCGTTAATTTAAAAATCTGTCGCGGGTCCGGAACTTGCTTCGAGCAAGGACGATGGATGTTTCTTTGGACATGGTCATAGGTTAGACGGCACACTGGAGCCTTAGATTTTTTAGCATCTTTGAAACTTGAAATCGGGGCAGTGTTATTCGCTTATGGCACGGAGTAAATTATTTGAAATTTTAAATACATATCGTACCGGCGTTTTTCCCCCCTTTTGACGAACAAAAGCTGCCAGCGATGGCACACCCCGGTTTGTCAAGAGATGCGAGAAACGAACCCAAGGTGAATGGGAACTCTTTTTTTCTAATTTAATATATATACGTCCGGCGGTGAAACTGTCCCCTATAATATTTTTCGGATGATCCGAGGTGTCTGCTAATAGCCGGCTAAAGATTTGATCTCGAGATCGCTGCTGAGATCTCGACTGGGAGAGCAAGTGAAGGGGGAGGGATTACGTCGACGGGCGATTTCAAGCAACTGAGAGGTAGCTTAGAGGTCGGGCACTCAGGTGCCCAATTTAGTGAAGGGTCCCTCGTCTGTCGGCGGCGTCTTCTTATGTGCATCGCTTGAACCTGTTCATAGAAATGACGTGCAACGCGCCAGGATTTTGTGTCACGGCGTAGTCTGAAAGCTCCTCATTTCCTTTTGGAATGGAGGTTAAACGATGATGCCTGGGTGTCCTTGTTAGGCCTCGATTTAGTTCATGCTTTCCCTTGTTTAGGATAACAGGAAAATAGATTAAATGACTGCGAGACAAGTGGAAATTGTTTGCAATATGAAGGTATAAAGTGTTGTATGATGGCGTCGTTGATGGTGATTAAAATGCAGTATTCTTATTTGTATGGTGTCTCATATAACCTCAGCAGTGGAGATATTTCCGTGGAATCCCAATTCCTTGTTAGTTTAGATGTGTAGAACCAAGTTCATTTGTTGAGTGATACGTAAAATAGTTGTTTCATATTTTTGAATGAAAATGGTAATTGCAACACCGGGTTACTCTCCACTAATCCTCTGTGGCCCAAACATTTCTACCACAAGGAATCTACCCTCCTACCCTTCATGGCGGAAATGACATAAATTGCCAATTAACCACTGCAGCAAATGCAGCTGTTAATTTCAGTTTTTAACAATATCTTTTTTCCCTATACAATCCAAAAGGTGATTATATGGGGGTAAATTTATGTCAAAAATTTCACCTAACTGGTTTGAGTACCGCGTGTGAAAGAGAATTTGTAGGAAATCAAATTTTATTTAATAATTTAATTGTAATTTAGATTTATTCATTTGAATGAAATTGTTTAATCTTCCTACCACACAATACTCAAACACATTCGGTTAAATTGAAATTAAAATATTTTCACCGTGAAAGGTCGGATTTTACCAGAGAAGAAATGTTGATCATTGATTCACTATGAGAAAAAGCCGCGTTCTCTGAGGTCACCTCGACCCTGGGCGATATTACGAGTTGAAGTTTGTGTTGACGCACAGTGGACTGAAATCGAAAAAAGCTGGCCATAATTCCAAAAAATGGATTTTTTCAGTCTGTGAGTTGAAATTTGGCATAGTGACACTTCAATAAAATTATGCAAAATATGTGTTATTTTATTTTTCATAGTTCAAGCGCATTGGCAATATGCAAGTGCTTAAGTTTGAACAAATATTCAAAAGTGCCGGAAATATGTTTTCGTTGCAAATCTCCAAAAGAAGAGGTAACAGACGCTTTTGTAGAAGCTTAATGTAATGTTACATGTTGTAATTCTAATTGGAGCGGTATTTGTACTTTTAATAGGAAAAACTGTAGGACCCTATTTTACACCGATTTTCTGCTTTTGGTGAAAAAAAGTTAAAAGAGGCTTAGAAGAACCGTATGTAAATTACATCACTACAAGGTGTGACAGTTAAATAACCGGACTGGAGCTTCAAAACATTTTATTGATCACCAATTTAACTAGAAATTTCATTGCCTTCAATGTACTCTCCTTGCTGATCCCTACAATGCTCCATCCGAATTTCCCATTTTTCAAAGCAATGCTGGAAGTCCGTTTCTGTCAGCTTGTTGAAATCCTCCGCCGCTTTTGCCTTCACTGCTTCATCACTGACAAATCTTGTCCCCTTAAGCTCTGAGTTAAACTTAGGAAATAAAGAAGTCAGAGGGGGCCAGGTCGGGCGAGTACGATGGGTGATCCAACACGATCGATGCCGCATTTCACAAATAATGCCTTCACAGGCAAGGCGGAATGGTTTGGCGCATAGTCATGGTGAAGCATCAAGGAATTGCACTTCCACATATCGGGTCTCCTCACTCGTTCACGAAGGGTAGTCAGAACCTCGACGGAATAATATTGACTGACTGTCTGACCTTCGGGGACCCAGTTAACGTAGGCAATTCCGCTCTTGTAACAAAACAATAATCATGGCTTTGAATTTTGATTTGCTCATTTTCGCTTTTTGTGTCGTGGTGAGTTTGGGCTCTTCCAATTCATCGATTGGCGCCATCGAACCTTTTAACCACTAAAAAACTTGTGTTCGCGATTAAAATTCGATTCCGTACACTTCCTTTAATATAACATGAGCATCTGTAGCCATTTTTCCCTGTTTCACGAGAAACTTGAGGTTAACTCTCTGTTCCATACATATGAACACTTTGAATTTTACGACGAGACGCTAGCGCAAGGACTTGAACGGGAGATAGCTGCAGTGAGACTGAGCAACGCACAACCGTGCCCATCGAGCTTATGGTGGGGGAAGTATCAACAGGAACATACGTGTTAAAACCTGCCGTGGCACGCTCGCTGTGTGGCGGTAGCAGAGCCAGTCCAGTTATTTAATTGCCATTCCTCGTATATTCATTGAGACTTCTGTAGCGCGAATCCGTTAAGGTAGTTCGAGTGAAATAGTTCCCTAGTCATAATAGATACCATATTCCATTTTTACGTTTCAATTTCATCAGCTGTAAGATATATCAATTAAATATTGCATTATTAATGGTGCAATAATAAAGTTTTATATGACAGAAATTGCAAGAAATTAAATAAAATATCTAAATAAGTCTTTAGCTCGACTCATTTTTTTCGCGCGGTGCATTTGAAACTCCTTCAAAACGGAAGGTTTTTTGTGATACCCAAGAACCTATTGCGGTGACAATGTGATTAATTTTTAAATATGGTTGAGAAAACATACAAACTACATGCTGTTAGTTTTTTTACGACATCTAGGTGTTAGAAATACCTTATTTTGTAAATAATGTCTCTCTGGAGTGCATACACGTACCATTTCCCATGTAAAAGGGCTGGTAAAGGAAAGTTTTGTGGTAAGGGGTTATATTTTTGGTGTCATTAGAAGGGTGATATGTTTTTCTTTAAAATGAGACCAAACTCATTGATTTATAAGTAAAATGATATTTCGCTTAAACTACCTTAAGGAAGTTTGCGACGCCGAAAATTAGCTTGATTTTTCTATCGCGCGGCGAGGTCCAACCTTGCGATCTTGCTAATGAGAATACATTGTCGCGGCGAATGTCATTACACGCCATACAGCCATGAACTTATTTACGGCGATCGTCTAACTGTATATAGTTTAATTGACCGCCAAAAGTGCTATAATAGTAGTTTGAAATGAGAATTCGTTCTTTTCCATATGGTCCGATAGCTCTAGCAGTCTCTCTTCGGATACATTGAAGGATCTAAACCTGGCACTTCGCGTTCACATTTAAATATTAGGACGTTCAGTTTGGCTTCGGAGGGCAACATGCAGAAGCCATTGAATGTGCACACTTTTTCCCTAAGGCATCGGCTAGAATCAGGTAGTTCAACCAATCATACCTCTCCTCCCCCCTCCCTACCCCTCTTTGCCGCCCAGTGAGATGGTTCGCAAAACGGACATTTTATGAAGATAACAATTAAACCACATAATGCCGGGATCGGCCTTTAATTTTCACGGTGACGCTGGAGGACGGATTACGTAATGTATTTACGTCAAGAGTAGGTTTCTGACGGGCTTTTGCTTCTCCTCGTCTGAAGCCAGTTTCACGCGATACTAGATATAGTATTAGGTCGAGGATACTGCCTAGCATGATAGTATTCCAGTTTCGTGTGGTATAGAAGGGCTGGCGACCAATTATAATCGCTAACATACTGAATGAGCTACTTGATTACATAATTGATGCCGTAATAGTTTGCAAATAGATTTTATAAGTACCTAGTAGTCTTTGATCAATTACGTTAGCTTTAGCAGAAGCTAGGCGATGTTCACTTTCTAAAATCGGCGTCATCTATGATCCTTTTAGCTATCAGTTATTTTCCAATTGCAAAATCACCTGCAATTAAAAATGTTCCAGGGCACTATTGTTCGCCTTCTATCATCGATTAGTGAATTCAACATTTTCATTGACATACGTTGAGATATGAATGAGAATACCACCTCCCCACCAGCACTATTTCATTGATCGTGTGAAACCTTCATGAACGGTACTGACCATACTAGATTCCGCCCTCAGTATCTAGTACCGGCTAGAGTGCATCCTAGATAATAGCGTAATTAATAGCAATGTGTCCAATTTGCAAACACGTACAAAAGCGCTTGGGGAAGAGAATAGTGTGACCGAGGAATCCACGATGGATTAATTCGTTTAAATCTTACGCTCGTTAATAAATGTTTGCTCTTCCTCTCAATTGCATCCAAATCAGTATATATCAAAATAGCTGTCATCGTGACGGGCTCAAGCATTCTAGGTCTTGTGATAGACCTTGTGTCGTGAGAAACGGGCCCAAGACTTGCGAACTTTGAATCCGGTTTGCTCTAATCAGCCCGATGGCCGTTGCGATGGCTTGTTGCGAGTGTTCCCCGACGGGAGTGCGGAAGAGTGTGCCTTGGTGTGAGACAGGCGGCCGGGTGGCACTGGGGGAGGGCCGCTGAGGAACGGTCCACGCCTCCTGCTGCAGCGGCGGCCCTCGGCGCCCGACACATCGGGTGGGTACCCGCGCTTGTCGCCGCCCCCCGAGGAGACCCGAAGCGCTCCATCGCCTTGAGCTTGCCGACTCGTAACTTCACGCGTTACAACATTGATATTTGCGTTCACCCGAGTTATTATCCCCAGCCACCGCAACGTTGCTTGGCAGGGACTGTAAGAACACCAGCTACAAATGCAAAGAAAGGCATTGAAAAAAATAAGTTGGGAGAGACAAGGGGCTATTAGTTGAATGTATCTTTGTTGGATCGTTGTCTTGCTCTGTTTTGTGGCAGTTTAAAGTGCTGGGTGGGAATAAAGCATTCCTGCGTCTCCCTGCTGGACGTTGGAGATTTTTCCTTTTGCAACTAATGACTCCTCTAAAGTTGAATTCCCCGTTTTTTCCCCTTAAATTCGTGGGAGTAAAATAAATTCCCCACGTTACTACAAAAATCATATGATCTGATATTTTCTAGTAACCTTTGCCTTGGTTGCTGTTGCAGCTCACCATGACCTCGCTAATGTGAAGTAAATCTGCTGGTTGTTTCTCTTTAGACACAACGTTCTTTGAATTATTTTATTTTAGTGAATCGATTGACGCTCATGAGGTGCTTACTTTCGTAGTAATATGGCGAGGAGTATAATAGGTGACCTTAAACAAAGAATCTAGTGAAAGTAACACGTAGCGTTAACATCGCATTCTTCCAATTAGCAAACAGCCTCTGCAATTGCTTCGTGGCGAAATTTTGATTTCCATCATTGGAAAGAGATATCGCCTTAACATTTTCGATGCGCTGTCAATAACCTGCGACACGGTACGCTTCAGTCACAACAAGATACAGTGGTAACATTCTGCTGTTTCCAGAGAGGCAAAATACTGACTACTTTTTCTTACATTTACATCAAGCGAGCAAGACTTGCATGCCTCCTCTAGGATGTGTGGCAAGGGTAAGTAATCACAAACATGCACTGCGCTGTGGCAACTTAGATATAATGAAACAACGATTTTTAATACATTGGCAAGAAATTGAAAATTAAAGTCAGGCTTTGAAATTTTTCCGACGTGTTTAAATCTAAAGGTGTGCGTCCAATTGAAGAGACAATGGTGTTGATGTGATAAATGCACAAAGCTACAAAGGTTATGCTAATAAAATGTCAATCATGCTGTTATTTCTACGTATCTGATGAGAACAAGCAATTGGGAGTAAATCAACTGAAGAGCGACAATGCTAATCGAAATACCTAGTTAAAAACTTTCTGAGTCAGAGGAAATTATTGATCTGACATAATCATGCTCTAACGGTAGTCAAGTTTCTATAGCCACTATTCGTTATTCTTGAAACATTGTAATTTAATTTCCACCATCTCATAATATCAATGAAAACAGTAAATATAATTTTTTTCTTTACTCGTTCACCACTTTTGTCAACAAGTGTCATAACACTCATTGATATTAAACTTGGTTTTCCTAAAAGCGCTACTGTTGTGTTATTATTAGAAATCTACCAATTTTTCTCTCTGAAATTGTAAATCCATTTCTTCAGTCATGCTCAGATTCTCCATACTGTAGGTTTCAGCTTTAAAGTATCTTAAGCGTCAAGTATTCGCTTCAAAATCGCGTGTGCTGGCGCAGACTCCATCCCCTACTTAGTTGGCCCTTACGTAATGCGATACGAGAAGAAGAATCTAAGAGGAGGAAAGGAGCACGAACAGAAATTCAAAGGAAAAATATGGCAACACGTAAGTTAGTGGACAGAAGTGTAGCCCAAGTCGAGGGGACGGCACCATCTGCCAAACGGTGTGAAGTATAAAATCAAGGATAAGTTGGAGGATATCGTCTGAAAATTAGGCAAAAGAGAATGCTTAAAAACCATTGATGGCCCAAAACATCATTTTTAAGAATTAAAAACTTAATTTTTCACTAGGGTCCTATTCATGCCATGGTTTAACTAGAAGTTATCTGCGTTTCTGATATACGTTACTCCGTTTTTTAGCGTCTAGGAGATGTCTGTAACTATAGGCCTCGGTCGAAAACTTTATCGTAGATTATAATCGCGAAACAATTTGCAAATAAATCATGTAGTGAACGAAATAGGTCTAGTACCTAATGAGAAAGTTAATTTGCTCTATCGTTTGCCAGGGGCAGCTTTTTTCCATCTCTTTGTGTGTTTTTGACCGTTGAAAACGGGAATGTTTGTTTAAAATTACTTTTTTTACACGCTTTGGGTATAGATGACCCATCCTTTCCCAAAGAGGTATCCCAAAGAGGTAATGACCCAAAGCCTTGTTATTTTATTACTATTCAGCACGATGAATTAGATAATGGAAAACGTTCAAGGTACTTGTTTCTAATTCTCAAATGCATATGAGCATAATATTTTCTTGTGCATTTGAAGACAAATCCAAAAAAAGATTTTTGTTGAACTCCTGGAACAGTTAGATTACACCACTTGGGGTTTTGAGGCTCAAATTTCAGTTTCATTTGTTGTCTGTTGTGACCTTCCCTTGGTCTAATTAGAGCTTCCTTAGTTGCACCGTAAGTAATAAATGCTATACTGAACGTTGTAATGCTAGTCCGAACCACAGAAAGAGAAAACCATCTAGCTGTAGCTACGATTACAACAGTTTTTACATTTTTTGACGTAATTTTTGAATGAGAAACAAGGTATCATACCACTCGCATATTCCGTAGTCTTCTGCCATGAAAGATCTATCAAGATGAACTTGAAAAGAAAAAAATGTATTCTTATTCCCTTAAGCCATCATTTATTAGTAATGATTCTACAGTTGAGCTCTGTCGTTTCATCATTTTTGCGAGTTATCGACAAATGAACGCTAATGAATGAAAGTGCAAGTTTCTGGCTGTCCACATGTTACATATTGCTGCATCCGTTTTGATTCACTTCCAAGTAACCTAGAAAGGTAAATGATTTACTTTTGGTGGACTCAAACACAAATGATAGAAAATTCATGCGATTATTTGGGGGCTTTTAGAGCTGTTTTCGATTTGTTTAACGTCAGCTTGAGTGAAAAACTTATCTCTATATGTGTATTAAACAATAGACGAACGGCTAGTAACATTTCGTGGCAGAATTCCATTCCGTGTGTACATAAAATCCAAACCAAGGCGTTATGGGATGAAAATTTGGGTGTAATCTGATTTGAAAACTGCTTAGATTTTGAATGCAAAAGTTTATATAGGGAAATGCCGAAAAATTCGCGAATTAAATCAAGGGCAGCGTGTTATTATTGACTTGATGAAACCATACGTTAGAGGTGGAAGAGGGAAACTGTGAACAATTGATATACATTGTTGCCTCTTGTTGAATCTCTTCTGCAAAAGAATTTTATCCTACTCCGTACGATGAGGATGAATAAAGCAGATATACCGAAAGAGTCAACTGAATAAATTTCGAGCAGAATTTTCTTCAATATTTGGTTTTACCAAAATATGATATTGATCTCCTTTGCACCAAAAGTACGCAAAAGCGTTATTATACTAAGTACTCAGCATCATGAAGTATCGGTTAGTGGACAACAGGAGACACTAAAATCCGATATTGTTTTGGATTATAGTAGCACAAGGGGTATTATTGACAGTGTATAAGATGGCAAGAGACTGCAATTGCGCATGGGCGACTAAGAGGTGGCCACTTAAGCTATTTTTTTAAATTCTCGATATATAATACTCATAAACATTCAAAATAGAAGATACATTGTAGGAGTAGAAGAAAACTTTTCTTGCAAGAACTAGGCGCAGCATTCGCAAGACTCCATACTGAGGATAGTTTTATTAGAATGGTCTGCAGTCAGCAACTGTTGACGCATTGAAATATAGCGATATACATTGTAAGGGCTGATCAAAGAAATGATTTTATATGAGGGATGAGGAAAATATTAAAAATGACAGCAAGTTGTCCCCTCTTTTTAGGTGTGGTTTATGTTCTAGGAAAGATGACAGGAAAACAAGATATGCATTTGTGACCTGCAAGGTACCAGTTTGCCATGTGCATAGGAAAGATACAAAAATCATCGAACGCAATAACAGTTTACAGTATAATAGTCTGTAACTTCAAACTTACTATGCAACTCTCTCATTTCCACGATTTTTTGTGAAATGTTAAATATTTTCCAGCCTGAAAAACATTTACAAATTTATTGTTGCAGTTTTATCAAAGTCATGCCAGCATGTAACTCAATAAAAGGGAAAATGTTATTGTACACTGTACCATTTTATCTTTATAACAGGTTTTATACTCAAATATGTGTACGATTGTTAAAAAAAATATAGTAATTAGTTTTCGCTTCTGAAGCATACGAGTTTGGAAAAACAAAATGAGGTGCTTGAACTACCCCTTTGGGAAATCGAAAATGTGAAACACCTTGGGCAAGGAAGGGTTAAATCAATAGATCATCAGAATAGCGATTGGGTTACATTAATTGGGAAAACGTAGAAACATTTGCCCTGTATTGGACTTATTTCCTCTTCAGGGTTTGAATCTTAAGTTCCGCGCGTAGAGGGAAACATCGTTGTCGAATTAGCATCGAGAGGTATGGCGAAGAGTTGAGGGAAATGCCGGGAGACTGTGGAAGACTTGGTGTGCGCTTCACGACGGTGTCCTCGCTTGGACGAAGTGAGCCATTGCGTGCATCTTAAGTTCTTCTATTGAACCCAGCTCCGCTGAGCACCTTTAAAATGAGAAGTGCAATATTTTAGCCGTTCAAAAGAAACATAAAAATCGATTTCCATCTATATCTTGAATTTGTTCAACGGCCTTGAGTTTTCGGGAATTTCACTCCTTATAATCGTGGCTCTGACCAAATTCTAATACAAATGATAATATTACGTTGGTAGAAAATGATGGCAGTAGAATACTATTGGAGTTGACCATCGATATTTGCATTATCAATATTTTATCATTTTATAAGTCGTGACACGTTTCCAAATGCCAGTTTCCATGAACTCGTGAGAGATGAGCACGCTGATCTGTCAGGGTGGCGTGGGTATATAAGAGCTCTTAAGCTCTTATTTTGAGTTGCGATCCCGGCATAGATTACCTGGGGGTTTGCCCTCTGGGAAAGTAGGAGGGCCTCTGGAGATGAGGGCAGATGGGCATTCGGGGAGGCCAAAAGTTTCATATTAACCCGCAATGAAACTTTAATATGACTTAAATTGGAATGAGTAAACCTGTAAAAATCTCACAGCATAATTGAGACTGGAAACTGAAGCCCCCTTGTGGGACCAATCATGGGTATTCATGCGAGAAATCAATTTCTGAGGTTTTACTCCCATTTTTTCCATCTTGAGTATTTGAAGCGCAATAATCTATTTTATGGCCATCTTAAAATAAAAATTAAGTGAAGTGATATCTTCACTGGAAAGATTTTTATGACACTGGCTCTAGATGATTCATAGCTTCCTAAGAGCCCGCAAAAAGATGATTGAACCATGAGGTTTATGACCGTCGCGTCATTATTCCCTAATATTCTTGTGTGTATATATTTGACTCAAGAAATCTATAAACTAGTCTGAAGACGAGACGGATCTCCAAATAGACCAAGCTGCCATTTCTCTCGAGTGGGTCTTAAAATCGCGTTTGTAGCCCTGCAAACTCTTTTAAGTGTGGAATCCGGCTGGGAAACTTTTGCCAGGGGTCGGTAATTTTTTTTTCGCGTGTCGCAATCATTGGGCGCAAACATCTGAAGAGCCGGGGGGTGAGTCACTTTTCGATGGGTTGCGAGGGGAGAGTGCGGGCTGGCCTGGGAAGCCCCGTCCTCCGCCGCGGAGGCTGCGAGTAGCGTCCCTCGCTCAGCTCACCTCGGCCTGCCTCCCGGGGTTCGAACCGTTCAAGATAAAGCAAATAAAAGATGTTGAAATGAATAACTTTGTAAATTTCACATAGAGGAATTTAATAACTTATAATAACCTTCAATGGGCGACCTTATAATATTAAATATAGGTGACTTTGTTATTAAAGTCACCTATGTGAAATTTACAAAGTTATTCATTTCAACATGAAGCAATTTCACCAAGTCACGCCGCAAACCATTCAATTTAAATAAAATATGATTTCGATGACTAAGAAGTTCTTACTATGACTGAAAACTGTTCAAGATGCCGGTGTGTTTAACTCGGTGTGTGATGGATTACCAGTGTTTGGTATTTTGTTTATTCTGTCTCTAATCGAGGTATACAACTCCAGAGATGTAATGGCCGCGAGAAAATCTCGATCGGGAAGGCTGCGTGCAATTTGTACGAGTGGTATAAATACGCCAACATCTCTAATCCTTAGCGATTGTACCACGAGACTCCTTAGTTATGTGATCGGATTCATTCCAAGTGGTCTCAAAGACATCCCCCCCTCCGCCCCCCCCGGTTAGGAACCGCTGACTATGCCATCATTTCCCGTACAGCAGTTTATGCTAATATCCCAGCGGGCCGTTTAGCGTCTCGTTGACACCTTTTCACCCTTTGAAGGGTCGTCCCAAATCGTAGTCACAGGTGCTGCGAGCAACGCGACGCGTCCAGAGCCGACGGGGACCGGCCCGGAGGCGAAGTTTCTCTCCCGCGACGTTTATAATAAGGGGATCCTGGACTGCGGAAAGGATTCGCTTTACGATGCCCCGTTTTTATAGCCTCGGGGGCGCTGGGGGGGAGCGGTAGGGGGTGGAGGTGGCGGGGAGGGAGGGAGGGCGAGGGCTGCAGTCCTCGAGGGCACCGATATTATTATTTCGCCCGGGCCGAGAGTCGTCACAAAGCGTCTGCAGCACTCGGAGCCGGCGTATCCTCCCGGAGACGTTTCCCGATGGCCCGTGGACTCGGGTGATGGGGCCGTAAAATGGGGAGACGAGGATTTGAAAAGCGTTCACCCGAAGAAGGGCTTACTTCGTCTCCACTCCGCGCTTCAACTTAAATTTCGGAGGAATAAATTTCGGTCCATTCTCGGGGTGGAAACGGTCGACTCGGCTCTCGTCGCTTTTACTGCCGGATTTTCGCTGGCTGCTGGAAAGGGGGGGAGTGGGTGGCATGGAAGGGTGGGTGGGTGGAAGGAGGTGGTCATTGGGGGGGGAGGGGAGTGGTGACGGGCGCGCATTGGGCGGCGTCCGGAGCAACTCTGGACCGAGTCAGCTCGCCTGAGTTGAGGACATTCGGTCGCCTTCCCGCGCGAGGCAACCCAAGCTCCATCTGCGATTTAATGTAGTTTTTTACTTATTTGTTATGCTTCAAGTTCACCCGACGAATGACTTGCAGAGCATAGATTTCCACATGTGATATACAATCAATTGTAGCGCAGTCATACATTCATATATATGTAAGGAGAAGCGTTTGCATCATGAGTTACTGAAACAATTTTGTTCAGCTGAGTGCAGAATTGGTATCTCATTTGAAACAGTTCGATGGCATTATACTGTTTGTTATAAGTTTGGCTCAACCTGTGTACTGTTTAATTTACACTAAATTTTGTTTTTATATTGCTTAATTTAAATGCCCTTTTTGGCCTTACATTAATGTTTGGTACAAAAAAGTTAATTTTACTCACTAGGTTGGCATTTTCTCCAGTATTAATTAGGACAAACAAATGCAAAAAATTCTTTTTCTTTCTCCTTTTCTCAAAGCTTTGAAATATATACATTTCCATTAAATCGCCGTGTATAATGCTCGCGTAAAGGATAAATGTTATTCTGAGTTTAGTATATATATTGTTAAAATCTCTTTTGCCTACTTTTTATGATTTGTACATATTTGTTTGCATAAGGATTCCACACAATGGAGGAATATTCTAGCTTACCTCTTCCGAAGGAATAGCAAAGAGTTCGCAGAGCATTCGTTTATTTGAAGTACTTCGAATCTCTCTGTACAAAACCTGATATTTTTGTAGATGAAGAAGTTATATTGAATATATGAGATACAAAAGCCATCAGTGAGCCAAGCGTTACGCCTGAATCTTAGATTTCAAGATATTTTTTAATGAAGTGGTCATGCATTCTGTGTGTAAAATTTATGTGGTTTTTTTCTTTCGAGAATATGTTTCGTGATAATATTTTTCCCTATAAAGGTAGAGTTCATTATCAATAGACCATTTCACTATATTGTGTATATCTTCTTGGAGTTGGACATAGTTCTCAAGTGTTTTCACTTTTATAAATATCTTCACATCCTCTGCATGTAAAAGACACCGCGAATTCAGTGCAAAGGTTGGTAAATTATCAGTAAATTTTAAGAGGAATAAAGATCCTAGATTTGAACGTTGTGGCACTCCTGACATCACCAACTAGTTGTCCGATGTGCACTTATCAAAAGCTACATACTGATTTCTACCAGGTTAAGTATGAGCCTAATCACGTTAACAAAGAATTAGAACTACCATAAAAATCAAGAAATAAGACAAGCAGGAGGGTTTTAATTATTATTTATTTTCACAAGTGAATAACAACATTTGGTATTACGAAGGATACAAAAGCTATTCCATATTTGAGCGAAGTAAACTCGGGACCTTTACAAAGCGCACCCTCTGGCATTTCCCCGATGTGCGCTGATTAAAAATTTGGTCAGACTCAGCGGTTGTTAGGTTTAACATCGTCAGGTGCGTGTCATGAGTGCGACTCAACTACAGGCCTGAGTCGCACATAACATCCAGGTGGAATCTTACCACCGTCTGTAAAGAGAGTTAAGTTCTCGCATCAAGACGTAGTCCTATCGTTAGAAGGCCGCTGTCTATTCTAAAGACTTTCAGAACTATCCTCTCCTTTTTCCCGGAGGCCCATTAAGCAAAAACTGTCTTGTATAGCAAAGATCCAACCAGACTACACTAGAACCGATGACTCCCAAATTTTAGAGTGAGGAGTTAACCCGGCCGTCGCCAGCATCTACAGAAACGTCGCTACGGTTAGTTACAACAAACAGTTAATGCTTTTTCTATTTGTAAACGCCGTTTTCAAATAAAAAAAGCATTTTATTTGTTAACTTCTGATTGAAACTACTTCGTTGTCTCGGGCCCGTTGTTTTTGGTACGGTGGTAAACGCAAAATATAGCCGGTGAATGCATAAGGTTATAGCCAGGCATTTATGCTGTTGAGTATAGTGTTCAGGATTTAAGACTCCGGGAGTTATCTAGGTCATCTGTGGTGGAACGTTTCATAGCTTTCGTAGACAAATTGGTTTATTGGCTTGACCTATCAACTAAATGTTCGTCTGGTTGCTCCATCCACCAACCTCACTTTACGGAGAAATTTGTAATAATAGTTGGATAAAACCTCTATTCCTACAGTATATTGCATTTTCGGAATAATTTTCATCAAAACTCTCCGTCTACCCTGCCAAAAACTTTTTTTATATTTACAGTGTGAGGTAAAATGGTCTTTCTCTGTCCAGGAAACCTTCCTATGAAGGACGGTATTTTCACAGCAACTGCTCCTTGAGGTTCTTTTTTACATTTTTAAAACGTTTTTGGTCTTTATCCAAGTGCTCCCTCTCAAGTTTCCCTTAGTTATTGGCACGAAAAAAACAGTTAAACTTCGCTCTGAGAGAAACAAGATGACATAATGTAGCTTTACATTCCTTTAGTCAATGCAGAAAACGCTCCATTTAGCATCACTATTGATATTCACTGCCACTGTCAAATTCCAACTTTTCATCTTCTTTCCATTTATTTCGTCGATAATTTCCCCTTCTTCAATCCAAATATTGGCAACTCGCTCCCTCGTAAATTATAATATTTCTGCAGTTTTGTGCGCAGTCATTCAAGTTGAATTTTCTCATAGTTGAGGCCTACTACATCAATTTCATTGATTTCTTTTTCTTTTGATTTGGGCATTCCTCATTCTTTTCGGTGCTGGACGTATTTAGTGCAAAAAATAATATAAAATATATAACTCTATCCAATATCGTCTGGTAATTGTTGTCCATTACCTTACTCCCACAAATATACCTCTGAACATCAAACGTCTATATCTTGGCACATAGAGTAAAGGCGGTTGTTCAGCGGGTGAAACTTGTCATTACTGGGCCATCTGTCTCATAAATCCCGGCTGCTCTCACAAAATTGCCGTTTCTTATTTCGATCACGTAAGATTGGACTTCACCTCCTGTTTCAGTATTCATGGATTGCGTTTTCCTTACGCCATAAACTTTCAATGCAAGGATATTTCCCATCATTTTCTCAAGATATTCGTCCGTAAATGTGATTTAGAACTCGTCTCTTTACTTTAGTGCCTGTTTGCCCTGTCTTTGACCACTTGTTGGTTAGTACATCCGTATTACTCGTTGAGTGGCCCTTGGGAAATTCGACAACTTGTTGAGTCTGTCTTATTTTTGATGACATTCCCTATAAAATACCTGGTCTCTCTTATTTGCGGCCTTTTTATTTTAGTTATGATATTGTTACACCGCCATTCATCCTCAAAATATGCATCATATTCATCATGAAAGCCACTCCTGATTGGCACTGTCCTTTCCCTGTAAATAGCTCTGAAGGGAACCCACCTTTTTTGTTGCGATTTTTCTCGCATTTCCCCTCGATGAATCCCACAGAGAATGCATCTCCTATTTCCGTATGCTTTTAATATATTGTCTTTCCGCCAAAAATGTCGTTTATAATTTCAGGTACCCATTCTATTTTTTATTCCTATCTTCGAGCCCTATGCGGCTGCTCTTATCTCTTGTGCGAGAATTTCTCTGTGTATCGGCAGAACAGTCTTTCTTATTCAACGTCCTACAAGCCTGTCCTGCTAGGGTAAGACCCCTCAACAGCAACCCTCGTTGCATGAAATCCCAGCTGTCTCCCTCCAACCTTTAGGGGACGAGTGACCTTTATAAGTAGCAATCATCGTCGCTCCCGCCAGTCCAGCGGATTATTTTGCAATTCCACTTCCGTGAAAATGACATCATATTCGTGGAATAGACGCCATTTTTCGTAGTCCAGCTCCAAAAATCCAGGACGGCGAGACCATCTTCGGATCTCCTTGCGGTGATTTTGCGTGTCTTTTCCATGAGTCAACGGCTCTTTTCGGTGACCCACTAGCCCTTTCGACTCTGGATCCGTATATGGGGACTCTAGAACCGTGTCTTTACCCCACCTTTTGTTAGTTCCAATACACCAGTTATTTTACACGTAAGCTGTCGCCACTATCTTTCCTTTTTGCTCGAGGAAAAAACTGCGGAAGCGCGGGAATTCGGTTCATGTAAACATACGAACGGCTGCGATACGCACGTGAAATTCTTTAAGTTCCCGAATTTTTGCCTTTGCGAATATATTTGCCACTGGTAGGTATTTTTGTTTGAAAAGGTCATATTATTTATGTTTATGTATGTCTATGTATTCTTAGAGGATGTAAAAATGCGTTTAGGTATTTATATCATCATTTTAGTCGTGATCTTAACAAGAACTCTACGTGCTTGCTAACCATTTTCCTTGGTAATGCACCGGACTGAGTGTAAAGGTTCTGTTTCCATTAAAACTATTGAATGATTGCTCACATTTCGTGTTGTTCTTTCGGTGCGTGATTGTTCTCCATGTTATACAAAATAGTCCAAAAGAAGAAAATTCTTTACCCCCAGGATTATTGACTACAAATTTTGCATCTTTCAAAACACTACCATTGTGTCCGAAGGCCCAGTAAAGAACCACAGTAATGGAACTGTCAAGGTCTGTTGTAGGTAAGAGGTTTACGCAATACTTTATTGTATATAAGTTAATTTTAATATATTCGCGTTAACATTTCTGCTTTAGTCTTTGGGTTGCTATTGTTGTCTCTGAAGAGGGTCAATATTTTTATAAAATTAATTATTCAAGTGAAGACGTTGAAACTGGTATTGAAAGAAATTAACCGATATTTAGATAGAATCCCTAAAATTTATGTTTTTCTAATAATTACCATTCATATTAATAGAAGCCATGGAAACTTTCCTCTTGACCGACTTTAACTTCCGCCTTTGGGTGAGGCTCTTGCGTTCAAAATATGAATATTATGTCACCCCTAGAGTCACAAGCATTACCCACTTGTTGGATATTATCGATTAAATATCAATTTGCTTCAAACCACAGCTATGTACTTTCTCAAGGGTTGTTTACGATATTAATATTCAGTTCGATTGCGAAGTGGTCATTAATATTCAGTTTTGGAGATGAAAAACGCATTAATGGAGTTGCTAAAGTTGTATTTTCATTGAAGCATTGAAGTGTTGCAATCAAAGTCTACCAGGAAAAATCGTCACATAAATGGAAACGGAGATGGCGATGACAATCGATAGCATCAGGCACATATACTTCGGTCCTCTCCCGTACTGCAGACGAAAGATGTTGAATCATACGCTTACAGTCGCCGAAATAATGTTTTCCTTCAGAAAAATCTGAAACCAGGTACTTAAACAAATGTTTAAATTTTATTTTGGATGAAACTTGCTGGAACTATCAGTGAATATACTTTAAATAATGAATTAAATAAATAATTTGGTTAAAAAATTTAGCAAAAAATATGCCCACTAGTAGGGGGACACTTAAACTTAGCATTCGAAGACGAAGATGCGAGTCGCAAACCTATGGGAATCGAATGGTTAAAAATGAAAAATGATGTAGTTTTCCTTATTTTTATCATGGCCTTGGCAAGCTTCCAATCGCCGACTTATCGCTGGTTCCAATAATTCTTTGCGGAAATATGTAGGTACTTATTACTACGTCTAAAAGTTTTATTTGTAAGCAAACAGATATTATTGTCATATGTCGGCTCATGCTTTATATTTTGTAAGGAAACTTATATAAATCGTAATTTATCATATATACTCTGACGATGTCCCTTTCTTGCATGGGGAGTCTGCGATTGAAATTTATCCATCAAATTCTCATTGTGCCAACAATTGACCCCTCCTAAATATTCAGCACTGTAGCAAGAATTTATAATTGAAGGGATCATTACAGTATGCCAGTATACGGCAATGAGATTTATCCCAAACTACGTTTGCTTTCCTTCCTTCACTAGAAATTATTTATCGTTAATATAGACTAATACATCTTACAGCTTAAGTACACCTTTGATAATCTTAAATACAACGGCACTCTTATGTTCAAAAGTGTCATTATTACATTAAACTATTTTTTTAGATTTTCCACAATATTTTAAATGTTTATTACATTAAATGGGATTATTACATGGAATTTTCAAAAATGTACAAATTCAATGCCTTAAATATAAAAGAAAACTACAAAAAGATAATATAACTCTTGTAAAATGCTCACTATTTAATGAATTTAATTTAACTTTACAAATTTATGATTGAATAATAGCATAAAATACTAAATGCTCCCGTAAATGATATGTCAAAAAAATTCACGAGTCTTTCAGTGTGATACATTCATTGAACTGAATGTGAGCCATTCATTGAACCACTTAGTGAGTGAAACGGATCTTCCACCGTTTCAAAAAGAGGTGGAATAACAAAATTACCCCCCTGATGTATCAGACATTGGCGCACAACTTATCCGCGTTATTTATCCATTACTTGCGAATAACTCTCAAGGGCGCACATTTTAATAGGCGTGTAGAGTAAAATAGTCTGTCCATTCGTTTCATTTGCGGATTCTGGCAATCTCGCAATCTGGATCGGGTTGAGTGTATTCTAGTCTGAGGGGTCTCAAAATCAAATCCATTCTCAGGCGCTCTGTCATTTCAGCTAACGGTTGGGAGAGCAGATGAGCCATTGTTGGCCAAAAATGTACTAATTTATTTGTTAGCCTTCTTAAACTTTTGCAAGTAACTTTTCCAGGGCAATTGTATTGCAGCTCTCACAATTTTATTCTGTTTTTTATTTATTCTTCTCCTACTATTTTCTCTTCTCATTCATTTTTTCCATATCCAAAGCAATCAATCCCAACTGTGCGATTCTCAAGAAATCCTTTCTCTGGCATTCATATAAATTGCACTATGCAGCGCAGTTGGCATTCCACTTCCTTTTCCCCCATCCGCTTTTTCTCCGTTTTCCACAGTCTTTCTCCAATTGACTGTTTCACTGGGTAATCCTACACTGAAAATATATTTTAGCCCACAGAAAAAGGAAAGTATACGATTCTTTCAATTTAATTTACCCGTGTCGTTATTTCTTCGTCAGAAATGACTCGTGTACATTTCCTTGCTGCGTAAAGCGGTTCGCTGATATTGATGAGAAATGTAGCTTACAACTTGCTCTTAACCATGCGTCATAAAAGCAGCGAATGCCGTCAAGATGATAGCAGTTGCCTTTCACGTCACGAAATCTGCTTGACTCTAGGAAGTGGGAGTTGCAAGTAAAAGTTTGAGGCTCGTTGGAGAATATCTCTGAGTTCTAAGCAAAGCATTTTGGAAACCAACGCTGCCTATTACTTCCGAGTGTAGCCGTCTTTACCAACTTCGTGAATGTACTGATTTCACACATCATATGTTAGAGTCGGCCATTTGAACGCTAGCAGCTTCTCTGCCGTGGCCATTCCTATTGTTCATGCTTCTTCTCTTCTTCTAATATGCGTGCCTTGACAGGCTGTGAGTTAAATACCTTGCGTCACGTTTTGTAATTTAATTTACGCCGAGGCTGCACTTTCCGGAGAGGTTGATGAGCTGAGGAGCGGGAAAGTGCTCCTCTCCGCGGGGACACCTGAAATTGCTGCTGCCGCCGCTGTGCCGCCGAGAATTGACGGGCTTAAACGGAAGAGGCAAAAATGCGAGATGACGTTGCGTTGTGAATCTATTTCTTACTTCTGAACTTAAAACCAAACTGGGTCTTAATGTTCCTCCCATAAATTGGGATGGCGCATGGAAAAATGTGAGAAAAATATCTGAAGATATAACACTGGTGGCTGTGCAAATCGGTCACCATTTTGTGCGAACTTAGCATAAAAGGAAGAGTAAGACGGCTTATCAATCGTCTATAACCATCTTTCCCTTTCTTTTGATTCTACTAATAATAATTCGTTCTTAAATTATCAATGAAAACATGACGTGAAGTTTCGATGAAGGATTGAGTGAAACACCTAATGAATGACGATTTAATAAATAATTACAATTTATTATAGCAAGAGGAAATAGCTAATATTCTGGCCACTCATCTTTACTTATGCAAAATATTTCTCGTGCATATGATTTGAAGGAAATATAATTGAACTCTTCATTTTTTTACATAACGTAACACACTTAATCGGAAATTAGGCGTTCCGATTTCGAATTTAATCGGTAGTATTGAAAAATGGCGGTAAAGAAGACGCATTTTTCTTTGAATAAGCTGGTAAGTGACAACATCTTCAGGCTGGCCTGAAGATGACACAGAGTGTCGAAACTTATTAATGTATATTATAGGTTGACTCTTGGATGACCTGATCATGTAAACGATTGAAAAATTAATTGAAACTAGGAGCCTTTCTTAGAAATAAATTGACATAGAGGAGAAATGCACCTGACTGGAGGCAGATGATGTTTGGTTGGAGGATGAGAGTAGTAACGATGGAAAAAGTATTATATCAAATTGTACTATTGACAAACTTAACAATGAATTCTCTCAACAATGAAAATGAAGAAATGCTGTTATTTCTCAGTATATACTCGATTTATGATCAAATTATATTTAAATGTAACAAAAATATATTGATTTTAAGAGGGAATATGCATTCAATATGCAATATGCATATTTTTACCCTTCAAATTGATGGAGTTAACCCTAACTGACTACAATCGGCAACCTGAGCAGAAAGTTGGAGCTTATACTGAATTAAATAATAATACGCACATAATTGGCACAGGGTTCTAAAATTGATAAGTGAACGTAGTTTTTCAACAATAGAGGAAGTAACTCGTCGCGCGTGAGGCTGAATCGTCACGAGCATTACCTGCCATTATATCCAAGCTCACTTCGTCGCCAAATATTGTAAACGGATCCATCCTTAATATTAATCACCTAATTGCAAACAGGCCGATACATTGGCTCGAACATAGGAATTGTTCAGCTTTAAGGCATTGAAAAATTTACATTTATTTTTCAGATGATTTAAGAGAATATTATCATTTTAAGTAATTCAATTTATGTAAATTATTATAAATTTCAAATAGATACCTTAAAAATTACTTATTCACTTTTATTCCTAATGTGATGCATTAAATTAAATTACTCTTTATACTTTTCGTCAGTACCGCTGGCAGAAGGTAGCACTGAGCGGTAAAAACTTTCTTTTTATTGCCCGAAGTTTGTGGAGGAATTTAGGATTTGTTGCGGAGATCATTGATTGCTATCCCATGTGAATCATCATCAACCCTGTTCATAAGTGAATTAAGATTGTGGCTGGAGTCGTTCTTTCTTACCATCGAAAACGAATTTCGGTCTCATACAGTTGACCACTAACATATGTAAAATACATATAATAATCATAGTGTTAAGTGACTTGAGCAGCTAAATTTATGAATAAGTTCATCATTTTTATTGCTAGACAATTAATTCATGAAATAAAATTCATCGTTCATAAGTTTTGCAACCTCCTACAAGAAAAGTATTAATACTTGAACTAAAATTGCACGAATTTTACCGTGAAATTGGAGAAAAAGCCCTGTTACATTTTGTAATGCTTCGACATTACATTCCGAGAGACAGGAAATATTGCCTCAACTTTAAAATATGCGGAAAGATATAAAGGAAAAATTCCAAGAGCAGTTACCACCGGCGGAAAGTGAATTTGTATCACACCAGTGTATTAGAGAATGAAACGGTGTGCAGATTTTCATTCATATTATTATTTTTCTCTTGGGTGTGTTGGAGAGGGGAAGAATACGAAAACAAATTCAGTTCGTAGCTGTAGTTTACTTTAGTTCTCTGTAGTTCAAGCATAAATGGTATTCTCGCACTTTCACTTGGCCACTTGAACCTTTATATCTCTTACGACAGCCTTAACATCCCTATTCATATAGACAGCTCCTATTCTTTAAGTTAACCATAACTGGAAATATCTGCAATATTGTAAAATTGGTGATTGTTTCGAGGCCATTTTCCTCTTAGAAGAAAATGCAACCAATTTAAAAAAAAACCCTAGATGATGGTAGAAAGTATATTAATATTGAAACACAAAAAACATCTCATATCTTTAGGTGAATTTTACTGAAACCAATTGGATTACAACTTACAAAAAATGTGCTTACTTAGTGAAGTTTGGTCGCCTTGACTTTGATAAAGCATCAGCTGACCAGATGTTCTTATGTATCTAAGGAAAAGTTATATTGATATTGGTTGCGTTAAAGATCACCATTATAAATCCATAGGCACATCTGTGCCACCGCACTAGGTCCCAACGATTTTGTCACTGATTGAGCGAGGTACACTCACAAACTGGCAGAACCAAAGATAATCCCTTTAAGTATTCGTAGGAATTTTTATCAGCAAGCATTAAACTCATCAAATGTAATGACCATCATATATATGTGATTTTTATGTTCAATTTTTGCAAAATTATCCTTGTTCTCAGGGTTCAAAGTTGATCGCTTCATAGATGTCTGCATCAGACATAGGATCCTCGTCGTTGAACCGGGAGTCTAAGCAAATAATATGGTATACGCCGAAACGTTAAATGAAAAGCAAAGTTTACGTATACAAACCAAACCGTTAACACACCTTTATATTATCACCACATTTGTCGGTAGCTGGTTAAGTCTTTTCCATCTGCCGTTTGTGAAAGCATCCTTCAACAGGTGGGTATTTTGCCGCCATTGAAAATTTTGTTTCTGAAGGACCACGAGGTTTGAAATTAGCAATAATAAGTCTACATTTCTCACTTTCCGGAACTGCTTTCTATTTTGCTTACCTCTCAGAATTTTGTCGATGCTGTGGTCCTTATTTTTTAAATCCGAACTGCTGACGTCCCCACGTAGAAGGCGACTGATCGATGAGACACTTGGGACGTTGTTTCGGTCGCATATACCATCCTGTAAGAAATAATTATAGTTACTTGCGATGCTTGAAGCCAGTATGAAGCCTAATATGTAACGGGTAATTGTGTGGGCAACCGAAGGCTGAAATCTTTTACAATGGCAGAGGATAGTGATAAGTGTGATTTTGACTCGATGTGGCGAAACGGATTAATGTTAAATGATCTTATTACCATGTTCACATTTACTATATTTTCTATTAGTCATGTTTTCCTGCTTTGTGTCATTACCAAGTGATTGATTATAGAGTAAAACAATAATTTAGGTGTTTGATAATGATATTAAGCACTGAAACTTGTTATTTTGGTAGTTTGATATTATGTTCCCCAGAATTCTATGAATTTGGTTTCACTTCATTGAAAAACATTTCACAAATGGCAAGGAAACTTTATTTTCTTCCACTCACTTTTGATAACAGTATAACTAGCACCAACATTTAAGATAATGAACTTCCACACAGTGGAGCCGAAAACCATGGAAAACTATAATTGTCCACTGACTGCACAACTTTTCGAGATATTGGGCAAAAAGTAGGAGCCGTTTTCCGTGTGGCGTTGACTTTCAAGAGAGACTCAAATAAAAACAAGGAATTTTCACATCCTAGATCTCGTAAAAAATTTAGCAGTGTGTGGTTTGTATGTCATGTCATCAATTTGAAAAGCAAATCTCCAGTCACTGCCGATATTTAAGGTCATTGCAGAAAATACCTTCTTTTATGAAGACTTTTTTCCTGTTTCGCGAGGATAATGAGTCGAGCTATAGACAGTTACAGATGTATTTATTTCATTACTGAGAATTTCAGTAGTATAAAATTACATATTTTCGCCATTTACGTAACAACATTTATACCATGCTTCTTACAGCTGCTTTTGATTAGGGAGAAGTGTCGCTCATACTACCCGAACAAAGATTTAAAATGTGGAAACGAGCGATGTGATCATTCAAATAATGGATATGGTGAAATATAGTTATCTTCTTCGGCAACCAATGAGGAGTACGTCGCCTCAGCCCTTGCCAAGTGTCGACGGAGGAATAACCCGAGGGTTCTGAGTTTTGCGTTCTATTTAGAGAACAAGAGCTCAGAGTGCATTCGAAGTGCCATCCACATAACACACTCGTGAAATAGAGACTGTTTTATTTTTCCCCTGCCGCCGGGTTTCAAAGCCGTGCCCATAGGAAAGGAGGCTATTTTCTCTAGCCACTGCGGAAACCTCACTTCTTGATCATACTCACTGTGAAGTTGAGGCAAATTGAAAGCCATGCGGCTTTATGCATTCGTTTCCTGAAGTCGGGGGTTAAGAAGAGGCGTATTTTTCTCGCGGACACAGAGCTTATAATAATGACTTCGTCTTCTTGAGTGACAATTTCCCCAGCTTGTCCTCGATATTGTTGAATGAAAAACGCATGCGGATATTGTTGAATCTATTATATCGTAATGTATCTTTAGAGTAGAGAGTTGTTTGTCAGAGTCGATAAAAGTTTTGTGATTGAAACGTCTCGGCTTCGAATGAATACCATCTGTATTTCGTTGTGTCCGTCATTGACAGTTTCAGGCGACATATTGTGATAACAATTAAAGGTACTAGAGAAAAACTGCAAATTTCCGCAGCTTTTGATTGAAAACTACATTTAAAATGCATTTTTTTGTGATTTCCCATGGTCAATGTGAGTTTCCATTGGTGCATTAAGATACCTAAAAATTGACAATTTCCCCAGCTTGTCCTCGATGTTGTTGAATGAAAAACGCATGCGGATATTGTTGAATCTATTATATCGTAATGTATCTTTAGAGTAGAGAGTTGTTTGTCAGAGTCGATAAAAGTTTTGTGATTGAAACGTCTCGGCTTCGAATGAATACCATCTGTATTTCGTTGTGTCCGTCATTGACAGTTTCAGGCGACATATTGTGATAACAATTAAAGGTACTAGAGAAAAACTGCAAATTTCCGCAGCTTTTGATTGAAAACTACATTTAAAATGCATTTTTTTGTGATTTCCCATGGTCAATGTGAGTTTTCATTGGTGCATTACGATACCTAAAATGATGTCAGGTCACTGCAAAAGATTTTGTGAAAATAGTCGGAGTAGAAAGCTATGGGTATAAAATACTCTTGCAGAACATATAATCATTACAAAATACGCACACGAGCCCTCCAATTGCTTAAAAAACTTCATTATAGCTAGTTATTTTCTGTATTTTTTGTTGATCCGAAGTTTTCATCCCCGTATACACAAATACTTGTAAAACGATTATCCCCTTTTTTTCGTCTTCCGCATTCCTTTCAATAATAGAACCCAAATCAGTTTTCAACGAAATCATGTATCATACGATTCGTTAATAATTAACTACTTTTTATAAACTAATGAATTAAGTAAAGTATGTTGCTTTATTTAAACAATCTGTAAATTTTGATCCGGTTCTTAAGATCTAGAGCAAAACCGACTCTACCGTCATGATGTCAGCAGTATGAGCAAAAATGTTAAAGTATTTTTGTCGACTTTGCAAGTATGAGAATGTTTTGGAAGAGATGTGTCAGAGAGAATAATAAAAATGTTTCTTACTCTGAGAGAAATAACCCTTTCATTAATATTGAACATTGCGAGGTTAACTTTAGGTATCCTTGAAGGAAGACCTGTGATAAGGCTACCATCAAATGGCCATTGGTAACGCTTAATTACTCTTATAAATGGATAATCAAAGTACTTACAGTGTCATGCAAAAGAGATTTGAAACTTACTGAAGTTATCAGTATGTTCTTTAAGTAATCAATTTATAAAAAATAATTCATACAATTTTGTAAGATATCCTGTAATTTTTATTTAGTAAATAGTCACTACTGTATAGTTCTTGATATCGCAAACGCAGATTTGTATTTGACTCAGCAACCGGGTAATATATTGCACACTTAAATTGCTGTAAACATTGTCTAAACGTAGAATTTTGTCTGGGCAAGGGTGTAGGCAGTAACAACCTTGCTTTGCATCATAAATAAAAGCGCAGATATTTTTTATTACATTATACCTTGCAAGCGTGCAGAAAATGCAAATCTCAGTGTATTATCTACGCTTTCCAAATTCGATTTCCAAGCATTTGGCACCCATGAGCTGCTAGTTAGAAGCCTTGCTATAGAGGCATTTATGGGCAACAATCTTGCTCCAATTCAGTAGAAGCTATTATTTCAATAGGTTTACTCTAGAGACGTCTGTTGGTTACTACTGGAAAGTGACACCTAATATAACAATGGCGTAGATGTGAAAGCTATTGATTGAAATGTCTCAAACAAATGTGTCATGCTTCATCATGCAGAGCTTAGTAAAATTTTGTCTTCATATTTTTTGACTGGACAAAGATTATTTGCAAAAAGGGGTTAAACTTGAAGATGTACCACAAAAGCCGTTAAGAGTATAATTATAATAGAAGTTGGCTGTTGTGTGTCTTCGTTTGAACAGAAGAAAAAGTAACAATAATACAATTAATTGGGCCCGTCCATTCGGTCATTTCGTGTTTACAGCGGTGGGGGTACGGGTGAAGTTAAATGATTAGTCAGCTGTCATTTAATCTTTAATTTCTTGAACCAAACGGTGATTTTGAATGAAACATTCTTATGCATTTGAATGATACATTTTTATGCATTGCTCCTCATATTACGGATTCATCCGTAAACAACAGGTTGTGCGATCAAAGGCAATCTGGAGTGTAGAGGGGTCTGAAATCATGCGTGTCCAAAACTCACAGCATTTCAAAGTCCTCCAATTCATCACGTCAGACAAGAGCGAGTATTAATGGAAAGTGGCGGAAATAAAAGTACCCAGGGCTCTGGTTGGGCGAATCGAATTTGCGGCACAACGAAGCTGGGGTGAGGGGGAGGGATGGGATGGAGGGTGGGAGGAGTGGGAGGGGGAGTGTCACCCGTCAGGCGAAGGCCGAAACTCGGGGGTGGCACATTCCACAGACTCCGAATAGATTCCGAGAGGGGTGATTCCGAAAAAATATTTTTCGAAAAATTCTCTTTTTTTTCGATGAAAATGCACGCATGTGTCGTCTGTTTAGTTTACGTAGGACAAATTTTTCTCTAGCAATTCATCTCCGCGAAAATAAATTATTTTAGATAAATAATAGTAATAATTCGAGGATATTGTATGAGTGAAAGGGGCAGGTCCCGAGAGTCACGGATGAATGTTATGAAAAGTACTCCAAAATGGAGGCATATTTGGGGCCTTCAGAATAGGAAGTAATACATGCACATATACTGGTTGCATCTATATACATGGTGTTTCAGAATGAAAGTTTGAAACTCCTGGAGAAGGTATGGGAGGTGATTTTAAGCATTTTATGTCCTATCAACACGGAGTCGCAACTCCTTACCGAACTATGGCAATGGAAACATCTTTTCACAAGTATTCTGCTGGCACAATAAAAACACCAAATTACAGTGATTAATATCGATTGAGGAAATTTTAAATTTTTCACAGTGATGTATAAGATGTGTATGGTTCTTGTTCTGCTATCACCCCGCCGTAAAGTCTTTGTTGTCATTTTGACTGTTAACTTTGATTCTTTCAGCAACCTGACCATGACTTTGATTGCGTATTCTCCTCGGTTTTTTTCTTAAAGGCTAGTTTTGATTAGTGTCTTTAATTTCCGAGGTTTTTAAAACAAATTAAAGCACTTACCCACAAGGACATTTGTTGCTTCGTCGTACTAACACCAGTTAAGTTATCATATCATCCTTACTTTATAAGATAGAGATGTGATCTTCGTCGTAATAACATCAGTTAAGTTACCCATATCATCCTGATTTTATAAGATAGAGATGTGATCTTTGCTGCGATGAATTAAAAATAAATTTACTAAAAGTTTTATTCGAACAAATTTTATGATATGTCTGAAATTTGAGCTATCGAGCATTATTTGTTTGTGGGGAATGAAATTTCTACGAATATTCAAAAGCCATCTTAAAAATAAGATACCATTAGCATTGATGATAGTAGAACAAGAACGATACATATCGTATGCACCACTGTGAAAGGTTTCAAATCTCCTTAATTAATATTAATGATTGAAATTAGGTGTTTTCATCGTGCCTGCAGAGTACTTGTGAAATAATATTTACATTGCTATAGCTCGGTAAGTTAGGAATTGCGACTCCATGTTGATATGACGAAACTGCTTAAAATTACCTCTCCTATCTCCTCTAGGAGTATCAAACTTTCCTCCTGAAACACCCTGTATATACAGGTATACGGATTTAATTTAAGGTTTCAAAATTTAGAGGTGTATGGGACAGCAGATTTCCATTTTACAACCCCAAATGCAACACTCGTGTACTCATCTTGAATGGCGTGAAGAGTGGAGAAGGATTAGGAGACTAGTGTATGGGGAATGGAATCTCACTTTATTCTTTACATCTTCAATTCCATTTTTCTAATAATGATTACTGGTAACATTGTGATTCCATACAAATTTATTAGAAATGACCTAGGTTTCGACGTTCAACGTCATATTCACCGGAAGATGATGTTTAACGTCGTTTCAACTAAAAAATATATATAATCACAAAATTACCAGTACTCATAAGTATGTTAAAAAACTCCATAAAGTTACGCCTGAAATCACCAATTATCCATCCATCTAGTCATTTCATTCCCTAGAAGCTAGTCTCCAAATCCTTCTCCTCTCCTCACGCTATTCAAGATGAATAGACTCGTCGATAAGTGCACGAGTGTCGCATTTGGAGCTGTAAAATGGAAATGTGCTGTCCCATATACTTCTCAACTTTGAAACGTTACATTAAATCCGTATCACGGCTAAGTGCCCCTCGGTGGCTGTTGTTCTAGCGCCTTCCGTCGCCCCAAAGAATGCTCAAAGTGTGAGAAGGCGAACAAGTGACACACTTGTAAGTCGGCCGCCCTCGAGTGCCCCGCCGTCCTTCTCGGCCCCTCTCGATCCCCCCCACCCACACCCGATGGAGACTCCCGGACCCGCGGGGGGCGAAGCCAACAAGCCCGCCGCCGATCGAACTTCGTCAATTCTCGATCTGAATATCGCGATCAAAAGGGGCGCCCAGATATCTCCTTCGCCTCCACCCACTGCCCTCTCATTTCCCGACCTCTTTGAAAAGCCCTCCGTTTAAGACTATAAGCTACTTAAAATTTTAAGTATGTGGAGGGGGAGCGGGCTTTCGGCGATGTAGGGATTTCCCGTAATGGACTTTTGATTGGCCGCGGGGCGAGTGGCGAGGGGGGAAATGGAAGGAAGGAGCAGGGGGGGGGAGGAGGGCGGAGGATTTGAGGGAGTCTGTGATCGATTGAAGCCCCCCCCTCATGCTTCGTTCCCGAAGACACCGATGCGGCCGGCTGAGTGAGACGTGCCTCTGGGCGCGTGGGTGCGGCAACGGGTGCGGGAGAGTGGGGCAAGGGAGTATCGCATCGCCACCCCTTCCTCTCCTCCACACACCCGCCGTGAGTCGCTTCGTCCCCACACTCTTGCGCCCACGAGCGAATGCTGCTGAGTGTTGAAATGCGGGAGAGGGCTCGGATATTGCATCCGCAGCTTACGTAATTGGTTGAGCCGCGTATTCGTGGATTCCGAGAAGGGAATGGGCGCTCTAAAAATATATGAAATGAATGAAACGTTGGTAGCATCGAAAGCGTTTTAAATAGCGTACATTTACATCGACCGGGAGAAAGTAAAAATAAAGTTAATCTTCACAAATGAGGGTTTTCATAAAACCCCTCGCACAGTTACGATTACTTTCTGGAGCGTTATCGCTTTCGCAGCGATCTCACCCTCGTAATTACTCTAATTATTAGAGGAGTTAATCTATTTAGCAAACTGGAAAAAACGTAGAAAACTTCGAGGAGTAACAATTTTTTCCAATTAGTCGGAGATATTCAACACAGACCTTCTGATCCGCATTGCTAAGATATTGTTTTAGTAATTTGAGCACCGATGATTCATTCCGGGAACTTCGTTGGCTGTCGGCTGTCATAAAGACTTATTTGATTTACTTCTCTCGAAATATTTGAGCGATAGTAAAAAAATTCTCAACTCATATTTCTCTTATTTTATGAAAATCTCATCGTCACTGATATTATGGATGGTTTTTTCATGTCGTGCAACTGAAGTACCCAACATTTGGTAGTGATCTAGCCTATGATTGGCTAAGGCCGTGAATTTCGTTATTTTTGTCTTAGGTATTCAGCATTACGAGGACTCAATGCCCACTTTCACACGCGCAGCCATCGAAATGCAACCCAGTGTAATTCACCTATAAATTTCGATACTGATGCTGATACTATGAGCGCCATGAGAACTACGCCGTCTGCCATTCTATGATTTGAAGAATCTGGGAGAGCAGACTAGTCTGTGAAACGTCTTAGAGACACTTAAGCTTTGGATAACGCTTCACTATATCGGCCTTAAGTGAAGAACAGGACAATTCAATGCGGGAAATGTCACATTTTATGGTAAAGTTAGGCATGAAATGCGAGAATAATGGAAAGGGATTATTTTAAATCAAAATACATTTCTAATCGAATTTTTAAAGCGTGTCTGAAAAATGTATTTGTTCCCCGTCACTGGCATAAAACCTCCTCCCAGAAGGAATTCTTCTGATTCAAACGGAACAGGTAGTGATTAGGTGCGTCAAAAGTTCCTTTTTGAGGTAGTTTTTGAGTTGTTTCATTAGTGTCTATCCATGTTCACTCCAATTTTCACATGGTGCGTCATGGGTGTTGTATCAATTTCAATACCAAGTGTTTATCATGTTTTAATCTTATATAGGACCCGTATACCCGTACGACCCGTACGACCCGTATGGCAATTGCACACATATATATATTTTGTTTCTATTTTCCAGCAAAACATATCCGCTTCTTCTGATAGTAGTAGTTAGTGATAGATGAATACCGCGAAAAATTAGAAAGAAGAGATCTAAAGCGAGATCTGAGAAGAGGTAAACTTATTGGTCACATTCAGCGACAAAGCAGCCTGTTGAATTCCAATTTTGAATGAGAAATGAACGGGAAGAAATGCAGAAAAGCACTGGAAACGGAATGAATTCGGGTGAAGGACGTTAAAGTGCCGCTTTCGCTAAAGGATGGCTTTCGTGGGAATTAAACTGTTAGCTGAGTAAGAAGCGGAGTGCAGAGAGCTACAGCGAACGAATCTTTTGACAGATGACTGCTGATGACGGCGTATTAATGGCCGACCATCTTCTTTGAAAAGCTTTTCTTGAAGATATGACTTAAGTACGAAAAAGCATTTTGGAGCACATTATCTAAAGGCTATTGTAAAGGAGAAAATTTAAATAGAAAATTTCGCGACACTGTGAACCGACGATACTATGTATGTAATCGCTATTGAGACGGGCATGTGACCAGAGAAAGCACACTTCATTCCTGGAGGCGTAATATTTACTTTACATTGGTTGAGTAATGGAGAAATAATGTGAGATGGAAAGATTTTCTAATTTCAATGGCGGCGGGTGAACTCCTTGCCGGGCAATTCCAGGGTGTTGGTTCCGAATCCCGCCTGTGTGGGCATTATATCCCTCAAGGCATGGTTTGTGTGTATTTCCTGTCCGAGCCCGTTCAAATACCTGATGAAAAGAGGACTTTTTGAGCTGTTAATGAGAAATTCATGCATAAATTAAAAGTAATAAATTTACATTAGAAAAAGAAGAGAACTTAATTATGCCGCTTTCCTCGCCGTTATCGGTGGATGAAGCGGTGAAGAATCATCGTCGTCGTTTCATTTCACTAATGGGGGTGAAGATGCAGTAGAAATTACGTGAATTGAGCTGTTCACGTTTAAGACAAAGGAAGGCAGAAGGAAGACGACTTTCATTAGCGACTTGAGAAAGTGATGCGGTAAGTTCAAATGAAGACGTGTAAACTTTTGATAGTATGTCCCTTTGGCAAAAGTCCTACGTAAAAATAGCTACTTATTTGCGGATTTCTTAGTTCAATAGTCTTTTTATGCGAGGTCAATAGAAGTAACCGAGTTTGTCCAGAAATGCACGAGATATTCTTGGAATTGTTGGAAATAGCTTTTTTATGTACGATACCGTTGTAGGTAGCTGTCTTTCTTTAATAAACTTTAACTCGGTGCTAGAGTCTCCACCAACGCGGGCGTCCCAAAAAGGTAGCCAACACGGGCGCTAATGGCCAGGAATCCCCATCTCTCCTCGTTTTGGAACGATGACACATCTTTTCTGCCATTGGGCCAAATTTCGGCCTTCATTCCTGCCTCTGGGTGAAAAGTTGGCTGAAAATTTCCCGCAAAACAACTTTCATCGAGCTAAGTGTTATCTCTTTGCGTTATTTTCCACCACAAAATGCCCAAATTTAGCACTTATCTTTAAAAAGACCTAGAACGAAAAATAAAGAGCATCATAAAGTCTCTTACCATAGTTTCATGCAAATTGTCTCGGCAGTCGTTGAACACCATATATGCTCTTGCTGTTGAACGTCTTTGCCTCGACTTTCTGCGTTGAAATGTCACTATTTCGTTAGAAATATTTCGTGAATGTGTGATAGTGAGGTAATCCAATGAAAATGATTGTGCGTCATTTTTAAAGCAGTTTTTTCTAGTTAACCTTACTACAGTAAGAGATTTGCTGTCAAATTTGATAGAAAAATAGCCTGTTTTCAAATTTGGTACATTTGGCACGCTTCATGTGGCTGTATACCTCGGCCAAAAACGCACTCTAGTTTCGGCTTCTGCCGCAGCCCATGGGAGATCTTCGCCTTTCCCTCAAGTCCCCGCCTCGAACACTGATGGCTCAACGGAGGAAATCGCCTTGTAAGGGTTCAGGAGAATGATCACATTGACGCTACAATACACTATTTTTAATACGTTGATAATCCTCTGTAGAGATGAATGATTCTCATTTACTATTACTGCAAATATGTTAAGAAATATGCGTCGCATTTGTCATAGCTATCGCCTGATTTTCGACGAATTCATATTGCTGAATATAGGTTGAAATAGCTGAGCAGAAAGCGATAAGAGAAAAGTTAAGACATTTATTGTGAATAATAATCCGTACTTTAGGATTATCTACGACATACCTAAATATGACCACATCAGCGTGCATTATGAGAAAGCAAAACTGCTTAAAGCTAAGACTAAAAGATCATACTTCATTGCAAACCTGACCTGTAAAATAATAACCACGAAAACACCCAAATATCTTTATGCACGATTCAGATTTTCAGGTGAGATCAAACAACAGAGAACAATTGTACTTATACCTTTTACGTAATAAGTATTGTTGAAAATAATATTATAATTTTTATAATAAAATACCGATTTCGAATTAAATAATCCATAAGTAAAGTAATGCTTACCGGGGTGGAGGTTGGTGCGATGGAGGTAGGAGACGAGGGTTGTCATTTTTGGTCCCTCGGCCAACCGTCCACCTCAAGCGAGTTACAAAGTGTATCGGCATACGTGCCTATTGGTTATAGATATTGCCCAATATTATTATTATTATTATTATCATTATTTGTTTCTATATAATGTAGCACCTGAGAGTGTGAAACTATTATTTTTTTGCCATTTTGTAGTTTTTTATTAGGTAGTATTTTTTATTATTATCCAATGTTAATGTTCATAAATTTTTGTAATTGTTTTGCTATGAATTATGTAAATGTAACTGGGAGAGTGTGTGTATTTCTAAAAATGTAATTGGTTGAACCTAGAGTCCGAAGGACTAGGCTCTTGAAATAAATTCTATTCTACTCTATTCTACTTCAGAGGCATGAGCAAACAGATTTACGTAACACTCCAGTGCTCGCTTGGGATATGTACCATGACATCCCAAGCTCATATATATTAAAATTTCTGCGTAGTAATTCAACGTAGGCATATCACAATTTCGATACATTTTAAGCAAAGCTTTCTAATCCACCCGCTGTCGTTTCAACTCTAATACGTATTATTAAAAAAATCGTGTATAATACTCTGGTGCTTTTATGCGTTTGCTATGAGATAACTGTCGTAACCAAATAAATACAATTAGATAAATATTGAAAAGATATAAATAATTGATGGCTTATAAGAAAAGTAACCATCAGGAGATATAACAATTCACCTCAATGTCTCGCAGCAACGTTGTTTGTGTCACCAGAATATCCCACGCGACTTCTTACGTGACAGTTTTGTACAGCCAACATGAAGCTTTTCTATACGTTGCTTTAGGTAAGTTATCTGTGAATTGTTAAAACTCCTGATGGTTACTTTTCTTATAGTCCATCAATTATTTATATCTTTTCAATATTTATCTAATTGTATTTATTTGGTTACAACAGTTATCTCATAGCAAACGCATAAAAGCACCTGAGTATTATACACGATATTTTTTCAATGACCTCAAACATCGCCAAGATTTACTGCTCCTTATTGTCAGAATCTTACGGCGAGAATATCTGTGCGCTATAGCCCTTGAAATTATTAGGCCGCATGTGCGTAAGCGTTTGTCGGAACGTGGAGTTCGAGAAGAATCAAATCCAAAATTCAGCTATACCGTGGCGATAAAGGAAATAAAGGAAACAGAAACTTTGACACCAATGACAAAAAGCAACAACGGAAGATGCTACAATACATGGGTCCCAGGTCTAGAGACAAACGCACAAAGAAATGGTTCATAAGTATTATAGATGGGTATGCCTAGAGCACCAAACGTGAATCTATAATCAGTGCTTTATACGTAGAAATACCGATGAAAGTGAAACTGAAAGTAAAGAACGATGAATATTCAGGATGTGACTGTGAACAACCATAAACGTCAAAATAAAGATTTTATTGCATTTATTTATCGTATTGTGTTTTAAATAGCATTTTAACCCTTGAGATAAGAATTTTTTTAAAGGTTTAAACTATTTAAGTTAAATCGAAGCAGTGGGATACTACGGATCTCATGCGATAACTCACGTTACCAATAAGAGCGCTAGCAGTCAAATGCTAAGAAGCAAAGCAGAGTCATAAAGTAAAGGCCCGTATGCGTCTGAGGAAGTGTTTTAGGCCGTGGCATACAGCCCCCTTAAGAATTGCTGCCTTTAGTACAGCGCACTGTAAAGCTCGGCCTCGCAGGGTATTATCTACATCTACGTGATACCCTGCGAGCCACCACGAGAGTGTGTGGCAGGGGGTGAAGATCACCAAACATGCACTGTTGACATGAAACTAGGATATTTAATGGACACTGTTGATGTTTAATGGACCCAATGGAATTATTATGTAGGTGTAGATGTATATGAAAGCATGAGCCTGAGCGTGTGGACGTGCAAACAGACACTCCTTCAGGACTGAAACGAGTAAACATGAAATATGAACAGTTCCAAAGAGAAGCCCCGTTCTTTTTCGGCGCATTACCTATTTCTCACGATTATCAGTCATTCATGTATCAATTCACCCGCGTACTCGAGAAGTCACGTGCCTCGTGCAAAAGGATCGCTGGGGGTCGAAGGCGCGTGTGAAGCATTCCTCGAGGCTTCACGTGGAGATTCCATTCAGCGTAGTGACTAAATACTTAAATACATGTGCAAGATTTATATAAAATCATTTACACACAATAGTCCATATAAGAAAACAGTGCAATTGAAATAATCTGACTCGGCTCGGAAAAGATGGAAAGAAAAACAATTTTTTCACGAGCGTGTGATTTGATCAAAGACTACCATCATGGATTCCTCGGTCACATGATTCACTTCCCTAAACGGCCTAGGACGTGTTTGCTGATTGGTTGCATTTCCGTCAACTGCTCTATTACCTTGGACAAACTTCAAAATGATTCTTTAAGGACAATAAGTCTGGTGTTGTTACGTCAGAGACGCGGGCAAGGGTTAAACGTGAATACGTGAGGAAAATGGCTGTCAATTTTTTGGCTCCCGCATCAGTTCCTTGGGACATTTTAGGTGCTGAAAACTGACCCCATGGACTGCCAGTATTTGTCTTTATTGCAAATTTTCCGAGAGGGGAACTGTGAAAGTATCCTAACCAGTATTCGCGGAACCGTACAATCTGGGTAATACTTGGGATAGTCATCCCTTACCTCTGAAATTGGGGATCATCCCACAAATCGACGGATTGGTGTATGGAGCTCTTAATGGCCTCGCCCCATATGGGAATTGTGCGATCGTCATTAGCGAGATTAGTTGCGGACGAATTCCCACCGTTGTGTAGGCGTTGGGAGCACCCTATCCTCCCTCAAATTCTCCTCAGTGGGACGATTCATCAAGCCTGGGTGTGGGCTCACATTTCTAGTTGTCAGTGAACTTGATGGCACGTGTCGGCGGGGAGTTCCAGGCCTGTGAGGGAAAAGCACGTGGGGACTGGAGACCAAAGTTATCTCAAGGGACCCCTTGTGGGATCCTCAATCCTTTTTCCCGCCAACCTTTATGCAATATCCTCATATGACGTCTTGCTCTGCGCAGACGTATGCCTCAAAGTTCATTGAAACCTTTTCCGAGAATAGAGGCATAAGACCGGCGGAATTGGCGAAATCATCCATTAATTTCCTACTCTTTATGGAGAAAACTACAAAAGGGCTGGATTAGTACTTTCTTTGGCGGAAAGAAACCTGTAAATTTTCACGATCATTCGTGTGTACCCTTTAATGAATTTACTCCCTAGAAACTTTTTTGCGATTGAGTACCTGAGTTTATGAAATAAGAGTATACTCGCTCAACTCGCGTGCCAACCCATCGAGTGAAATAGAGGCATCCCTTAGCGCCCTCCCAGCTCCGCGTGCCACTTTGGGCACGCGTGCCATAGGTTCGTCACCCCCGCCGTAGAGTATTCGATCTAATGGCAACAGTCATTCATGGTGGCAGAATTACTCTCATATCACGAAATATATACTAATGTAGTGGTAAATGTAATCAAGGATCAAGTACTTATGTGCATAGTAACCGGGGACCTCAGTGCTTCAATTCTGACTCCCGTGATTTGTGAACTTATATACTAATATGGATGACTATTGTCTTTCGCGGAAATTCAGCACCTACTTCCAGAAGTATATCAGTTTTCAAATGGATATCTTCCAGTAATGAGTATACAACTATCAATTCATTCGCTTATAACTGAATAAACGCTCCGCTAATATGAAAAAGACGAGTTTTAAGAGGTAGCCCCGCTCTGGGATATACTAAGGCTTAACTTCAAAACTTTTCTACTGCCTTCGTTGGAAGTTAAAAATGGTCCGTTTTCTGTTTTATTCGCAGCGAGTTTTTCTTTAAGCTTTATCTACTTGTCTCAACTATGCTGATCAATTTCGGCAAAAGTCTCATTAGACTGGTTCAACGGAAGGGTCGGCCAGCTACAGTACATTCCACATCCCCACCCCATGGACAAGCGCCCTTCATTTGGAGACGTGTAATTTTCCACTGCGACGACTACGGCAGTGAAAGGGAGGATTTGAAAGCAATACGTAATTTAAAATGATTATTAGGGAGATATCCCTGAAAAAAGCGTTCATTAAAGCCCTATCCATCATGATGAATAATGAAAGGACCCAGATCCAGCAATAAGAAAAATACGGAGATAAACAAATATTTTTTCAAGCTGAAGGCGCAATCATTTTTACCTGCGCAAAACGCTTGCATGTACGACATAAGCAAATGTTTTATTGGAATGTTAGAGAGATGTGATCTGGAGAGATATTTATTGTCTTGACGCTGAGGGAATCATCGCCGATCTTTCTTCGATGAGGATAAATTTTGACCATTACCTCCCAAATAAAGAATATTGTGCACTATTACAAATCTACGAATTTTATAGTTTAAGGCATGATTGGTAAATAAAAATGATAATTTCGGGAGGGCGAATTTGGGGTTCAGCTTGATAAAATTACAAGACAGTTTACTCTTGGGAAATGGACGAAGAAGTGGCTGGGTTATGGAGCTCGGCTGTGAATGCGCGAATTGGCAATGCAACTTAATGAAATAGATACCAACCGGAATATTTCCGGTAACATTTCTGGGATGCTTGTCTGCTACATACTTCTCTGTTATGCACAAAGTGAGGCTGGGCCGGTGGCTATGTCAGGTATGCCGGATCGTTGTAAGTTCAATACTAAGGTGCAAAAAAGCGTAGGCTGCATCGAAAATAGGGGGCCAGTTTGGGTGCACAAAATTGCAATCAATTACTTTTCCAATTGCATTTAAATTTCATTTCAGGGCGTTTTTCACCACTTAAATTGTGAATGTACTCGTCATATGACCGTGTATTGCTTGTAAATATGACACAAATATAAGATAGTAGATACCTACGGTGATTCAATAAATTTATAATTATCTTTTTATGATTTGTTTTTCGTGCTCTAACAGATAAATTACAGCAGAAAACTTTGTATTACTTGGCAAAGAGCGCAGAGGTGGAATAAATGAGTGTTTATTTTGATTGTAACACCGAACTTAATGCAGTCGAAAGGCACTAGCGACAATGAATTTAAGTCTTGAGGCCGTGGCCAGCACTGTAATGCACATCGGTGAGTACATGATGGCCAGGAGAGTTATTTTCTTCTGGTCTTTTCTATGCATTAAAATCTAATAATGGTGACTCTATGGAATATATGTGCCACCGTTTCGATATGTTTTGAGATTTTTTTATTCGAATTACCATTTATTTTGGCTGTTCTCTGTGCATGTTTATTTGGGAAGGTTGGCAGTAATATAAAAATTATCTGATTTAGCTCACAAGAAATATTGCACATAATGTTGGGAGAATTTGTTGAATTCTGAATTAATAAAAATGAATTTGCATAGGTAGGGTTAATCATGAGCCATGTCATTTTTCTGGGATAAATGACAATGCAAAACTCACGGTCACCTAGTATCGTTGTAGGTAACGGCTTACTACTTGTGTTTTTGGATGACGTCATTACTCTGATTGAGGTAAAATATTTGTGTGTTGATGCCTAAGAGTGGAGACCGTTGTACAGTAAATGTGCTAGCTAGCAATATTTGGAGCAAGCACAATGTTATTGATGTGGCAAATTTATAGCGATCTCAACATGATGCTCGCATTTGGAAGCTAACATTCCAGATACGTTCGAATTTTTTAATTCTTAATTCATGATATACCATTTATAAAGCTCACATCTATGGTACTGGTAAATTCCTTCCGTCTAGCCTAAATTTAATGAATAGGCTTTACCGGATAAATGTGTATCTCAGCCGAGGTTAATCAATCGTCTAATGTAATTCTGAGTAGAAAAAGAAAATGCAGGATCGCCTTTTGCAGCAATCCTGCACACAATAGAAAAAGTTGTAATCCAGTACTGGGGGCTTTTCTTAAATCGAATATACTCATCGAACTAATTTATGTGAGTTTGAAACATACCTTTGAGAAAATTTAATTTTCCTCTCTCACTATATTCCAGGGATCTTCCCATCCCTCAACTCCCTAACTACGTCTCCATATCAATGTATGAGAATACGTATCCTTTTCCATTAAATTTATCCGATAGATGTATAAATCCTCCGTAACTATGCTATCGTATACTATACCATGTGGTATTTGCCTAGGTTCTCTTTCTATCTCTACCTTGCTTGGGAATTGAATAAAATATTTTCTCTCCCGAGGACACGTGCTTTAAAGGGGCTCTCTTTAAAGTGACTTCCTCCTTTTGTCGGCCTCAACTTTCCTCAGTGATTAACAATATTGCGTATCCATCACCAAGGTATGATTATACACCATGGAAAAATTGACTGGGCTGCAACCTTGTACCCAGAATTACCAACTGATGAGAACGTGCATTATCCAGCTATGCCACTATACCATCTTAGGTCAAGGCGAATTTTCTCAAGGGTGTATAAAAACCAGATGTTTCAATATTTAACATCCACTGTGGTGGGGGACTTCCTTTTCGACAATGCCTATGTGTTTTGCGATCATTGGCACTGTGCTCATCATGCCGTGGAATGCTCGCAATATCTCTCCTTTCTAAAATGCCTTGCGAAACAACCGGTAACAGTAAAAGTAGAAAATTAAAAAAAGTTTAGTAGGGTATTGTTCTAAATTAACATGATTTACATAGTGTATATATACCGTTTATTTATACTTTCCTTTGTCAGAAATGGTGTATATATAGCAATTACTTGATTATCTGCTCATTACCCTGAGAAAGTTATTTTTCTCGAATGAGTGTATATCAACGTTTTGGGAAAAAAATTTTCAGATCCTTAGGAGCGTCCTGTCTGAAAAAGACGCCAAGAAATTATCGCTTTTTTGACCACGGTGAATAAAATTACATTGGCTGTAGATGCCACGCATTTGTACATTCAAAATGAGCATGTTTAAGCTCAAGTTACTTTGTCAAGCAATCCTTCGCTTTGAGATAATGCAATATTTATAGCCTTTTTTTATAATATGAAATCTAAATATTGTATCCCGATCTGAGGTTCGGTGCAACCAAAGTTATATTTATCGAGAGCGGGTAATATTTACCCTGCAAAACCTTTCCCACTCTAGATGCGAATAAAAATAATTGTGCTCCTTATAGAGTGCAACCAAAGTTATATTTATCGAGAGCGGGTAATATTTGCCCTGCAAAACCTTTCTCCTCTCTAGATGCGAATAAAAATAATTGTGCTCCTTATAGAGTCGTAGTAAAGGTTAAATATCGCAGAGATTGACGTTAAAATTAATGGGGTACTTTCAAACTCCGGTTAAAATAGCGTAACGGGAAACAACAAAACTCTATCTAATCTAATCTAATGGAACGGTATTTACACAACTAATCCGTTTCACTTTATCTACCGGTGTTTAGGGTGTGGGGCTGTTCGTGGATAGCTAGTTATAAATTTTACTGGGCTACTCTGAGTAAACAGTTATGCCTTCGTTTCATTTCTCTTGAGGTACTGGTATTTTTTTCCACCCTTTCATTTTTAGAATAGATGGGTTTAAAAACCAGTCACTTCTCCAAGAGCATATATCACTTTTACCCACCTTAGCTTTTAGTTCTCCTAGCATTAACTCTGCATGCAAATCGTTGACGTTTCCCGGGGTAAAGTGCACCATAATTATGTGCATTTGTATTATTCATTGCTAGAGAAACATCTGCGGTTACTATTAGATCGTTCGTTTTATCATTTAAAAAATATTAGTAGTCGAATGATCAGTAAAATCATGATTGTTATCATTTATACTTAAGTACATATTCCGCCTCAAGTTAGGCTCACTCTTTATTCCTTTTGTTGCTACAGTAAAATATTTGCACACTGCGAAGTACTCATAGCTGTGCAATGCTTGCTGGGCGAACGCACTTTCTTCTTTCAGGTTGCGTTATTTTCCTGCCAATTGAGATTTATTCTTTTTTTGCGAAATATTGAAGAACTGTACTATGCCTTGCAGAAGTTTAAAAATCAAATCAGTCCCAGCTGGCGTAAGCTACTGGCGACATCTGGCGCTATCTATATTGCGTATACTTTCTTAGCTCGAGAGCGCGCCTGAAACAATTGAGGGATATGATGCATTCACGGATATACAGCGTTTCAACGTTTTTGAGTTTTATTTGGCGCGAATAGGCTTAATACAGTACTAAAACTGGAGCACCAGTCTCGTGAAAATATGAGGAAAAACGAGTGCCTTAATGTCCGAGATGTTTGGCTAAATAAGCTCACCGTATTAGCGTGTGTGGATGCAAGTATAGATATGCGGTTTAGTAGCCACGTATCTTCTGAAAAATAATATCAATCCATCGTCATTCAGTATTTGCATGATTATCTTAAAAATTTTGTAGTGTTAGGTGACCTGAAACGATGAAAAATTTCCTAGTTTGATTTTCCAGTGCCAATTGTTTACAATAATTTTATTATATAATACTGGAACCCCAAAAAATACGCTATAATTTACTCACTAGATCAAAGAATGATAAAAATGCAAAAGTATACTATGATAGGACTCTACTAAAACTGTCTGTGTTTATTACTCTTTGTAATCCTCATATAAAACAATAATGGAGAACACTGTTTTCAGTCAACTTTTCGCTGTCGTTTATGAAATAAGTTTATTAAGACAGCAATAGACGTGGAGTTGTTCATAGATGGGTTACTTAAAATTCTCTTATAAAAGATTTTAAAAAGATAGCTGCCACCATTCGCGATCCCTAAGAAGAAATCTATTTTTCTAAAAATTGGCGGTATCCCTAACAAAAGTTGATTCTTATAAATGAGTCTGGCTCAGTCCACCGAAGCGGTGTCAATGACCACGATTCATAGCGGGAAAATATCCATTCCTATCGGTAACAATACCGGCTTGAGTGGTGGTAAGACAAAGTCCTTGCCTGCCAAACTCCGAGTCGTGTGTTCAACTCCTGTCTGGCTGGGTTTATAACTCTTAGGCCATGGTAGTAGTGAATGCCAATTATTGTCGGTTAATATACGCTTAATGTAAAGCCTATTTATTGAGAGTTTTTCCGGGCTGTTGATTACTTAACAAAGAAATAATTATGCGTTGAATAGGACCGTAAGTATATTGAAATCGAGATATTACGAGAAAGTCCATGTATATTTGCCAATACTTGGCATCGAATGCCATCTTTCTCCCACAGTGCATAAAGTACACTATCATTTGTCATTTAATGATGCGGGGGGATATTTATTTTAGGCTGGGAAGAGTCACTGTGTTCTAGTAAATTATGCTCTATCTGATGTACTGATATATGAAAATCAGCCGCGACAGGGAAACAATACTGCTCTGCCACAAGTGTTATAAAGCTAAACGTTAAATATTGGACCTTTGAACTAATTAATGCAAATGACGAAAGCAAACTTAAGTTTGTCCTGGTTAGAATTGTATTTGATTTAATAATACTTATTGCTTAGAATTCAAATGACTACCCTTGTGTGCAAAGTTTTCTGTGAACATGTTTATTAATAATTAAGAAAGACATTGAACAGTGGCCCTATAATTGGGTCGGAAAATATAGTAATTTTTATCATGCGGCCAAAGCATTTTTTCCGTGAGTAATTCCATTAATTAAAGTTAGTTTTTGATGATTTAAGTATATTGAACTCCAGCAAATATCTTGTTTGCATTTTATCATTGCTCTAAACTATCAAACTAACTCGAGCCTTAACCCTCTGAGCAGAATTCTACTCATTTACAGATCATCTCGCTCTTACTTTGGCTTTATTATTCAATGTTCACTGTTAGTTGGTTGTATTCTGATGTGACGCGATTTGAAGCAAAAAGTAATCTGTGGAGTTATTCCTCGATGGAAATTTTCCTCGTGAGGAGATCATCAAATCTCTAGGTGCCTGAGTATGTTTATGGCTACATTTTTTATTTTAAGACACGTTGCAGCGGAACTTAATGGACAATTGGTGGCATATACAGCCATGGATATAGCGTTACAATAATTGTAGCCCATGAATGTTACAAGTTTAAGTCTTAGAGCACATGTTAATACCTATTTATGGTTAAAGTATTGCTTTGAAAAAGTACAGTACTTTTTAAGCTCTTTATTCCAATGCTTCCTTTATCAGCAGCAGAGTCCGGCATAAATGAATCTTAATCCTACTTGTTCCGTATCCACTTGTTATTGAAGCAGTGAGTTTTAGGCATTCAAAGATATGACTGGAAGTATTTTCTTGAATTCAGGTTCATGATCCCTGCTTGAGGAGATCTATATCCAATCCCATCTTACTTTTGCAGGCATTTAGAAATTAATTATTCTGAATTTTGACATTCTTCATTGTTTTTTGCAAGCACTATAAAATATTTAGGATTCATTAAGCCATGCATATTAGAAAACAAAATATTTCAATTTAAAAACTATTTCACTTTTCATTAGTTTTAAATCCTTTAATTAGAAACTAAACTATAGATCCGACCGCAAAATTTGGAAGGATCCTAACTAGGGAAAAATAATTCGGAAGAACGAAAGTTCTAACGTGAAGACGCAAAGGCACTCGGTAAGTACTGGAACACGGCATCAGGAAAATCATCAGTAGTGTTCTACCATTCCCCATTTCGTCTCAAAAACCTTTCAATATTCCTGAAACTCTTAACGACTTTCTTGTACTATTAAAATGGTGCGATGAAGTGAAGTTTAGATGAATATTTAAATGTTTAAAATAGTATTCTTTCTCTGCTTCATCTACTTGCAAGTGTTACTTTTTGGTAAGAATATCTAGAAAATATTTTTTCATTAGACGAAGATAGCTTTTCTGCCAGAAGTAGCTTATGCTGCAAGAGGTGCAAAATATTCTGAAAAGCCATTATTTCTTAGCAAAATAAACCCAAAAACCCCATTTACACAATAGGAAATAAATGACGCAAAGGTTTTACTGGGGAGAAATTGGTTCCTCGCGTGAAAGGGATTAAATACTCAATAAATAGGGAATCAATATGGCAGTGCCAAAATATCGTTTCAAAATAAAGACTGGACTCTAAATACAAATCCAGAATCTCATATTAGATATTTACAAAGGGCTCCATGATGATGAGAACAAGCCGTTTCGAAGTTTTTACTTCGTTTTCTTAAAGAATATACTCATTTGCAGGTCATTTTACCCAATCAGCTTGTGGGATAGCCAAACATTGTACCATGATTTTTTGAGGTGGCAAGGTCAACATTTTTTTGGTGTAGAGGCGCGACAGCGTTGAGTTCATCCTAAAGGAGGCACCTTGCAATTTATTTTTCTATTTCATTAAAGCATGCGATTCCATGGTTTTCAAACCTTAGGCAAGGTGCAAACCAATTATAAGACACATATACATAATTGAGAATGGAAAAGCTTTTCTCTCGAACAGTTTTGGCTCTGAAATACTTTATTATTTCATTACAAAATACTTAATGGATCAGTTGATTTCCTTAAGCCTTTTGGTTTTATAATGCTATTTTCGAAAATCACGAAAGATAAAACTTGAAAACCTTGGAAATAGAGAACATACATTATATAAATTAAACTCAAAGTAGCGAATATTGATCGATTCAGTAATAACAGGGTAAATCAGGGTGAATTTCAACATGAATTAAATTACCCACTCATAGGATTTCTAGTATTCTGGTAACAATCCCTTATCGGCAGACACCAATGATTCATTCCCTTGAAATGCAATGAGAGGTCAAAAAAAAACCTCTTACCAAGCATTGCTCATTTCATTGGCCTATATCACCTGGCCTTGCATAAATGCGTATTAAGATTATTATTTAAGATTTGCGTCATTCAATCACCATGAAAAAATTCAGACTATTAGTATTCGAATTAGCACAGAGTTTTACTTGGTTATCTCATTTTCAAGTTGATTTGGCCACTTTTTGGGCTTCTTATCTCATACTGACGCATTTACTATGCCGTTTTCTCGCAGTAAAAGGAAAGAACAATGAAATGACTCTAATCTAATCTCGAGATTAAGCTTAATCATGAAGTTCCATTTATAGCTAATAAGGAAAAATAAGGAAAGGCACCTACATTATACGGCTATAAGGAATTAATTGATGGAAATCCCACCAATCTTCTGCTAAATATCTTTAGAGCCTAATACTCGTTGATGGATTTCGTAAGTGGATCAGAAGACTTGAAAAGATTAAACGGTCAGCCAGAAAGAGTTGTCGTCATTATGGATTATTTCAATGACATCCGTTTTTTATGAAGTCTGATAGAAAGTTATTTTTTTCTGTGGTCTTTTAGTGACATCGGAGCTAAAAATCCACCTGAAACGAAAAAAATGAACAATCAAATACCGCAAAAACTAGATTTATTGAACTTATTCGGGATTTATTGCCTAATTTTGGGGTGTAGCAAGGTTTTAATGTTTTATTAGCGTGACTAAATTTGAGTTCTGGCTTTTACAACGTTTAGCCTGAAAAGTATCATGATTTAAAAAAAAATCATGTATACATCTGCATAATGCCCGGCGAGCCGCCGCATGGGCGTGTGGCAGGGGGTGTTAGGTCACCAGCCATGTAAGGATGTAAGCTTTTGGGAGGGTAAATGGTTACATGTCCTATAAGAGTGCATTTAGTGAAGCTCACTTTTTATTGTGGTCGCTTATTGTGCGCGGAAAGAACGAGTTTTTGTACCTATCTGTTTGGCAGTGCATTTCTCTTATTTTATCGCATCTGTCGGACCTATACATGTAGTGAGGAGTCATGCTAATATTCTCTGTGTCGCACTGAAAAATATCAGTTCCGAATTTCTCAAGCAACCTTAGCCTAGCGTGTAGCCTTTGAGTCTCTAGGGGCTCCCACCTTAATCCCTCTTAAAGTTGTGAGATCCAAATGTACGATCATAGCAGTATTTAACGATGCGCGCTGCTTTCCTTTGTATTTTATTAATTTTTTTTGTTAAATCTATTTGACCAGGGTCCCAAATGCTCGCAGCGTATTCAAGGTGTGGCCTAAACAGAGTGAAGTAGCATCTCTGTTTTAGTTTTTTCATCTGAAGACCTTCCTATTATACGTTTAACAAAACCTAGTTTCTTTAATGCTGTGCCACATATGTTTTGTATGTGTAATCCCCACGATATATTAGACGTTTAGTTGGTGTTGTCGGCCGTTACTTGGTGGAAAAGATTCGTTCCCCCCCGCCCACTGTTCCGGGCTACCAGGTCATCATAACGACCTCATGCGTCACACGACTCTACACCTTTCCAACCCCCACCACCAACCCCCCTCCCACTCCTCCCGCCCCTCCAACCTTCCTTACCCCCCAAAAAACCCTAACCCGCTACTTCCTCATGTATGTGTATATATACTCACTGAGTTGAAAAATTTTCTGTAGCCACCTGATGATGACCTGAGTGTCGAAACCTAGCTAGTGGAAGGAAAATAAAGAATTGTGGAAAAATCAAATTCAGACGTTTAGGTTATTTCATGATATTTTACTGTATCGGAAGATTTTCGGCCGTATTCATAGATTTCAGCTAAAAGGCGCTAGTAGGCGACTAACTTAGTCAGCTACTAAGAGAACTTATTCGCATACTACAAAATGGTATTCATAGATCCTTTTCAGTGAGCTACTAGGAGCTACTAACCTAGTATGCTACTATCGTCACTATCGTTGCGGAGGACATAATTGTCGGTAGCGACTGCCCTAGAAACAATGAAGCAACGCTTGGCGACACTGCCACTGGCTTCATTATACGCGGATTCGTATGTCATACATAAATATTGCTACAATGAGGTCATCGTTAAATACTCTAATTTCTCCATATTTTAGAATTACCATCATAAGTCCGACAAATCTTCCATAAAATTTGATTGTTATTGTATAGAAAAATCGGGAATACATGCTTGTCATAAACTTTATTTTTTGCCACACGTAGTAATACACCACAAACTTGCACAGATCGTTCATGAAATCATTTGAACACACTGGAGTTTCACCACATTAAAAATGAACTATCTCCATCCAATCGCACCAAATTGAGGTATCAGTTATATTCAAACAAACACAGGACTTTCTTGAGGTATCCACCGTTCCATCAATATAAAAACACTCATAATAGAAATTTTTTTCCTTCAGATAATGGATAATATCTGATTTTTACATAGAAAATGTAACAGTACTCACATTCACATACTAACCATTATATTGTAAACGAAAAACGAACATGCACACGGTACAGCGGACGTTGTCACTATTGAATCTGAATACCTATTTGTCCCTTCACGAATCCTTCCTGAGCATTTAATAAAACGAAACTGATTTCACTTATCCACTTAGAAGATAAAACATAAAATATAATGCCATAAACTGCTGAAGCACTGGAAGAAGTTTCTATCATTGTGTGAACCATAACAACGTTCTGTTACCAAAACAAAAACGAAACAAATAGAAACTTACAGCAGAATGTAAACACACGCAAAACAAACCAGCGCAATGATGTAAACAGACTCACATTTCCAATTATTACCTGTGCGAAATCATTATAATTCATTAAGATAACAATTGTGCGTCTTTATATCAATGTAAGACATATTTATACGACAACTCAATCGTAATATACTCGAGTTAATTACTCTGAGGCACCTCACTTGATGCAGTAGTCACGAAAACTAATATGCACTTGTAAATTGTTGACGAGGCTTCCTCCTGGACACATTCTTTAAAATGGGCTGTATTCTCGTACATTAATCATCTAAAACCACAAATGAACAGTACTAAGGCCAGAAGAATTTAAAAATGAAATAGTTATCCTAAAAAACAGTCAATACACACACAATGATTTATGCACTTTATAAAGCTATGATGCGTAGCACTGATGAAACGAGATGAAAAAGAGATGATAATCACCTTAAGACGCTCTAAACAACAGTAATCACATCACAAACTCTTCCTTTTTCGTTGAATAATACGCTCATGAAGCAGTACGGAGTACCACAACACGGTGTCGTAGACTAAGAACAAATAATAAAAATGCTCAGTTTCATCCAGCAACAGTACTACACGTCGCATCCGCCAGACTTGAGAAAAGCAATTCCACCAGTATCATTGGTATTTTCTCCAAAATCTCCGTTATGGCTTCAGGTTATCATCCGAGGTGAATCGCTTTTGACAGACCGCCATATTTTGTAGCGCCTCTAAACAAGGCGAGAGAGTGTTTAAGAATCAGCTACTAAAATAGTGGCTCACTTGGCGCTGCTGAGCTTAGTAGCAGTCTATGAATATGATTTTGTTAGTTGGCGACTAATTAGTGCGCTACTAAGCCGATAATAGCTCACTAAGGAATCTATGAATACGGCCGTTTATGTTTACTCCACCCACAGTATGGGTATGGAATTTGTGTGATGACTTCCACAGGAAGTGAACTGTGGTGCATTGGTTGATATTTAATTCTAACCCTCACTCCTGGCACCACGAATGAACGTTTTTAAGGTCCGATGACAGAGCTTCAAAGTCCGCGTCTTCCCTTATTTCACGGTAGATAACTGCATCGTCTGCAAATAATCTTAATTTACTGCTAACTTGAGAACTTAGGTCATTAATGTAAATAATGAATTAAAGAGGGCCGATCACGCTTCCTTGAAGAACACCGGATGTGACTTCGACCATATCAGAGCTAAAATCGTCAATAACTACTTTTTGTTTTCGATCACTGAGAAAGTCTCTTATCCAATGCATTATTTTTCTATTAACTCCACTTGGCTGCAATCTATATATGAGTTTTTTGTGAGGAACCTTGTCGAATGTCTTCTTGAAATCAAGGAATATCGTGTCGACTTGCTGAATCGATTAACCTGATTTTAGGATATCTTGAAGGAAGAGCGCAAGCTGTGTTTCGTAGGACTTGCCCTTACGGAAGCCGTGCTGGCTGCTATGCAAGAGGTAACGACTATCCAGGGATGTCATATTATTACTAATGACAATGTGTTCGAGGATCTTGCATAAAAGTGGTGTTAGCGATATAGGCCGGTAAATTTCTGGGTCACTTTTATTTCCTTTTTTGAATATTGGAGTGACGTTGGCTATTTTCCAGTCTTGGGGTACCTTGCCTTTGGATACTGATTTGACAAATATACTTTCTAAGAATAGTGCAATATGTGGCGCTAACTCCTTGAGCACGCGTGCAGGTATTCCTTCTGGTCCTGGGGACTTGTTACTTTTAATATAACGCAGTTGTTCAACTATTCCATCTCATTGAGTTGTTATGTCAGCCATCGGCTTGTTATAGTCCGGAATGTCTTAATTGTGCATTGTGTCATCCTTAGTGAATACCCTTTCGAAGTAGTGGTTTAATAAATTAAATTTGTCGATACTGTAGGTGACCACTTTGCCGTATGTGTCCAATAAAGACTCTACTGTCGAAGATTCGCCAACTGTAGCATTCGCACGTCTCTTTATCTCCTTATCCATCCGTCCATCTTTCGCATACATCTTACCTAAGTACAAAAAATCATCCACTTTTTCAATTAATTCATCATTTGCCCTCATGGTACAGATATTCTCCCCATTCTCCTTATCAAAAACTACTACTTTAGTCTTGCACGCATTTACCTTCAATTTCATTCTCTCCGTTGATTCACAAAACTTATCTAGGAGCTTCTGTAATCCCTGTTGACTGTCTGAGATCAAAACAACACCATCCTCATATAGAAGAACTCGCACGTTTACATTTCCAATCAAAACGCCGTCGTTTTCACTACATGCGTCTCTAACACATTTATCCATAAATACATTAAACAGCCATGGAGACATTACGCACCCTTGCTTTACACCCCGATTTATTACAAACCAATCACTCAGAACCCCGTTAAATCTTACACTTGCCTTACTATTGTCATACATCGCCATCATAACATTCAATAATTGCCCATTCACTCCATAGTCCTTCAAAACCTTCCACAACTTCTTTCTATTTACTCTGTCATATGCCTTCTCTAAATCGACAAACGCACAGTACACTTTCTTTCGGACACTCGTACATTTTTCCATCACTTGCTGAAGTGCAAAAAGCTGGTCACTGCATCCTCTCCCAGGCATAAACCACACTGCACACCCCATATTTTATCGGAAGTAATATTCCTTACTCTTTCGATTAATATTTTACTGAACACTTTTCCCGGGATATTCAATAAACTAATGTCCCGATAATTATTACATTCGGGATTTCCTCCCTTCCCTTTGTACAACGGAACGATGATAGCATTCTTCCAATCCTCTGGAACAACAGAAACCTGTAAGCATAAATTGTATAGTTCACGCAGCCTACAAATTAGTAATTTACACCCACACTTCAACATTTCACTGGATATCCCATCTATGCCTGCTGCCTTCCCATTTTTCAATATTCTCACAGCCGTTGTGATCTCCTTCTCACTGTTATCCTTTTCCATCATCACATTCTCACATAACATTTCACAAGGCTCATCCTCAACGCCTGCAATATTATTGTGCAATTCTTCAAAATACTCCCTCCAGCAGTCCCTGATATTACTCTTGTCCCACATGATCTCTCCACTTTTGTTGTTCACCGCATTCATTACCCTACCTTCACCAATCTTAGCCCTTTTTACCCACTTTCAAAACAGATTTTTATTACCTTCACAATCACTCTGCATTTTGTTAGCTTCATCCGCACGCATTCTTTCTTTGCTCTCTTTCACAACAATTTTGCATTTATTCTTTTTCTTTCTGTAAGTCTCACATGCCTTAGTACGCTCTTCCTCAGATTTGGCTGCAATCATATCCTAGTACGCCTCTTTCTTTTCTCTTACTGCAATTTTCACTTCTTTATTCCACCAAGCATCACCTTTCGTTCTTCCTACCACTCCTTTTCCACATACACTTTCAGCACATTCCACAGCTATTTCTTTTAAACACTCCCACGCATCATTTACGTTCTCGTTTCTGATATGCTCGTCCCATTCTCTCTGCTTCAACGACAGAGCATCCTCAAGCATGCAACCATACCGCATTCTTACCTCGTTGTCTAGCAAACTTTCCACTTTTACTCTCAACTGCTTACGCGCAACATTCTTCCTCGGTACCCACTTTCTGCCCAGATTCACTTTGGAGAGTACCAAATAGTGGTCTGTTCCACATTCAGCACCCCTCATCACTCGCGCTTCCCACACTAAATCTCTCAATCTCTTATAATACACAATCAAATCAATCATGCTTTTAATCGCCCCTTTGCCAAGTATACATATGTATTCTCTTATGTTTAAACCATGTATTCGACACAATCAATCCTTTTTCTAAGCACACACTCACCAAGTTTTCACCATTATCATTCACTCAGGGGTCACCAAGAGGCCCAACCACTCTCTCAGATGCATCCCGTCTCACACCAACCCACCCATTCATGTCACCTAGTAAAATTATTCTCTCACCAGGATCACATTCATTCAAAACCTCTCTCAGTTTTTCCCAAAACTCATCTTTCACACAGTCACTCTCTCCATCCATTGGTGCATAGCACGCCACAATCACAACTCTCCTAATACCTACTTTATGCGAACCCAGAGCAATCTAGGGGATACTAACTCGTACTTCCTTACCAGAAACTTAGCTGTCTCATTAAGAATGAGTCCTACACCTTGACTGCCGTGTACATTATCTTCAACTCCTGACCACAATGCCAGACTACCGCCATCTAATGTAACAGCATCCCGCCCTTTACGCTTAGTTTCACATACACACAAAATATCCGTTCGTCTCACATTCATTTCATTCAGCAACTCATGCTCCTTTCCATACACTCCTCTCACATTCCAAGTACGGAGAGTCCAGTTCGTTTCCAGTCCGTATCTTGATGGGCCAACCTTATTCAGCTTCCGCCGCCCATCGTGGCTTCGGCTGTCCGAGGCAACATTTTGACGTTTAGCAGTACGTTGTAATAGAGTATGCAAGGTTACCAACCTTCGCAGTACCCGCACCACGTGCAGATTTCCCTGCTAACGGTTACGGCACTCTACCGGTCAGTTTTGGCACATTTTCGCCAGTATGCCACAAGAGAAACCAAAGCATAGTAATACCATAGGCCCGCTTTTCCTATTCTGCTCAAGCTAGGATCCCTTCTGAAAGGACTACATTGAGAGCCAGCACACTGTTGCCCGCGACCCACCACTAGGAGGTATATGCGGTGTACTGACACACCGGGTGAAGTTGATTCCGTCTTTTTGTGGAATTGAATTTGTGACCGTTTGCAGTGGTCCTTTCCTTTCATCTTCTGAGAACATTGTCAAACAATACCACCTTTTTGGTAACAAGAGCTTGAGTTGGACCCTAAGTACTGGTTTTAGGGTAAGAATTCTAATATTTATTAAAAACGCCTTATAATTTATTTCAAACAGTTGTATCTGCCACCTTGTGAGTTTTAAATGTGGATATGCTACTATGATATTTCCTAATCGTCTGTGTAAACTGATAATAGTATTAATTTACTGGCCTCCCAATATAAGTGTACCATTATTTTTGCAAGACCTTGAGGGGTTGTTATTACGTTCTAAAGCAAAGATCACAATTCTTATTGGTGATGTTAATATAGCTAGTTCAAAGCATTCAAAGCTAGCAACATCAATGTCAGATGATGCCGTACTTCACTCAATGGGGTACTGGAGGCTTAGTAATGAATTTACTAGAGAGCAAATTAGATATTATAAATTAACTCAGTCACGTATTGATCATATGTACATAAAAGATAATCTTAGCTTCATTTTATCTACCATTATCAGGAGTAAAATATCCGATCACTACTTCATAGAATGCAATATATCCCTTCCCACAACCTTAGGCTATAAAAAAAGATAAGCGCATATCACTTAAATAATTTCAACATAATGAAGTTGCGATAAGTAATAAACTTAATGCTTAGACATCAATATGTTCTTCCACACAAACAGGAATACAGATGAATTGTGCAAAATAATTATCAATATATTTGATTGTGTGCATAACTGTTCACGTCAGAATAACTGTAGTGATGCTTTAAAAAATTGAAAACCATGTAAACTTAAAAAGACTTAAGATGACCACTGAATTATATTGCTATTGAATGAAAGAGACGGACTGTAAAACGGGCGGGACGGACGGGAAATTGAAGAATTCCCCAACAAATCTGGACATTAGAGGAGGTAACTGCAAGGTATTTTTCCTTAGGAATAATGGTAATAGTTAAGTACAAAAGTTTAAGAAAGAAAATCATGAAAAACAGCTTTAGATTCCGGCACAGGAACTATTAAACCAGAATGGAAAATCTTAAATAATTTGTCAGCTACTAGCCCAAAATAACTCTGTTGAAAACCTGATATTGGGTAACCTCTGTAACGATAAAACTCCATTCACAACGGCTAATCAATTTTCCCATTACTTCATCCATAGGGTAGTTGATATTGATCACATTGGTATCAATACTTTTCCTGACATTGAAGTATTCGATGAAATATGTGATAATTACTTCTATAATCCAAAATTAATCGAAGTCCTAGCCTTTCACAGCTTGCTTGGATCAAGAAAAATAATGTGGTTCATTTGTTAAGTATTGCACATTTGGTTAGTGGGAATAGTAAGTCTCGATCGCAGAAATTATATTAGGTAGAATCCTCTGGGTTGTATGTGGTGGAGCTAAGGAGAACTTATGTTTCAATGTAAACCTATCATTATATTCTAAGAATATGCAGAATTTGTAGAAATCAAATATTTTTCCACATAAGGGCCAACCTTATAATTTTCAAGCTTTTATGTCAATGATGGAAAAGACACACTTTGGAATGAACAAACAATAATGTGAGGTGCGGAATCGCGATGGGCAAGGAAGTATTTAACCAGAGAGGAGAGTTAAGGGGAAAGACTCGGGAGGAATGCCTTTATATAAGGTCAACGCACATTATTTTTTTATAGTTTCTTACCCAAATTTTTGAGTCCTATTGAGATTAGCAAAAAACTCTTTTAAGTCAATGAAATCTACAGTTTTTTTCGTTTCTCACATCTACAACAGCCAAAATTGGAGCGCGGCATTGCGTGAGTCCAAAACACGGTCCTGGTGGAAAGTAATTTGTTCAGGCTGCTTCCTTTTACAATGGAGATGTGGCAACAGGCGGAGGCGGTGGATTGTGTGGTATGGAATGCGAAAGAGAAAGCCCTAGATGTAGTGGAGGAGGGAAACATTGTTGAGGCAAAGATTCGGAGCAAGCTGTGAAATTGATGGGGGACGTGTTGAGAATGTTTGGCAAACGCGTATGAGGAAGAAAAGGATCGGACAGCATCATGGGATCCAATAAGAAAAAAGGATGTGTATTTATCCATCTAATAAGCATTACTACAGAAAATTCTCTCTAGATACTCCATCCAAATCTTCGACTTTTCTTCATTCACCAAGAAATTCTCAATTATCTCACTCGAAGTTACAATTCAGTCAACCTCTTTGAAGTGACTTCTATCAGTTCCATTGACAGCTTAAACATTTTCGAGTGCTAGTATTCTTGCTTTGATTGTACCAAGAAATTGTGTTTCACACTAAAAAATCATCGACTTAACTGAGTTTTTAACCCCTTTTTCTGTTGTCATGAACGTGAGCTGATTAATTTTCAAGTTATAAGGCGAAAATCCGGGAATGTTTATGTAAAAGAGACGTTCTTACCGTCCTTACGTTGGTCTTTTTAGCTAAAGAGACGAGTCAATATTAATTAGTCAATGCCTTGAGGACAAACCCAACATTTTTCATTAAGCGTCAGTAACTTTTTTTAAATTTTGGTTCCAAAAGTTACGAAAGAGGTATTGAATGCAGCTAAGGGATAGATGGATTTGGATGGAAAGTCTGGAAAAAGGTTAAGAGACCTCCAGAGGAACTCTAGTAGAGTCAAAATATCTCGATATTGTTTTTCCATTATTTGGAGTTCTCTCACCAATATGCATAATTGAGTGCAATTTTGTTTCAATAATTATTGTAGTTTTATTGGTTTCACTCCTCTTTCCACAAAAATTTCACCAATTTTTCTAAGAAAATATATGTGACTAGTTACTTTGCACATTACATAGCTACACTGTTTTCATCAATTTTACTCCCGTAAGAATGCACATATGTACATATTAGTGTTGCATAGCTTGACATACCGTTTTAGAAATCCAATTTTGAATGAGTATTTTTTTAATTTAAATTAGTCTATTAAAAAGAAAAGTTTGCAATCCATATTTTGCACTAAAATTATTCATTTTGCGCCTATAAACAATTAGTGGGAATGATTTTCAGAGACTGATAATTCGAAGCCAGCCATTTTCCTGCATTTTCTGTTTTTCTCTCCCAATTTTAGTAGTTTTATTGCCATAAAGCACAATCGGCCGTATTGATTCCTTAGTGAGCTATTATCGGCGAGGTAGCACGCTAACTAGTCCCCAACTAAGAAAATCGTATTCGTAGACAGCTACTAAGGTTAGCAGCGACAAGTGGGCTACTGTTTTAGTAGCTGATTCTTAAACACTCTCCCTCCTGGTTTGGGGTGGCGCTACTAAATATGACGATCTGTCAAAAGCGATTCACCTCGGATGATAACCTGAAGCCATAGCGGAGATTTTGGAGAAAATACCAATGATACTGGTGAAATTGCTTTTCTCAAGGCTGGCGGATGCGACGTATAGTACTGTCGCTGGATCAAACTGAACATTTTTATTATTTGTTCTTAGTCTACGACACCGTGTTGTGGTACTCCGTACTGCTTCATGAGTGTATTATTCAACGAAAAAGGAAGAGTTTGTGATGTGATTACTGTTGTTTCGAGCGTCGAAAGGTGCTTATCGCCTCTTCTCCATCTCGTTTCATCAGTGCTACGCCTCACAGCATAATGAAGTGTATAAATCAGTGTGTCTGTGTCTGTGTGATGATTGTTTTTGATGATACCAATTTCATTTTTAAATGCTTCAGGCCATAATGCTGTTCATTTGTGAAATTAGACGAATACTCAACGAGCATGCAGCCCTTTTTTTTGAAGAATACATCGAGGGGAAAGTCTTGTAAGCAATTCAAAAGTGCATATTAGTTGTCATGACTTTTGCATCAAGTGAGGTGCTTCAAAGTAATAACTCGAGTATAAAACTCTTGTGTTGTCGTAGAAATATGCAGCTTATATTGATATAAAGACGTACAATTGTTTTCGTATTGAATGGTAATCATATTGCATAAGTAATAATTATAATTGCAAGTCTATTTACATAGGAGCGCTGGTCCATTTACATTCCGTCGTAAATTTCTATTTCGTTTCGTTTTCGTTTTGGTAACAGATCGTTGTCATTGTTCACACAGTGAGAAAAAAAGGTTCTTTTAGTGCCTTAGCAGTGTATAGCATTGTATTTTGCTTTTCCTCTCTAGAGGATGAGTGAAATCAATTTCGTTTCATTTAATGCTCAGAAAGGATTCGTGAAGGGACAAATAGGCATTTAGGTTAAATAGTGACCTGTTGTACCCTGTGCATGTTCATTTTTCGTTCATAAAATGATGGTTAGTTTGTAAATGTGAGAAATGTTACACGTTCTGTGTAAATGAGAGTTATTAGCCATTGATTAATGGCTAAAATTTTCCCTTTTGAGTGTTTTTTAGTAACGTAACATTCATTACCTTAAGAGAGACCTGTTTATGTTTGAATGTAATTGATAACTTCATTTGGTGCGTTTGGATGCATTTAGTCAAAGTTTGATGCGCTGAAGCTGCCAAATAATTTTACTGATTTTATGAAGGATCTGTGTAAGTTTGTGACGTGCTACTGGGTGTGGCAAAAAAATAGAGTTTATGACTAGCTTGTGATTCCGGATATATTCTGAGCAATAACCATCAAAATGTATAGAAGATTTGTCAAAATTTCTATGGCAATGGTAAACAATGGGCAAATTAGATTATTTAACGATAGCGCTGTTGTAGACTGAATATTACTTTTAACTCCCCGATATTGGTATTTTTTCTTGGTCATCCCTGGTCAAACATGTTGTTTTGTATCCATTTATAAAACGGATGAAGGAGATTACCTCCAACTTTTTTCATCCTAAAGAAGCATTTTTCGTGATATCGTAGATAACAGGATTAACATAGAAACTAAATATTGTAGAGACGTTCGTATGGTATATGGATTGCATTTTCATTCAGTAAGTGGCGATATTATTTTAAATTGGCTGTGATATATATATATATATATATATATATACATATATATATATATATATATATATATATATATATATATATATATATATATATATATATATATATATATATATATATATATATATATATATATATATACACACAATGGAAAACTTCGCCAAATGGCCACAAACACAATTAAAGAGGAAACTTACAGGGGGTAAAAAGACGAAAGTAAAGAGAGAGTCTTACTTAGAGACGTTTCGGGTGTTATCCCTTCTTCAGTCACACAGAGAATGCACTCAGAGAGTGCATTCTCTGTGTGACTGAAGAAGGGATAACACCCGAAACGTCTCTAAGTAAGACTCTCTCTTTACTTTCGTCTTTTTACCCCCTGTAAGTTTCCTCTTTAATTGTATATATATATATATATATATATATATATATATATATATATATATATAGTAAAAGAAGTAAATAGCCGAAAGTGTTAAATTCTAGGAACTATCTATTAAAAACGATTAATAAATATTTCTGGGGAAAATATCAGCGTAAATATTCTGAGGTTATGGAATAAGTATATATTTATTACTTATGTAATGTGATAACAACCGTTTTTTATTCATTGATTAAATGGTAATTCATTGAATTTTAATGCACAACATACGAATTCCCGTACAATGAAGCCAGTGGCAGAGTTTCCAAGCGTAGCTTCATATCTTTTAGGGCAGTCACTAATTACAATTATGTACTCCGCAACGTCCGTGGCGATAGTAGCATACTGAATTAATAGCTTACTTGAAAGGATCTAAGAATATTGAATACCATATTTAGGTATGAGACTAAGTTCTCTTAGTAGCCGACTAATTTAGTCACCTAGCACATATTAGCTGAAATCAATGTATACGGTGCTGACTCAAGATGTAATAGCGAAATGTTTAGATATTTATTTCGAGCGGACTGTACACCAGTAACCAGAGGTTTTTACATAATTACCCTTATTTGGCTCATGTAGTGAAGCTCTACAAGTGTGAAAACTGCGCAACTTCTTCATGATCTGTTACAAGCATGTTGCCCACACTCGCTCTTGTTTTCGACTCGTTCACCGAGGGGAATATGGGAGGAGCCTCGGTCGCCTCCTCCCGCTGGTGTGGGCCGCTCGGAGCTTCCATATGTTGGGGCCAAGGGTGCACACGGCCGATTGCCTGCATCACCTCATACATACACATCCCCCTCATTTCCCTTCACATATCCTCCCCTCCTCCGGCTTCCTTTCACACTTCATGCAGCGGAGATGGCATTTTGCCATTTTCCCCAGCCTCGCCTCCCAGCACAATGCGAGCTTTGGTTCGATGAGGCCTTTTGGCGCCCGCGTAAAAGGTACTCCTTTGGGGTTCTGCCGAGCGTATCTCCGTCCTGCGAGCCATACCGCTTCTTATCTCTTCCCTCCAGTAAGATGTGGATCGTAAAATTTGGTAACTCGTTAAAGAGAAGTCGCTAGCGAGTATTTATGGGATGCCACGAGTTTTCAGGGGTGAGCTCAAGGGTTTACCTCTGGGTAGACAGTCCTATCTCTTCGCCTTTACTTGTAATTTTCTTAATAACAGCTGTAAGATAGTAGTGAACGTTACAACATAACTACCTCTGTTATCCCTTGTAAAAGTAATGTGTCGGCTACTGGAGGACTAATAAAGCATTCCTTTCATATATCGATTCCTTGTCGAAATAATCGATTCCTTGTCATATTGGTTATGCGTCGTGCGATAAATATGTGAATGAAAGCTGAGACCCTTATAGCTTTACTCAGGGTTTCGGTGCCAAAGTAATTAAGGATCCAAATACTTACTGTGACTTGAAATATTTAAAAAGGAAGTTTTTATCTCGGAAGAAAATTTTAATTCTCGTTCAGCACTTCAAAGTTCAGGAAATTCTATCATTCAGCCTCAGACTCGAGGAGGTAATAACTGTTGCTATAAATAAACTTGGATGCAACTGAAGGAGCAAATAACAAGAAAAGAAACTTATTTTACATTACATGGGCCTCCTCATCATCATGCTACCTTCAAGGGAGATCATATGCTTCGGAATCCCATGGTTTGTGTGGTGAGCAGGGTTGTCCCTTACCCCTAAATCTGAACTTAATTTTTTTCCTTGCAAACGTTGTAGATTTCTCGCATCAGTTTTTGCGATGTTAGGATATCTTTTAATGCTAGATCTTCAAAATAGTCAATTCAGTAACTTTCATTACCACTAAAAAGAGTAATTTGGGAGTGTAGAAATTTTTCGTTTATCCGCCTAGAGAGGTTGGGAGTTTGACGACTACTCAGACTTTTCATAGCCTGAGTACTTAAGCCTCACAATTTTGGCATGAGGATAATGATCCTTATTTCACAAACAGGGTTGGCACAGGTATTCGGCTGACGGCTAATCCCAGTCAGCCGTCAAATACTTGTAAATCTACCCTGAAATCCGCCTCAAGGGCGTGTAGCAGACATGAGAGTTCAGCGGTTCAGAAATCTGAAAATAGTGAGGTTTGGCGCACCATTTCGATTCATGTGTTACTCAGCATTAAATAGCAAGTGCTCCTTTTATATTGCAAGCTTTATACGCAAGTAATTTATACAAAAGTGGAAATATAACTGTATGAATGCAGATTGCCGTAAAACCTAGTCATATTTTAAGCTTGTTTAAGTTTACATCGTTATCGTCGGTTTACGATTTCTGCCATGCGCATAGATGCAAATCGGAAGAAATGAAGACGGATTCGAAAGGTGATTTTGGATATAGGGTCGGACCAATACTGAAAGTTCTACAGAGGGAAGATAATCGCTCCGCTAAGTTCACCATTATTAATCGCCTACTTTAATGGTTAACTTTGCTGTCCACTTTTTGCGATGCAATCTCAACATGTCACTTTATATTTTCGAAGGTATTGCTGGAAAAAAAATATCCTGGTCGGTTTTATCTCACTCATTTCACTTGCCCCCTCCTACTGTTAAAATGGTTGTTCCACTCTTTTCTCTCGTCGGTTATAAATCAGTTTAAACTCTCCTCTTTACATGTGTGTCTACTTTTCTCATTACTCATCGTTTTCTCCGCTATTAAACATAGCATTTAAATATCTGGAGTGTTAGAAGACTTTCGGCTATTGTTGCCACCAGGCTCATCGTTGCTGCTCAGGTTATTACAGACCTAAAAATTGTTTTTTAATCCAACGGTAGCGTTTTTCAATATATTAATGGCATATATTTAATTTACTCTATATATTTTAAAATTGAATATAAAAATGTAAATTAACAAACAAGGGTCAATTATGCCCGTCACTCCTTTTTAGCTTCGTGCCTTTTTTACATTCAATTCTTTTCGTATTATCTATAATTTTCCCTATAAATATAAAAGTAAATGGATTGCAATTGGTTAGTCGATAAGAGTACTCTTGGGAATGGCAAAAAATTCATCATGTCACATATTTCGTCAGTAATTCCTTACGAAGAGCTGAAATTCAATCGGGTAATCAGATATGCGTCGCTAGCAATCAAAGTGGGAGTGAGTTCTCCTTTTTCATTTTCGACTGGGTGTTGAATATATTCCTCCTGTATTGGGAGTGCCATCAGTGGAAGTGACAGTAATTCCCACCTTTGATGAAGATAGATGTACACCTTGGAATAATACCTAGGAATATGCGTCATTGATGCATCGAATAGGAGCAGTGACCATTACTCACCACCACGTGAACAGTATCTTCATTGAAAATACCGACATTCATTGGTATGATAGTTAGTCAAGAAAACGTCTAGCGTTCACCGAAAAATAACTTAGGCTAAAGTTTGTTGATACAGTTTCTCAGTGAAGCGTTGTTTAACATCAATACACTCTGAGTTTGAAATTCACGTAGAGTGTTTAGTATTATTCTGGCATGGAAAATTATTATGACCTAAATTATGCTTTTTATGTGCCTCGTTTATATGAGATAACATCTATTAATCTGTATGGCACTCATCTAAGGTTTATATTTGATTCGAGGTTTATTGTTTGTTAAGTAATTTCTAAGCATAAGAAATAAATGAGAGAACAACTTGATAGAATGATTCGATATATAATACATAAAATATTCCCATGTGACACGTACCAGAATGAGCTCAAGGAGTCTGTCTTTGTCCATCTTCAACGCAAAACAGTGAGAAAGACTTCGACATCCTGTTGATATAAAACTCACTTTTTCCCGCACCATCTTCCTATTCTTTTTCCCAATTCGCCCTTTTTTCTATTGCTTCCATCTTTACATCCCTTGCTACACACCATTGCGACTGTTCGCAATGTATTATTCGGATGCAGTGCTTTCTAGCCGCCACCTAACTTCTGAAAATATTTACTTTTGATCAGACAGAGGATTCGGGTCTCTCCGCAGGATAACTGCCTCCCGCTCGGCCAGAAGCTCTCGCTTATCGCCAAGTCAGGGTGGTAGTGGGAAAAGGGGAAAAGGAAAGGGAAGGGAAAGTTAGCCAGCCACAACCCCTTCGAGGCCGACACCAATGAGGCGGGCTGAGGTCAAAAGGACCTCAATTGGGCCTCCGCCTCCCCGAAGTACTCGTATTAGTTAGGTTACCCAAACAACGTAAGACGAGTAGCCATTAGTGTCGCTTATACGAAAACTTTCCGCACATCTATGAGAACCGGAGGAACCCGTTGCCCAAATTATTGGGATTGGGTGTCCTCTTGGCTCCCTTTCCGGGTAGACGCCGTGCGGTCTGCCGGAGTACGTCCTCGAATCAGGGGCCACCGGACCCATGGAGGGTCAATTCGGACCAATTCTGGTCAAAGCGTGGGCACATCCTTCAACTCAATACTCCTCGTCCACCCATTTTTGATCAGACAGCTCATTCAACTCCCCTGGGATGGGTATTATTCGAGGTGATAGACCGGTTAAAGAAGATAGAAATAACTACACACTTATACGGCCGTCGAACCTTATGTGCTTCGATGATTTCATTCACCAGCTTTTCTTACGTCCTCTTTAACGCGTCTATAAAGCTTGTTCCCTATAGCCTCTCTCTCCGAATACCCTACATTCTTCCACCTATCTCTTGGCTTTCAGCGTCCCCTTAACCCGAATTAACCGTTCCAACAGCCTAATCTGTCTCCTTCTAATCCCCTCCACCAATTGCCGCTCCTCATCCACGATGCTGAGCACTTCTCCGTTCATCTTCCTCTCCGTCCATCGCACCCTCTCTGACCACCTTCATAGCCACATCTCCTAAGTTTGCACCTTATTCTCGTTTTATTTTCATCGAATCTAAATTATGCACCATTCCACGTTACACCCTTTATTAAACTCTTAACCAGTCTTTTCTTTACATCCTTAGACGAAGTCCCCATCATCTGTTCCCTCTATTACAGAACGTTTCTGTCTCTAGCACCATTCTCCGGTTTTTGTCTTTTCTCATATTGCCTAAATAAAGACATTACTCCAGTATGTGTCCTTCATATTTTTTTAGCTTGCTTCCTTTGTCCTAGAAAATCTCACCGAGTTAGTTATATCATAATTGATCCTCACGTCGCAATACCCACTCTGTTTTACTGATACATCAATCAACGTCTGCAATCCTCGATATGATGGACCAACCAACGCTAGGTTGTCAACAAATCTAAGAGAATTCTTCAGCTTCCCTCCTGCTTTTATTCCTACGTCACGATAATTCACTCTATTTCCTTTCCTTGACTCTTCCCATGCCTCACCTGCAATTTACACAGGATGGACGCCATAAATCAACGATGACAGTGCACATATTGTGCTATCCCACAATCTATAACTGACATACTTATTTTCTCATCGGTGCCCTCACCCGTACTGTCCTCTATATACAATTTTAGACGTAGTCTGTAATCAACTACTATTTTTTCCGTGCCTTTTATAGCTTTTGATTATCCACTCGGCAAAACGAATTTTAGAAACTGGCGAAACAAGCAAACACGTCTTGTTTACGCTTTTGATTTTTTTGCGAGTGTGTCCTCATCACTCACTTTATATCCCAGGTTGTCTTCCCCTTTCTAAATTCGAATCGGCTGACGTACACAAAAATCATTTGCTCTTGTCTCCAACCTTATTTTAATTAGAAGATAGATATACACAAAAGAGGTTGAAATGATTTATACGTGCAATCTCAATGGTTGAAAAGTTTGTCTGATGTTAATGATTCTAGGCACAGTCTTAAACCTTTGACCAATTATTCGGGTTGTAATCCCTCCTCATGAATCTCACCATTTACACAAAAATCTCCAATAGTGGTATAGGTTCTTCAGTAATTCTGAAGGGACAGTATTTATGCCCCTAGTTTTTTTTTTACTATTTATTGATCTTTATAATTTCTTTATATGTATACAAAGTACGTATACCTAGTCCGAGGTTATCCATCTCTGATAGCCTTTTCATCTGTACTAATATATCTCGTCTCTAGCGTATATTTAAAGCTTACCTTATCATCGATATGCAAGAAACACTATCCTGAATTTTTCCACCTTCCTTCTCCAATAGTGGTTTCCCCTCTTGTCCTTCATTTTGAATCCGTCCAGTTGAATCTATTTTTACTTTAGTAAATAACGCAACCACTCTGTTTCGCAATTTTTCTCATTTTCGTTTCATGTTCCGGTCGAAAAAGCTCCGATGATTTTTTTGCCAAAAAATTAGATAAACAATATTTTTGGAACATTATGGTGGATGGCAAAATCTAGCTCCTTGTTTTTAATGCTCATAAAATAGTGGTCGACTACATAGCAGATGGAACAAACTGCCGTGGGTACGCACAGATAGCTGCCGCTAAGGCTCCTGGCGCAGACCTAAGTGGCAAGGAAGGAAGATAGAAGTGGAGGGGAAGAAGGCTAAGAAAGGAGGGACGAGAGAAGGCAACGAGAGAGAAAGATGCAGAGGAACAATACTACCTCTAAAAATTAGCTACGAAACAAGGCTATTGGGCAAATAATTAAAACAGTGACTGTACTATGCCTACCTTGAGGTATCATTGTGAGACGAATACAAATATGAAGGCGTTGGGACAGGTAGTTGTTCGAGAATTGAGATAACTCACAACTATCGTATTTAAGGTAGTTTGAGCGAAATATCCTTTTACCTAGACATCAATGAATTTGGTCTCATTTTAAAGAAAAATATATCACCCTTCTAATTACACAAAAAATTCAACCCCTTAGAACATTATTTTCGAAGAAATTGGCCAAAAAATACCAGCCCTTTTACATGGGAAATGGCACGTGTATGCACTCCAGAGGGGTATTTACAAAATGAGGAATTTGTAACACTCAATGTCGTAAAAAAACTAACAGCGTGTAGTCTGTATGTTTTCTCAACTATTTTTGACGATAAATCATATTTTCACCACAATAGGGTCTTGGGTATCACAAAAAACTTCCGTTTTTCAGTAGTGTCAAACGCACTTAATGAGAAAAAAATGAGTCAAGTTAAAGACTTATTTAGACATTTTCATTAAATTAATTACAATTTCTGTCATATAAAACTATATTATTGCACCATTAATAATGCAATATATAATCCATGTGTCCTACAGTTGGTGCAATTAAGACGTATAATTCGAATATGGTCTTTATTATGACTAGGAAACTATCTCGCTTGGACTACTTTAAGAACTCGCAAGTTCAATATCCCGCGTCCTAGAAATCGTACGCTGCGCAGCGCCAGGAATTTAGCTAGAGCTAGACCCACGGAATACACGAACTCCATGGTTCCATTCCATTATGACCCCGAGTGCTGCCAAGATTTCCACGTTCTCATCTTGAGGGCGCTCACTCCCACCGACTATTGGTTGTCCGGCCGGGAGGCGCCGTTGCCAGGGAAGCGTTGCCAAGTCTCTCACCTTGATCAGCCGTTCCCGGATCTCCCAGCTGAAGATGCCTGGGTGCTCCCGCTTGTAGTCATCAATGTGCCGCTCGATGCCCGGCGTGGCGACGCGCGGCTTGCTGCCGCCGATCACGCCCGGCCGGATGGAGCCCGTCTCCTGGTAGCGGTTCAAGATCTTGGACACGCAGCCGTGGGACACGCGGAGCTGTCGCGAGATGACACACGGGCGCACGCCAGCCGCCGCCAGCTCCACGATCTTGAGGCGAATGTGGTTGGGCAGCGGCCGCCCGTTGATGAACACGCCGCCCAGCTGATTGACACGGCCCTGGCCTGCACCGGTTGAGGGAGAAAGAAAAGGAGATAGTCACACGGCGGCACCCAAGCATGGGAGGATCGTTTCCGACTTGGCGCCATGTTTTTCCGTCTTTCGTGCCACAAACAATGGCAAAATCACCCTCGATTTTTGACACGTTGGTTCACCATGTATGCTTGCAGTTCCATCTATATTCCAGTTTGCATCATATGATCCTAAACCGTTGAAACTGTCGTTATCCAAGACGAACCGTCATGGTAGTGAACGGAACTCGGGATTCTTGCAGATTTATTAAAACCACAAGTATTCGCAGAAAGGGCATCGTGACCTGGCCGATCGACGGTTGGGCACTAGAAAAATATAAGACAGTATTTCTTTCTGTGATGTTAATCCTAAAATATAGCTGTTTGCCCAGCAGATTGGGCTCTTGCACACCGTCTAATCAGAAATTCTACTCGTGAGAGAATTTCCCGTCGCGAAATGAAGACGTACGTCCTTTAATTTGCCTGGTAAGGCCTTTACAGTAATTATACTAAACAGGTAAATGCGCTATCTCATTTTTCAATGCAATTAGCTACGCAAAAATGCTGAAGTGAATGAGTTTCCCTAAGGAGCAAGTGCGTTGGCTGTCTAAGCGGTAGTCCCAGGTTAAAATCCAGAATAGGCGTTTTTAATCAAGTCCAACTAATTTTAGCATTTAGCATAAAGTACCTACTCGGTGCCATTCCACAATTTTTATTTTCCCGATCGATTTGAACGTCTAGGCATTATTATCAAGGCACAGAGACCTTGAGAATGGAGGAGGTCTATGTACCTTGAGAATACCACCAAACGTGGAAATCGATTGGGTAATTAAAAAAATTGTGGAATGACAGTATTTTTATTCATTATGCTTCATATTGTGAACCTCCACAAGGTGACGCCTCTCTCCATCGATGCAAGTCCAACTAAACTCATAGTGGGAGGATGTATAATGTGCAGATGCTTCGCACAAACCAAAGGTAGCCGAGGAAACTGAACTCCCCCTCGCCCGCATATCCCTCCACACCTGTTGCTTGAATGCCTCAAGCCTGATAAATTAGTTTGGCCTATCTTCAGTAGTCGAATCGATCTCTGGAGAAAATTATGTGGCCATGAGAGTAAAAACAAAGTAATTTTAAATTAATTTGAACCATATGATACAAAATAGGTTCATTTTGATAAGTTAAAGCTGGCATAATCAACAACTGGACTTCCATTAAGCCACAACTCGTACTAAGCCTATCATAATTCAAAACGCACATACTTATCGATAGCAAAAACAACTAGCTTCAAGGAGATATAATTTAGTTTACTTTAAAACGGTGAAGACGGGCATAATTTCCCTGAGAAATAGAGAAGTGTACAGACTATGCCATATATTCGAGCGCTTACTCAAAGCCAGTATATTTTTCATTAAATGGGCCAAGAACTTACCGCGATAAAATAAATTTTTCTAAGCTGCTAGAGACACGAAGGTGCTCGGGATTAAGTTGATTCATAGAGGAATATTCATAATGATATGACTTTTAGAAATGCATATGTTTCAATAGAAGTAATACTATCACTGTTCAATTTTAAAAACAAAAGCTGTACTTAAGAAAACCAGAGTACCATGTTCATTTATCAAGCTGGTTGCAGTTACCTCATAAGGAATTGATGCACATTTAAAGCATTTATTAAAAATACTTGACACTAGAACACTCGGACTTATTGACCTCCAAAATGCCCGTGGGGCGTCATTTTGATTCCTAAAAAAGTGTTTTTTTTCTAATGAAATATGTATCTGACTCTAAGAATTTTATGCTCATTTTTGTATGTTTCCCGTGGTGTCGTTCACTTTATAAGCCATTAAAACGAGCAATATAATTGAGATCACCAGAGCTTGCTTTATCACTTCTGGATTTCCATGAACACTAGCCGTCTGATTCGTGCCATCGTCGGAATATAAAGCTAATTTCCTCCAATGGTAGGTAGTCGGCTGCTTGAACTCTAGGAGAATAAAGAAAGCACAAGTCCGTGCTTAACAGTCTCACCGTTCACCTCTCAACAATCCGATTTCCGCCCCAGTCCGCATTTGTTGCCCCTCGCATAGTGTTTACCTCACGGTAGGGAGCCGCGAAGCCATTGGGCGAACGCAGGAGGAGGAAAGGGAAAGTGGAATGAGAATTCGTGAGAATGAGAGTCCGTGTGGCGCCCCCAAAATGATGAGCACACATTGAAAATACTCCTTCAAGATGATGTACAGCAATTTTTTGCTCTCAATTGAAGTTACAATCACATTTATCCAAGCTATTTGTATGTCGGGGTCAATTTGACGTTTCTTGGTCGTTCTTGGTAACTCTGTAATTCGGTTGAAAATTTTGAAATTTAATTCTCTCAAAATTTTTAAGTGTAAAATAGCGAAATTTAGGAAAAGTCATGAGAAAAATTGGCTTAGATAATGACGCTAAAAAAGCAGCTATCCTTCTGGGTGGAGGAGTCAAAATGATGCCTGCGGGCGTTGTAGAGTAATCATCCGTAAAATAAATCGTTATAAGTGACAAAATATAAATACGCTCAACCTGCTTAATGCTAAATACGCTCCCTAAAATCAAGAGGGTAATTGAAAAGTACATGAGATTTTCATTTATAAGTGTATTTTTGAGAGAAAAATCCAGAAAATCCTCTGCCGTGCAATTCACTGAGAAAAACCCGAGGGCACCAAGGAAATTTTTTTCGAGTATCTATGCACTTCGTTTCTTTTGTCTTGACAAGGAAATGATTTCGACCTTGTATTAATCCGAGGTTTGGTGTTTTACTGAAAAATATAGTTTTGCACCTTTTTGAATGTATTTCATCATTGATTAAGTACTTCGTGAATATTACCAGCCACCCTCTTTGCAGAAGAAAGGAAATCAAGGAAATTAATTCATTGGGTCAATGAAGTGTAAATATTAAAAGTAAAATGAGGACTATTAACGATTATATAAGTTTCACTGAAGGTTCATGAGCATGGTTGAAGTATTGTAGACGACATTTATTATTTAAGGGGAGTATTCCTAACAATTACGGTACCCATAGCTCATAGAATGCATTTTTATAATAATCGAGAAGCAAACATGCAATTACGTGTACAACGAATTCATTATTAATGAAAGGTGGAGTTTCCAACTGCATATATCATAATACAATTTCATTTGTGTCGCTCAGCCGGAAGACCTCACCAGTTTTCTCCGCTGTGAAGGCAAACTTTTTGAGTTGAAACTTTTTCTGAAAGAATGGGACAATGCCGGCATTCTGAGTGCTTCACTTGTTGCTCATAACTACCGAAAAAGCAATTGAATAAATGCTGAGCATTCATTCCAAAAGAGAGAGATGATTAAAACTTTCTTTTGTCTCACACCCCAGAATTGTTATTCTCTTTTCATTGGTAATCGTGGTTAACCAAAATTGTAATTCTGGTCATTCAACTTTAAAAGGCCCTCTTAAATGATATCGAATAAAACTGTCATCCAATTTATGCTATTTAAGTTTTATGTTGAATAATAGCTCTAACGCGTCCTCCCTATGACCAGTTCTGAGGGAGACTAATTTCGTTCATATCTATTCACGCGTATCGTCTATGCGCCATCCCGAGATGTGGCATATCATGGATCTGTTGGGATTTCAGATTGATCACTATCAAATCTTCCTATAATTATTTTTTATCGGAAGTGATAGGTAGTAAACTAATTATTTATCACAATGCTTTGTACACATAACGATGAAATAATGCAAACCACAAGGCTATGACTTTTCTGTCAATGAGCGTCGTATTGATCAGTGTCGTCTTCGTTTTCCTCCTCCTTTTCGAAAATGAATTGTCTTTCGTAAATGCCTGATTCATTAATTTAATTAATCGCAAACTGCTGCTGTGTGACCAATATTCAGATTAGTAATCGATGAAATTAATGTAACCTACCTCTCTTGGTAAAGTTATCCTTGAGTAGCAAGGTGATCTGAATCTTGGTTTAGTAGGCCAAAGGTTAGTAGATTGACTACTGGTCTGAGATACTTTTCATAGTGGCTGTTAAATACTTGCAGTGACCGCTCTCTTAATTAGTTGTTGCTCCTTTTCGAAGTATTGCTCAAGTAGTTGAGCATCTTGGTAGCTGTGCGCGGATCGCTTGAAATTCATTTTTCTAGGCTATTCTCAAAAGACATCATTCGTGACCACGGGTTTCTTTTGTATCAATGAAATTTTGGTCAATTTAAAATGTTTTGAGCAAAAAAATGTAACAGAAATAACTATCAACGTAATAATAACTTTTTTGGCAAGTGAATTTCTATGCTTATAAATAGCGTGTTATAAACTTCATCTGGCAGTGCAATTTTGATCAGCTTGATATTTATGTTGGTAAGCTTAGGAGCTTTAAATTGAATATTATAACGAAGTGCTTGTTTTTTAATCCCTGCCAAATTTGTTTCGCAAATTACAAAACTATTATCGATATTTGATCATAGTTATTGATAAAGCGTTTAATGACAAGGCAAAAAATAAAGAAAAACGAATCAAAGAATTTGTTGTGAATCCTTGTGTGATGTGACATGAAATCATTCGTTTCCAGTACGTGCTTCTTTTGTTTCACTTTTACGCAATTATTTATTGCATTTTCATTAATCTTGTCGTTCAATGTCGTTTTCAGGTTGACGTGCTGCTTGGAGTTCTAATGTGCATCCTGATCACGTCAAACACCCAGCTTACCTCGACGCTCACCTCACACGGAATCTCATCAGTTGCAAGGAAAGTAATACGATTGGCTCTCGTGAGGTTCAAGGAGTCTTAAACGATGTAAGTATCATTGTATTTCTGAGCTCGAACGTAGAAAAGTGTGGGTAATTATGATGTCGTGCTTGAATCGTCAGCTAACTTTTTTCTTCACTCAGCAACATTGTAGTCGTACCCTGAGAAACGTAATTAGAACAATAATGTAGAGGGAACATTTTTGTGACGAAGAGTCATGAGAAGGTAGACCGCTTCGATTTCATGACTTTGAGACCACGTTGTTGTGGACGCACGGAAGACTGAGGGAATAATGATCAATGAAACAATCTGCCACTAATAGTCACTTTAACGTAATCAAAGGAAATTGATCTATTTTTATTTACAAAAATTGCATAGAAAAGTGACTCACTCAATAGAGACATTGAGATTAAGGTAGCGTGGAGAGGAGGTAAGAGAGGAGAATCGGGAACCTAAATAGCCTTGGGTGAATGAAATGAAAGAAATGAGGTGCCGTACATCATTCAAGATCTGTGAAATGGTACCACACACTAAAAGTTTTAGGTCAGGGTACGGGGTATTTGTGGTAAAGAAAGATAGTACTGGCTGATAAACGTTTGAGGTCAAAATATTGTGTTACTTGGATGTGAACGACCGGAAAATTATTCGGGTATTTGGTGGGTCCAACCGCTGAATATACGGATGAGTGCGACTGCGAGATATTAAATATAATGTTTGCCCTTCCTCATCCCTTGTACTGTTGGTGCGACGAGAGTCCCTCAGTTCTTTATTTAGATAGTGGCGTGACTGAACGGAAAAATCCGATTCCAATTCATATAATTATCAATGCACCACAATCCCAGCATCAGTCACATGGTTTTGAACATTGAATACCCCTAACAGATAACGAGGGAACAAGCTGGTGGCAATAGTCTTTCCTTCGAAAGGGTCTATGTTCATATTTTAGCATCGGCGGTGATTTTTCAGAGGAAATTGCTATCCCTGTTTAATTAATACTCTGATATGACCTTAATCCTTGAATAATATGTCCGTAGGATGGGACGCTCCCTTAATTTTCCTGGAATATCTGCATCCCTTTGTTTCCACTCTGAAGCTGAGAAGTGGGCTAATGCTACCGTCGGGTTTCTCTCCACCTATTTTCCTCTCCCCGAATGAATTACAACCCAAGCTGTCCTCTTTGGTTTAAGTAATTTAAGTTGGCGGCCGCTCCTTCAAACAACTCACAATATTACAAATAACGCGGATAAGGGCGAAGACTATTGTCCATGCCCAGGATGGGATTGATTTGGCTGTCAAATTCCCGAAAAATTAGGTACGAACGGACTAAACTCATAAAAAATCTATGTCGTCTAAACGCTTCGGTGCAAATACTGTTTTTCTAAGCTTTCTGCATGAAAACTTAACCTCCCCGTTTCCACAAATATTTGAGACTTTTTCATTCTTATCAACCCTCGCAACATGCAACTCCCCTCCTACTAAGACGAAGAGCTTCGTTAATCTACGTGGGGTGGGTGTATCACCGAGGTTTAGCCAGTAGATTGTCCTTGATGTGGTGGCGGAGGAACTTAACGTGTACCACCGTGTCCACTGTCCGAGTTGGGTTTGAAGCAGTAACTGCGGCCAATGTCATCCACTTTGACTATGCCTCCCAACTCGTCTTATATTTTGCTAATTATGCTTGGAATGTCCTAATTTTTTTGAAAGGGGTAACCGTGAATCTTAACTGAATTTAGTGAAGTGAGTAGCTCGAGGTCGTCGGACTGTTTGGACTAGAAGCGCGATTTGCTTTTTCAGTGATAGATTTTCACTTTCTCATAACTCAGTTATAGCAAAGCACGCATCGAATCACTTACAATGGGCCTCGAGCATCGAAGATACATCGCCCAATCAGTCGTATCATTTGTTGATCGAGTCACCGAGATTAGCCTCTGTTGATTTGAGATCAGCTTTGGCTCCTTTAAATAAATCTAACAATGTTTCAGATGAAACTTTCTGTGACGCACTTACAGGACGACGCACAGGTAGATTTGCCATTCATTCTGAATATGTGAACCGCAGTGCTCTCTTCACCTCGTAAAACTTGCTTACTGGCTGTAATCAATCCAATGTTCCCATTTAGTAAGAGAATTTTCTTAGCAGTTTCTGTCGAATTTACTTCTACAATCTGAACACTCCAACAAACCTGAGTTGGGCTCCGACTTACGGAAAATGTGGCATAAAATCATTTTGATTACAGCTTTTCAGGAGACAGTAGGCACTGAACAAACATAATAAGGCATAAACTTGAGTTGAGGAGCGGAACGAGACGTCTGAACTCAACAGAGGCCTCAACTGAACTGAATTTCATCCATTCATTTCGGCTCTTATGAAAATGAATCGTTAAGTTCTTAATACGAGGCATAAACGCCATCGCAACGTATATTTAATAAAAGTAATTATTGCTGTGACTATTGAATATGAGCAAAGAGTTAAGTATCCATTAACTCCTGGAAATCATCCGCCACGATATTTCAATTGACGATTTCTGAACCTTCCATTCCCAGTGCAGTAGTTCAGCCTGAATGAGTAAGAGATTCCAGTGATCTGGGCTGTTGAACACTCAAATCTGTTCAGTTGAGACCCATGAAACTATTTCTTACAATTAGAGATGAAAAAACAATTGAGAGTGGACTGAGGAAAATCCAGGCTGGTTCCCACGTCAGAGGCAGTTGTGAAACACGGGACTCCCCGAAGACGTTTATGTCGGTTGCCTACATTCAGGAGCTGTCACTGAGCATTTGTGTCCATTGACGAAATCAAAAGTCGATTGGCGAGGAGACAATTTCCTTTGACCGCAGCCGATTTTAAGATTGAGTGAAAGTGACACATTTACGAGGAAGTTGCGTATTGGCGACCTCTACTCTCCTTCAATTATATTACCAATCGAGTCATTTATTCAATGTCAAGGCTTGTCGGAAGATGGATGTCATCGCTAATATTTGGTGTCCTCTCATTGAGTTTTCATTTACTATTCAAAATACGGGCCTTAAGTTGAATAAGGCAACGACCAAACCACCTTGCTACTTACAATTCTTGACGGACTTAAAGTACACCGTTATCTACCGGAATAAAGCCAAATCGTATTACTTGCGCTTATACTGTGCAGGCATTACGCTGAACTGATTTCAACTGTTTGTTCCTCGTTGTTTAAACCTTTTTTCTCAATTGAATTCATGGAAAAATTGTGTGTCTTTTGACAACTTCCGTTGTATTATTAAATTGCGAGATGAATCCATCTAATCGAAATTCAAAGGGGAATAAATAAAATCTCTCCGGAATTTAGTATCAAAATTTAGTTTGCTAAATTTTGCTCTTGATGTGCAACTTCAATGCTAGGACTAGCGCGATTTAATAGCAATTTTTGTCCTATTTACAGCTAAATAAAGTGAATCATAGATAGTAGAGCAGTTGTTTTTTAGAATTGCGGTCAATTAGCAACCTCGTTCGATATCGTTTGGGGAAGGAATTCGCTTGTTAGAAGGAGTGATGATGGTGGCATTTGTTGAATAATAAAGTCGCTAAAAATTGCTTAATTTAAATTTTATCTTTGCCAAATCAGTATATTTCAGTAGTCCTGTTGTATTGGACGGACTCTAGTCTTAATTTTTTCTATTATAAGCATCCCCGTCTCTTTTTATGCTTTTTATTCAGCGTGGACTACGTAGTCGAACTTGGACACACTTGGAACACCCTTGGACGCTATGAAGCCTGTAAGCGAAGTATATAGTTAACATGCTCTCTCTTGGAAATTATGGGTTCCCACCCGCCGTGTGGGACTGGACCACAATGAGAGGCACCAAACACAATGCTCCCGACCGTCTCTTACAAGTGCAAGTGTTTCTGGAAGGCTTGATTTTATAGCTTCTGTCAACTTGCGCTCCCTGAAACTACCAGGAGGAACGTGAAACCTTTTAGCTTTGAAGGGGGAGAAGGGCAGATGGTGCAAGTGGCTTGGGTCTGGAGGGTGCTTGAAGAAGCTTGGCTTGTGGCTATGACTCGTTTGCGTTAACATGGGCAACGGACTTCCCACGGATTGGGAAGAGATGAACGAAAGGGTGAGGCTTTAAAGAGAATGCTCACTTAGTAAAGTATTCGAAGTGAATGATTTTGGAAATGGGAAGTCACCATTTTATTTAAATATTGAGTTGGAATCACTAAACTAATACTGGAGAATCTGTGTACCAAAAGGATTATAAAGCACAAGTTCTCGAGTGTCATCCTCACCCTCATTACTAGAGCTTACGTCAAGGATGAATTCGTGAGCAAGGAATGAAGCCTGCATATTACTGATTAAAGTTTATATTACAAAAAAATAGATATGTTATTTTATATCATTCGAGCACCACCTGCTCTACAAATGTTTCAACTCATTTGGGAAAATTCAGCCAAGAAATTTGATGCTGCTGAAAATAGAATCATAGAATTATTTGCATAACCATTACGAAAAGAAATAGAACCTAATTCTTTGGACACTAGATTGAGAGATCCTTTAATTGTATAGTGTGATTCGTTAGTTTAGTCTTTTTGAAAGTTGCAGTCGGGGCCGTTTGAGTTCATATAAAATATTAATAAAGAATTTTGAACACAGCATTATATAGACACGTTGAACCTCCCAGATAAAAGAAGACTGCGTTCTGTTCTCAATCTATAGGTGCGAAAATATTTAGATAATTCCACCTTCATACAAGTACTCTCTGGTGACGGTTTCTACAGAATGGAGTTCTTTGTAAATTTAAGTTGCAAAAGTGAAACACTTGGCACTTGAGGTTTCTTTTGTACCGGTGGTTCTTCCATCATGAAATAATGTGAATGGGTGTAATGTTCATTTCTGAGCGTTCGGTAGGGAAATATCCCAAACCCTCTTTTGTGCCCACGCTCTCACGATTTCTGGCCACCAAACTGCAGAATAAGGTGCCTCATGTCAGATCATCTGAAGATGCAATCTCTTCATTCAAGAATTCATGCAATCTCTTTGCGTCCTTTAACTGAGTCTGCATTTTCGATTACTTGAATTTTTTTCTTGAATTTTATCAAGTCTCTTTGAGGGAAGAGAGCGTTATTTTTTAATGGTACTAAATTTTTTTCAAAGCACTCTTCAAACCGGTTGCAAATAGGACATAGTGAGTAAGATATGTACGCAGTCTATAGATGCTACATGAGCAGAACGAGTGCGATTGTTCGAGAGCATTGGCATCCCATGTGGTGCGCCCAAGTTCAAAGTCTGGCTATGACAAAGATTTGCCTGGAGAACTACCTATTCTCAGAGATTGATTTGTGAGTATCTTACCGAGAGACGTTTCGCCAGTCACTAATGGCAGGCTAATTCGGACTCTCGGTTTACTTCCAGTCTTCTTTAGACTGTGGTTTGGAACCATGCCAGGGCCCGCTCACTAGTGAGATACTCGTTGGGGAATTTTGTTGTGAATAGGTATTATGGTAATACGAGAGATGATTAGGGTATATTTAACGACATAGTGAACATAGGAAGGTTGCTGGGTATAGGTATGGTTTTTTTGTTCGGCTGAAGAGTGGCAGTGAACCGAACCAAATGACTTGCGAAACTACTCGTAATAAGATAACTAAAAGACACTAGGAAAGCCAATTTCTGCAGATAAAACTTTACGATTGCCAGGTGTCAAACCTGAGCTCACCAGAAGGGATGCTAATACCCCCGTCTGATCATACTCTTTCCCTCGTGTCAAATTAACAGTGGAACTATTCATCACAAATATAGTCAGTGGTCCACAATTACGATTGAAAAAGTCGTTAATCAGAGTAGTAGTAGAGTAGTTGTGTAGAGTAGCAGAGTAGTTGTGCGGCTGCTTGATGTAGTAATGTCCACAGTGACTGTAGAAATTGGGAATAAATATTTCTTGTTTACGTCCCCGTAAAGATGTGTCGTGATACGTAGTCGGTGGAAATATAAATGATTAATTAAAATTTTATGATAGACGATGAACAAAACAGAGTAAATTCCAAGCAATCACATCATCCTCTACGTTATTTAACGTGATATATCGTGACTCGTCATTTTTTAAAGAGGGAACGACATGGGATTTAGGGTCGTTGACACCTGAATTCCTCAAAGTCTTTATTTGTTATATCAAACGTCAAGGGGTTAGCCTCCGCATTGAAAAATTTCCTATGTATGTACATTACTATGTTTCGAAAAGTCATTCCACATTGTTCACTCCAGAAAACAGATGATCCAAGACCAAGGGTTCTTGACCTTTTTTTATGCCTCATACGTCTACTAGGTTTAAAAGGGTTTCTCACACCCCTTAACGTCTCGCTCCATTTGAATTTATAGTTTATTAAATAGTAAAAAAAAACGTGTAAAATAAATTTTTATAATATTTTTTAACAACTCATGTAAATATAAATGAATCATATTGAAAATAGAAAAATATTGCCACAAAATTATAGTTAAACTCTAAAAATTTACCTTTAACTAAAAAAGTTGAAATGCTCTCTCGAACCCCTTGGAATGCGGTCTCGCACCGCCAAGGGGTGCGAGCCCCTTGGTTGGGAAAGGAGGTGTAATCAGATTCAGAGAATTTGCATCTAGATTTTATTCTTTCTACATTACGTTTGGTTTCAATAAACTCTTATACATATATTTCGGCTTTTCGTAATGTTTCCCAGAAACCACGAAGGATCAGCCTTTGTTTTTATTTCAGTGGTCGAAAATGAGTTTTGAAATTGCATCCTATATTTCAGTAACTCCTTTATAATATGTAGATTGAGTAGTAAACCTTGCTCTAACTTGTTTAATATGATTTCAGTGATAAAATTAATGGTTGAAGGCGTGAATTCGGGGAAGGTTTTCGCAGATATGACGAAAACATTTTCTTAGTAATTTCTACGCTTAAAATTCAGGATGACAAAATATTAAACCATGTAACCAAGAAAGAGACTGCCAAGTTAATCACTTTCCTCAGTTTTTACATGTATGATGAGCCACTTAAACGATGGTGTGAACTTCCCTCTCTTAGGATCATATCTTATAAATTAATTAACGCCCTCCCCAAGAATAAGTTTAATGTTTCTTTTTACACCCCAAAAACCTTGGGCAAATTATTATTCAACTCCAAGGACGAAGTGACAAGGATGAACAGAAATGGTGTATACAGGTTAAAGTGTACTAATCTCAATTGCCTTTCGCAATATATTGGAAAATGTGGTCGAGCCATCATTGTTAGGGCACGAGAACATAAAACGTGTTGGATGAAGGAAGATATTTCGTCATCCTTGGCAAAAGATTTAATCGAGGAGGACCATAAAAGCGACTTTGTGCCGGAAAAGCTCCAGTTTAAGAGGAAAGGGGCAAAATTGGACTACCTAGAACAATTTGAAATTTTGAGTGCTGCCAACAACAAAAGTGCGAAACTCCTTAACGAATGTGTTTTTCCCTCCCACTCTCCCCTATTATTTATACCTTTCCCCCCACCACCACCCACGGACAGTGATGCACGTCTCTGACGTCAACCGACCACTTCTCCCCCAATCCCTCTCCCTCCCTATGTCTCTATATATTGACTGGTATCCCATGAAAATGATTAACGGAAATTAAAATACACTTTGTATAGGTTCACTAGATGGGTTTATTGAGAACGACCATGGTTTCCTCACATAATGATATCATTAGGTCCCTGAAGATGTCATTATGTGATGAAGGTCCCTGAAGATGTCATTATGTGACGAAACGAAACCATCGTCGTTCTCAATAAATCCATCTAGTGAACCTATACAAAGTGTATTTTAATTTTCACTAAGTATGGAGAGGTTTCACAAAGTTCAACCTGCAGTTATTAGTTATATGCAAATGATTTTATTTTCATGCAAATGATTGCTGGGCAATCGAAACCTAGGTCGGAAATAAAATTTTAAGTGTGGAATTTGCTAAGAAAATTTTTTGTCTATGATTTCAATGATTGGGATTTTTTATTAAAACGCAGTTATCGACAAACATTAAGCTAACATGTTTATGCTGCATTGTTGAAAATTCAAAATCAGAGTAATTAATGCCATTTTCTCATATATCACTGAGTGCTCTTGTTTATTTCATAAAATGCTTACTTCATTGCCAATTCCTGCGACTCTTTAAACCATAGCCTAAATTTTTGAATGGTGCTTTCGAATGTACAAGGACTTAATTTGTAAAATTAATTTTCAATCTGGTTGGTTTCATCGGTGTGCATAGATAACCTGTCGAACGCATTGTCCTGTTGACTGAACTTATGGATGTCATAGCTCCTTGATATGATTGAGCCAAACATCATACTTCGCCTTCCTAAAAATTTGGAATAATGATCAGTAACATTGATACAACTATAATGAATGATCCAATGTTTTTATATCTCATTAATTATTTGTTTGATCTCCATCACGAGCATCGTGTCCGCCGTCATATATTTTTACGTTGATATGTCGGTGAAACTGATATGTCACTAATTACCGTAAAAAGCTTAGATAAATTGGCGTGTGGATCCTACAAAATGGTTGGTAATAATGTTCATGTCCATAGAGGAGAGTAACGTACCTCACTAATGTAACGTAGTATGTTATGAAAAGTATGTAGTATTATAGATATGACGCCGTTAGTAAATTACAAGGCAGATACACTTTTTTCGATGAAAGTACTTTCGACATGATTGCACGTAATCAACTATGACCATGTGCATTTAACTATTGACTGTGATATCCTGAATCATTGTCAATTAAGAAGTACTTCCAAGATGGCTCCACTCTTGAACGAGAAATTGATAGCCCAAAATTCATTTTCTGGGATTTTATAGAAGTTGGTGACCTCTTATTATGCTCTACAGAATATTCCTCTATGAAGTTAAATAGTTTTAATAACTTTGGCTTTGTTAGCTGTAAAAGCTGCATTAATTGAAAAGAGATAAGTCAAATTCGAATGGTAAATTTGAAACATTAAATTTGAAAAAATAATCCATGCCTTATCTCTTCGCATAAAAAAAGTAATGCGTGCATTACTTCTGTTTGGATGCCGCAGTAAAGGAAACACTAGGATTTTATTTAAGAACCCTGTCAGGAGAAAATACTGATTTCACTAAAAATACTAATATTTTTCTACTCTCGTGAAACTACCTCTAAAAAACATAAAATGTTAGAGTCGTGAACGAGTTCAAATTCATTTGGACGCGTATATGCTATCAGCAAAGGCGCTTAAGTTAAATATGATCAAAGTGACTTTCATCTAGTTAACATTCATCTTCAGTGTTGATCATGGAGAAATGGCTTTTTCAAATCTCTCGGAACGAATATTGTCCAACAACTGACATTTTAATTAAAACTTTATCATTCTCCACTATAATTTCATCGCATAGCAAAACCCACAGGAAATAATGCAATGAAGTTATGATCGTAATTATCAAAGGCATTGTAAAAATTGCTATTCTATAGATTTATTACTCCAGATATTCATAATCGCCCTTTCGTGAGTTGAAATAAGATTTTACCGGTGAATGTTTTGCTGCGTATTCCACAGTTTCTCTGGAGGTATGTCCACATCTTTAACCCTTCTAGACTCTTTCCCATCCGGCGTGATTAGGCATTTAATTATTTCGTCTTCCTCTGAAATGTCTTCTATAATATTTCAATCATGATGCCTCATTACTTCAATGATCATCATGCAAAGTCATTCGCACCGGTTCTCGTACTAACCTGCGCAATAGTTAAAAAGCAGCTGCCGACTCGCCATCGGAGGAGATGGGGACACTAAAAGAATATGGTTGGTACTGAGAAACTGATATTTTTTAGGCATTAACCTGGCTTCAAGGCAGCCAGCCTGGAGGAAGAATTACTTCATTTATCTAATAAACGGATACGCAGCAAAACATTCACCGGTAAAATCTTATTTCAACTCATGAAAGGGCGATTATGAATTGTATTGTATTAGTTGAATCCACAACGCGCTTCGGAAATGAACCTTATTACGTTAGAACATCGACAATGCTTTCCAGATTGCATAAGTACCAGCATAGTCTGCTGGAGATATTGTCTCTTATGAGTAAAGTGTACCGTTTTAAGTATAAAGTATTACCATCACTTCGAATACGGTCCCTTTTCGTAATGTAAGTCAAGAAAGTTTCGGGACTTCCCTGCTGTCTTATTGCACAGCGTGCGGACGTAATTTGTTGGCGTCGGTCGAGGGAAGAGACGTGGGACTCGACAGTGCCATCGTGCTTTCACCAAGCACCTCACGCGGGCAACGCTTCCCAGGGAGACATTGAGTGAGTGAGCGAGTGAGAGAGCGGGGTTGGGCCGCGCACGCGGCCGTCGTCGGCGGGCCCTCCGCCGCAAGACGGGGCCCGGTCCTCTGTCGGCCCCGGTTTCATTCCTCTCCCCGCTCGAGAGTGACTCTCTCGACTCACACGAAGCGCTCAATGGAGCACAATAAAGTGAGCGAACGCTTCGCCATATTTTCCTTTTTTATGTGAAATGTAGATGGGGGCTTTAGATGCCGTAGGAAACCACCTCCATTCACGGGCTCTATTCACAGACTCAAAGCCCACGGGTTATTCAGCGGCCTCAAAAGGTTAACCGCCTTTGTGCGAGGGCGGCTGACAACGTCGGAGGTCTTTCATGTTGAGATCCCCCACCGGAGAGCGTTCTCTTTGGAGTCCCCATTCCGCATATACATCTCCGTCCCGCCTCCCGCGCCCTTCTCCGAGTGACCTTTCCTACCGATCCATCAACGGGAACATGTTTAAATGTTGACCCTCTCAACAAGCTATTACCATTATCGCTTAGTTGAAAAGTTAAATTGGCTGGCAACACAGAAATGCCTAGGGTATTCTCCTACGATTTTGCAAACTCGGATGTATGTTCGTACATGCTATCTTACGTGTTCTGATGGGTGGCTTTCTTTTTTCAAACTACTATTGATAGCATTAGGGAATGGAATGAATGACTAAAAAGCATTTGTAGTGTGAAGGACATTCAATTATACTCAAGCTATTCTTGGCACCAAGTAACATCATTTCCTGGCTATTTTTCTGTTGGCATCAATTCATATAAATAAACCATCGAAAGTGAAACTTAAGTAAAATTTCGACATTCTTCTTCTCTTTCTACATTCCTGGGCTTGAATTGGTCCAAACTCAGAATGAAAGCTGCAGAAGAACCAGTCGATTGTTCGTGCATAGGAATATTTTGTTGGGTCATTAAAACTATTTCCAATGTGAAGTCGCAGAAAAGCTTGTACGTTTCCATCTGTTTGCAGCATATGTTTACTGTATTGTCGGTTATACCGTCTTTGCTGCTTTTTAGCCCGTTCTAAAGGTTATTTACACTTTATATAAATGATATTTATAATAATATCACCGTTAATTTCACTATGGTTTTCAGTACATCCTGTTATTTAGGAACAGTGCGCATAATAGGAGCTATGGATTTAACTGAAATGTGCGCTGTCATGCAAAATTCTGAGTTTGGTACATGGAGTGCAAAGTCACCACTGGTTTTAAACTCTTTGAACCTAGACTTGAACAGGATTGATCTAAAATTTATTTTTTATGAATTTCTCGAACTGTACAATATGTGCTCCTACATTTTCAACCATTTCGTACGGCTGGTCCTCTTCCAGAAGAATGGAATCCAGATATCACAAAAAATCGCTCGTACCCTCGACGATGATCAAGATCTGCTACAGTGTGTATTACGCTCCAGTGAAAGACAAATCAAACCAACTTTCTTCTGCGTGATACAACGTCGTAATTTTTGTCGTTTACCTATCATCTCACCAATTTCATTGCCATAAGTAATTTTGTTTTGGCTACTTCCCACATTGCAAACGTTTTGCGTAGCACGGAGGCTTTTGGAGCACAGGCCATCTATACAAGGAAACGATCTCTCGACAAGCAGACACAAAGCTGCTGGTAATTGAACAGGCGCTCTTGTAGTGTTGTCAATCCAGGTATCAAATGTTTTAATTATTTTTCAAAAATATCACTTTTTGTTGATTATTTCGACTAGAGCTGAAAGCCATTTGCTCTCAAGCTGAAAGCGACATTGATATTTTTAGCAAATGCTGCTTCTTAGCCGTGGCCTTTGCATATTTCTTTCAATTTCCGTCGTTTATTGGACCACTGCTCTGTGAATATTTAGAAACTAAGCACAGATATACATTGGTTTCCAGTAGATAAAAATAAATAAACGAATATGCAAGTGGAAATTTTATCATATCAGAGAAATTATAACCATCTCCAGTCAACAGTAACGTGTTGTCGGCAGTAGCAATACAAGAAGTTTGTATTCTATTGAAGTGCAAAAATAACAAAAGCCCAAAGCGATGCGTGTCGCCAGTGCAGGGACCTGAGATAACCTCCGGGTATCCGGCATCTAAGCGGTCTGCCTCTGCAAGTATTCACACGCTATCTGATGGGTCTGTATGGATTAAAGTGCAGTTACTACCCTCTTTTTGCGTTAGACATTCAGAAAAATACCTCATTGTGGTTGAAGCCGGAGAAAAATATCCCATATTGTGAAAATATTTTGCGCATATCTTTCACAACCGCTCACCCAGGGTACGAAAAATCAAATGCAAACGGCAAATATGCAACCAACTTTAGGGGAATGATTAAAATTTCGAAAAAACAAAAAAAAGGGGATAATTCAATCTTTCAATTGTTTTCTTACATTGCTGTTATCCAATGAAGACTCCATTTTTTGTCCTCTCGAGTTCCTACCTCTCCACTAGGGATTTTGTTTTGGCTACTTCCCACATTGCAAACGTTTTGCGTAGCACGGAGGCTTTTGGAGCACAGGCCATCTATACAAGGAAACGATCTCTCGACAATCAGACACAAAGCTTAAACCTTTCATTGCCATAAGTAATTTTGTTTTGGCTACTTCCCACATTGCAAACGTTTTGCGTAGCCCAAAGCGATCCTTCACGATTCTCCAGGGTATCTTTTGGTGCCTTGAGCTATCCATTTCTGGCAAAATATCATCACATTAATAAGAATTTAGTCAAATTCATTGCTATTTTCACAGTTCGGTCCTATTGTAGAGAAAATATATTGGAAACATTTGAGCCACTCTTAAAGTTTGAGTGAGTGATAGGAAGAGCAGGAAGTCCCCTGTACCTGTCGAATGTCCTGTGAATATTTTCTGGCCCAACACGGGAAGCGACGTTGTAAATAGCCTGCTGAGAGCAAAGGCGATGCACGTGTTTCATTGAAATCTTCGAGAGCAAAATAATTGTGACAAAGCTAATAGATCAGGAGTAACGAGAAACTGTTGGCTTTATAAAAAACCTAAGGTTTTTGTTAAACACATTAAATCCAAGAGTTTTAAGCAGAGAGGGAGCCCTATTTTATCCCTACACTACTTCTGTTGGTAAAACACTAGCGATACGGTAAAAGACAAGTACCCAGTTTACTCAGCAGTGACTTCATGGAATTCATTATATGTTGTACATAAAGTAACTCTGTAATTCCACAAATTTTATTCAAGACGACCCGGGTTTCGATGTGGCACGTCATCATCAGGACCTTAACAGTAATGTGTTGTCGGCAGTAGAAAAACAATAAGTTTGAATTGTTTTGATGTGCAAAAAGAACAAAGCCCAAAGTAATGCATGTCGCTAGTGCGCGGACCTGAGATAACCTCCAGGTGTCAATAACAATAAGAGATGAGTGATATTTGTGGATAAACGTGAAAAAATTCCATGCTATTATTTGGTTTCTTGGCAATTCAATGCTCCTTTAACACGTAACCTTATGACACATGACATATTTCGCAATAATTTGATAACATATGCACGTATTTTCTTCGAAAAGCGAAATGATACTAATATTAATATTATAACTCTTGCTGATAAGTATCGAAGTGTCATTCCGAGTCCAATATTCGAAAACATCGTATTGCAATGTTTTTTCTTAACTTTGAATTGCACGTCAAAACCTGTGGCCGCATTATGTTTTAATGGAAAATAATTACATTGGTGTCTGTTTAATTTCCTTCACTGCCTACATGGTCCAAGAGTTTTTGTTCTACTGAAATTAGTTAAATGTACACTTCATGACCCCTGATTACCGTTTAAGCCACCTGAATGGAAGACTTACCATCCTCGCCCGTTGATGCCGTAATATCTCTTCTGCTCATGTCTGCGTCCATCTGATACCATTTCGTAGAAAGGTGATGAAATTAGTTTTGACGATAAAAATCGGATAAATGCAAATTTTAAATATAATTGCAAAACCCAGCCCAGAATATTTCGTCGATAGCGATTCTGAGCGTAGAAGCAGAAGCTCGTGGGAATGTCATTCGAGCGCACGAGAAAGGAGGCGTCAATTCCGAGGATCTAGCGAGGGCTTTTGATTGATGGCTCTCTGAGTAGAACGCCGATCGAAATCACTCACATCAATCACCACCTGCCAAAAAGAGCCGTCGGATCGCTCGTGAGGCCCAGTTCACGCGCCAGTCTTTCACTAGAGCCAATCGAATAATTGTCAATAAATGATTCAATCATCCTCGATGGACTTTTTAACCGCAGGATAAAACGTATTCCTGTTTGTTGTATTTTCAAGTTGGTTTGAGCGAAATTTCGCTCCGCTAAAAAATCACTTCCTCTCTCCTTTGACTTAGTTGACATGATGGAGAGAATATCCGGACAATCTATAAAGTTCAACCAACTATAGGAACCGTTGAGTAGATATAGTGATTATATTGACCCATAAACTCTTTTATGACTGTAATCTTCAATAATTAGCTTTATTTACACCCATATAAGGTTTAAGCTTGATTTATCTTTTTCACGACGTCCACTGAAAACGTCTTGTATATGAAACGTTCGTGTGCTTTTATAAAAATATTACGGTATCCTTATTATCTTTATTTTTTATTTTTTTTTCTTTTTTTGGAATTTAAGTGTTTTTTTAAGTGTTTATTAAAGTGGGTCAATTCTACATAAAATTTGTTTAAAAATACAAGTCCATAATTTCCTTTGGATGGGTTACAAGGCATTTGTTATATCTTGGGTATGGTCCTGCTAAGCATTATGCTTATCAGCAGGTTCTAGGATTATCGTATCCAGTAGTATCAATTTACATCTTTACATATATGCATTTAAACATAAATAAAATATAACCAGCCTTATTTTCATACATTCATATAAGTATTATCCTCAATAAAATCACTAAAACATAAAAATATTACATTTAAATCTTTTTGGCATTGTACGCACATATGACAAATGTAAACATCAGTGCTTGGATTAGCATTTCCAGTTGCATCAATTTACCTCTTTACCTATATACACTTAAAAATAAATACAATATAGTCACCCTTACATTCATATAAAGATAGATAAAGATAAAATTCAGATATTGAGACAATCAATATCAATTATTATGGATAAATACAAGATTTATCTCCATTTTTTAAATAATTATGTTCTTCTTAATGAACATATATGGAAAATGGCTTTTATTTTTTTAATTAATATCACCGAAAGTTTCGTAATTAATGGTTGATATTTTAGTATTGCTAACAAAAGGAGATATTTTTCTTTCAAATAAGTTTGACATCATTGAAATCACGTATCCATTTTCCCTCGAATAACTCCGTAAATGCTATAATCACTAATATCACCTTGTTAAGGGCTCCCATGTAATAACATGTATATGAAGAAATTTGAATATTTATGTATGTTCAGCATCATTTTTATGCGATTTCAAAGGTGGGTAAAAATGTTTCCGGTTAAAGAGCTGAAAGGAAAGTTCTGTGAGCGCTGGCTTCGGCCAGCATGAACGGAGGCTCAAAGCGCCGCTCGGCGTTCTTCTTGCCGCCCTCGCGGCTCTCACACAAGCTTCTCATTGTATATGACGTGATCTTTTTTGTACCTCCTTCACTTCTTAGAGCAGCTGCTGTAGCACCAAGGATTTTTGACGGTATTATAATTTCTCAATAATGCATCAAATTGTAAACTCATACAGGGACAATGGATTTTCACGTCATTATTAAAAATGTAGATGAACGTCTCAAGTAATCATATTGCTCTCCTTAAACACTCGAATTCATTAATGATTAACTGAAAGCTCTAAGTTTAGCATTACGCTGTACCGCACATGGGTTGAATGATATACCCCAAGGGAATGGAATTTCCCATGAAAGAAATTATTTGACTCGTCGTATGATTTTTTCAACGCAAATTTCATCCACTTGCAACCGTGGGGGCGACTTCTTGCCACAAAATTTAATGCAGTGATTGGAAGTTTCATCGGAGTTAGTTGTAATTTACTGATAATATTGGGTTTATCTTCCGTCAAATTGGCTTAGTAAGCACGACCACGAGTCCTGTGCTAGGGTTGCATTTAGATGAGAGCATCTAGTTCCAAGAAGTCCCTCGCCAAATTTCTGTATGGTTTGAGAGAGCTTGGTGATGTAACGGTCTATTGCACCCGACTTGCCACTGTGAGTTGCGGGTTCAAATCCCGGTCAAGGAAGGAAAGAGAATTTCATCTCATTCGTGTAAATGAGTTAGGATTTCTACCTTAAATTTTCCTCTCTTAATGTATTTGTTTATCCAGAACACTTCGCATCCTCCCATGTGAATCTGAATGCGATCTACGTGGCCCATGTCAGCCATAACTGAAAATGAAATTTCAGTGGAGGATTTTCCACTGAATTTTGAACATGTTATGAGAGCTTTTGTTATCTCAAACATGCTAAGAAGTCATGAGGCATGGTGTCGGCAAGGCTTTAAAAGTGTATTGTCATTTTTCAATCAATTGGTTTCCTAATCTAATATGGAAAGGAATTTTCCCTATATAAGGGTTTCCAAAATCATTGGTAATTCTCACTACAGTGATTCGTTTATAATTATCAAAGTAGCTTAATTCATTGATAGGGCCCCTAGAACCCTTGCATACTATCATCGAAAAAAATTATGGACACTCGAAAGTTGTTAATTTATAGCTATTGCGATGGTACACCAGCTAATAAGCTCAACCAATAGAAGAATATCATAATGAAACAAACTTACCAACTTGAAGTCCTTCCATGCAGTACTTGTAATATTTTACATTAATGATACTTAAACCGTTTGCTCTTTCCTGATTAGTTGTTGTTCGAATCGGTACCTAAATGTATGATTTCATGGTAAAAATACTTATTAAAATGAAAAAGCTTCCTTTTTTTCGTTTTTGAAGGTGACCCTCATTCCTCCTTTCGTAAGATTTCACACGAGACGGGTTTGTGGAGTTCGCCTTCGCATGAGGGCAAATTCTGCCTAACACTCTTTTTGGCCACTCATTCATTCTCTCGTAAATTTTCTTTCGTAAATTCGCAATACGTATGTAATGATAGAGCTTCGCTCTGTGTGATGTCAGAATGTTGCCAAAAATTAAGCCTACTTAGTAAATGGCGTCCTAGGAGAGTACTTAGTCCGAACCACGATAATAATTGAAAATAGCATCGTAGAACAGGTATCACACTCTAAATACTTTGAATGTAATATCACTCATAAAGAGGAAAAAAACATTATCAATAGAAGAACTAATTACCAAAATATGTGTGGGACTACAAGAGGAACAGTGAAAGGATAAACTGCCAAAGAGACCCGAATAAAATTTTTCAAAAATAATGGCTGTCCCCACATTACTATATGGATCAGAAACTTTGGCACCCAAAAAAGAGACATTAAAACATCAGAAATGTAAATCCTTGGATCGATAAATGGCAGTACACGTCAGGATAACATAAGAAATGAAGAAATAAGGCAAGAATTATAAGTTGAAACTGTGACAGAGGTTGCAACATATTATAAAGGAGGAGGGAAAGATCAGGTTGAGCAAGGGCTCTTGAAAGAATTTCCAAAAAGGTTTAGTTTAACCTTTTTGGAAATGCCTTTTAGCGTAAACCATTTTGGGAAAGCTTTCCTAATGTGCATAAACTTTTAGGGAGGAGAAGTATTGGAGGACCGAAATTACGAAGGTAAAGCTGGAGCAGGCAACATCCCTAAACGTGGGGGATAGAAGTAGAAGAAGAATCAGCGTTAGATAGTAATCGTGGATTTGAGTCTTGTTTATAACAGGGTTTACGCTGCTAATGGGAACTTGCATCGGATTGCGTCGTCCAACTTCGCTATCTCCCACTTCTGTGAACATGCAACGCTGTGATTGTTTTTATGAAGACGTAACCCGTATTTTCGAGGATTTACGTGCATGCTGTAAATTGTTCGGTTATCATTACGCCGCTTTACTCAGAATTTATTAAAAGATCTTCCACTAATTTTTGGCGCACCAACAGTGAAAACGTGAGAAATTTGAGGGGAGGTTAGTTGACAGAATAAATATATTCAAGGCGTGTACTGCGCTTGCGTCTTCCGTGAACCGTGAACGTGAAAGTTTGAATGGGCGTTTTTCAGGAAGGCGCGACAATGTCGAGCCTCGACGAGAACGACATTTTGACGTCATATCCTCGGAAAATCTTTATTGCTGAATTGAGAAAAGTTAAGTGTCATCGAATAAATTGCGTCATGACCTCCATATCGTCAAGTTTTGGTAATTTAAAGCCATTTCTGAATGAAGTCCATGATTGCACATGGAAGTTGACGTTTCGTTTTCCCTATTTACGCCCATATGTGGTCACATACGCTTCAAGTCTGTGTTCACGTTGATACCAACCGTAAGCCAGTCCAATGCCGTTGGCCAATGGACCTCTCACGGGAGGGGAACAAGTGAAGAGATGGAGGGGAGTCTGATGAGAGATTGTTTGCGTCACCCATAACGCGTAGAGGGTGAATTTTATGTTTTGGCTTCAATGCTTCCCCCGAACCAGCTGCTCGCGCTTGGCACTATTTCATGCATTCGTAGTCGTTCCTGCTTTCCGAGGCGGACCAGACGCTTTGGTGCGGAAGATTTCCGTGCCAGTGAGTGTCAGTCAATTTATTTCAAAATGGCTGTCACCACGAGTGGCATTTATAAATGGTACGATCAAAAGTCATTTGTATTTCATACATCGGCCATTTTATACTAAGTATATTCACATTAACATCGAGGTTTGTTTAGGGCAATGAAATTCGACGCAAGGCTCTTGCAAGGTACTCTGACGCGCTTTGCAGAAAAATTACCGGAGAGTAGAGCGGTAGCAGTAAACAAAGAGTGGGGAGCATCACTTTCCACGCCATCTGGAAATAATGCCTCAGAAATTTGTTGTAAGCGGATCTGTCTCTTATGCTTAGCTATCCCTAGGGACGTGCAGATTTTTTACCGCAGTCATTGGTTAACTCACGCATCTATTTCAGTTGCTGAAGTACTTTGTATCCTTGCAACATCGTGCCGTCAAAATTCACCCGATGACGGGCTTCAAATCCTTCCACTCTTCTCCACCCCCTTGGCTCAAATCTTAGCTCTCTGGCTACTACTGATGATTACCTGAAGATCATGAAATAACCTCACGGTTTAAAAGAACTTCCTCTGCTCCAAGGAAATGGTTCATTGTTCTCTTCTTGAGGCTCTCTCTCACTGCAATTTACCGATGAGTTGCCGTCATCAAGCAAGATGACGGCAACTCATCTAAAACAGATGGCGTTCAGCTCATTGTACGGGGCTTTCAGTTATTTCTTGGGATTCTAATTATGTAAAATATGAGCGTTTAGAGTACAGGCATTTTTGAAAATTGAATCATACATGCTGGCTTAGTTCAATCTTCTATTCCCTCTCCACTTTTTCTTAAAATCCTCTGCATTCGGCTGAATTTGAGATGATAAAAAAGGCTTTGGATTCACGAACTCCATCCTTCCCTGAATTATTCAGCCTCTATCAACGTACTCGCCTGTACCACGTAGTAGAAATACTCTCCGCTGTTCGTACCACTAAGCTACTCTCAATAACTATACAATAGTTTATTAGTTCTTTTTATAAAAATATAACTTGGAAAGATACATTTTGATTGAATGAAAACTGCGGTATGGCATCCAATGGAGTATGTTTTCAAAATTATATTTCGTTATTTAAGTAATGGAAAAGAGCGCGGAACCAAGGAAATAATTTTCATAGAACTTTTTTCGTTATCGTACAAGAGCAATTTTGTAGAGTATGAAACCAGAAGAAGCATAAGTGGGAAAAGTAAGGAATTCACGTTTGTTACTTCGTCACCTTTGAGCCACTTAAATTTCATTTGCAGTTATGATAGCAGTAGCTTCCTTTTCAATCCATTTTTTCCTTACTTGGTATGAAGTAGGAAAAAATTGCAGCGAAATAGCACAAATGGTCACATTATTCCCATTTAATGCTCTGTTCCTGCTCTTGCCAGTTTTCCAATAAATTTCGAACAACGGGCTAGTCATCGAAAGTAGCATAACCATCCGCGCTCCACTTTCCCCCTCGGCAACTTTTTTTTTTAACTCTCCCCACTCCTCAATGCGTCATGTGCTCTTCGTGTTTCTGCGCCGAAGACTCCGTTAGAGGCGGTACAGGCTTTTCCGGGAACAAAGACGGCATAAAGGGATTTCCGCATCCGAATGGCCTCGGCCACGTTTTTACGATTTCTGTTTCCGTCACTCCTTCTCTTGAGAGGATTTTTCTCTTTTAAAAACATTTTTACTACGCCTTGCCATTTCAATTTCACTAAAATATTATATTATATCATTCTTTGCACTCATTTAATGTGTTTTTCTGATGAGGGGTTAGATGGAAGAGGGGACTCCCTCAGTCTTAATTTTGTCTCAATAAAGACGCATTTTTATTATTATTTAATTTATTAAACATTGTTCATTGCATTTTGTCAAAAGTATTAATGGCTTAATGATTTATTAAACATGGCTGTATATTTTTTCTTTATAGTTCTATCGCTCGCATTAAAATCACCCATCAATGGAGTGAGTTGATTGCTAAGGAATTATGTGAAATCACTTATTCAAACTCATCAAGGTAGCTCATAAAATCACAATGATTTCATCGTTTTATGCAGCAAGGAATTACTCCACTGGAGACGTTACTTAGTCCTAAATTTAGTGAAATGATCATCGATTTTCCAACAAAAAATCAATTCACAAGCTTCTGAATACCAATCAGAACATCGTAATGGTCAATATCATTCGCACGCCAACGAAATACTTTTGGATAATTTTCCTGATGACATATTAGGATATCTATGGTTGTTTGAAAGCTGCTTGATCCCAAAAAAACGTCCAAAAACACGAAATCAGCTGAAAGAAAGGATCCAGCCATTTTATATGAACATGAATATACCATTGGCTATTTAAGGAATACATTTATTGTTTAGCAATGAAAGTATTAGAATATACTTATGTAGAGCTTAGCATTATTGGAGATTCCTTCCTCTCTCTACGTTAATATCTTCATAGTAATGCATTAGCCTCGAATCACTCTAAATCCTTCTTCTTAGGTATTCAATCCTTAGATTGATCTGTAGCAGTCCTCCAGTTGGCTCTCTTTTCGGCTCTTCTTTTCAGTTCTGATAGCTGTTTCAGTTCAAATCCTCCAATAACTGCTTCTTATAATCAAGTCGAGGTCTCGTGCCTCAGAATGTGCCCCGCAAGTCCTGTCCTCCTGTTGCTTATACTTCTCCATTTGTCATTCTTTTCTCCTATTTTCTGATAAACTTCTTCATTTATAACTTTAGATTTCCAATAGATCTTGAGCATCCTCCTGTAGCATTAGTTTTCAAAGGACTCAAGTCTCCTTTTCTCCTCTTTCCCTATTGTCCAGATTTCACACCCATGTAAGGCAACACTCCACACGTACGCCGTTTATAATTCCTCTCTTAATAATCTCTTCCTCGTACACAACTTGATACTGTTTGTAGTAAAGAGGCGTTTTTTCTTGTTAAGAGCTATCTTTGCTTGTCTTATTCTACTTCTTATCTCCCTTTTACTTCTACCATCTTTAGTTATTACGCTTCCCAGATAAGTATATTCATCGACCTCTTCCAATGTTTCCCCATTCATTATTATGGTAAGAGCGTTTCTTTGCCTGCCATCTTTGTCACATACCACTATTTTAGTTTTATTAATCTTCATGTCGTATTCCTTTCCCGTAATATTCTCCATCATTTTAGTATGGTCTCCAAATCTCCTTCTCTTTCCGCCATCACAACAATATCATCTGCAAATCGAATTATATTTATCCTCTTCCCTTGTATTTTTATCCCTAAATCCACGTTTTCTCTAACCTTATTCAGTGCGTCTTGGATGTAACCATTAAATGTTATTGGGGAGAGCGCACAGCCTTGTCTCACTCCTTTCCGTATTACTGATTCTTGTTTCTCATTTCCTATTTTAATAACTGCAGTTTCATTATTATACAAATTCCAAATTATTTTTCTGTCTCTAAACTCTATTCCACATTTCAGGATTTCGAACATTTTTGACCGTTTGATATTATCAAAAGCTTTCTCAATATCTATAAAGGCTAAATAGTTTTTTTCTGCCCTTCTCTAGTCTTTTTTCTAATATTAGCCGCAGTCCTAAAATTGCTTCTCTTATTCCAACACCTTTTCTGAAGCCAAATTGACATTCTGTCAAGAAATCTTCTATTTTTCTTTCCATTCGGTATAATATGATATTGGAACCCTTACAATATTAAAATCCCTACAATCCTTACAGTATTAAAAAATTTCAATTCCAAGGTGAATCCACAGAGGTTTCTCTCATTTTGCCGAATACCTTCTCCTTCATCACTTAGGTAAAGCAGAGGAAAAAGAAGTTTTTTTTCTGGGGCTGAGCCCTGAAAGTGACAATCTTCATTCCATGCGATGTAAGCACCCAGCTTCCTAATTGTTTCGTGAGATAATGCCTTCTTGCCGTCTTCCCTCGGTCTGGTATTTAAGCCACTATCCCTTTAATGTCCCTCCCCTTAGCGGTATGCGACGCAAAAGCCACTTCGCTGAGAAATGAAACATTTGCAAGCGTAGAGGAAGGTATGTATTATTTTCTTTCGGTTCCTAAATTTAAATTTTTTCGCTGTGGTCCGAGCGAATGTACATTATTTTCCTGCCGTTTGGATTCATGAAATGTACTTATTCCTTCACTACGCTTTAAAATGATGGCTGAGTTTTGGCGGTGCGATGCTGTTGGTGGAAAAATTTCTTCCAGCAGTAACGCACCGACAAGAAGAAAGTAAAAGCTATGCCTGCCATGCACATAAAGTATCTGATGGGCCATAGTGATAGGTCTGTAATCAGTCGTATCACGGAGAGGATCTAATGCTTGGAAAGTAGAAAATTAGAGTGGGAGGAAATGAGTTCCAGGAGTTGTACGAAAGTACGTATCTAGCACTGATATAGCCAGTATTTAGTTTCATGGGGAGGTTCATGCAGATTTGTATGTTTAGGCACTTGAGGGTGCATTGTGATTGAGCTTTAATAGTCGGTAATTAATGATTTTAGCTTTGAAAACTAGGAAGATTACAAAACCTACATTTTTATGTTCTTTAAAAGTAAAAACATTTATCTAGAAGTTTTTCAAAACATAAATGAAGAATGAATGAATTCAAAACTCTTAGTTGAAAGTCAGATTTAACTCTCCTTAGGGCCACTTTAAAAAAATTAATTCCAAATTCCGGAGAAGGGAGGTCCGGTCCTCATTGACCCCTCGTGGCTACTGGTAGCATTTTGTAGGAAAAAGGTGTAAATACCAGAGACATAAGGCAATGATTAAGCCTGGCGGCTTAGGCACACATTCAGAAAAGGGAATTGATAGGAGGCGCTCCGAGCAGAAACGTGAAGAGAAGACTATATTGGAGTCTCCTGTGTCGAGTGCTACGTTGTATGTTTTCGAAACTTGGTCGACGAGGGATGAGAATTGGAGACTTTTCGAGATGTGGGGTCGTCGAGGCATGGAGAGGACAAGCCGGGTGGAGTGTAAGACGACCCGAGAGGTGTTGACCGCGGTGGATGAAGGTTGGCGCGGGCGATTCGAAGGTGGCGGAGGAATGGCTGGAGGGAGTAGCGAGGGGTATTGAGCCGTTGAAGAGGTTGATGGAGGGTGAGGAAGTGGGGCGAGAGGGGGGAGGGGCAGGGAAGGAAGATCGTGGATGCCTTGAAGGAGAGGGGGAGTGATTAAGAGTTTAGGAGGGGAGGAATGTAGTGACCCGCGGCGTGGTTGGGAAAAAGAGCCTGAAGGCTGCAGGTTTGGTAGGAATCTGTGATTCAACCAACTATTAGAGGTGCACTTTGAATGAGCACTTATAAAGGGTCACTGAAAATATTTAATAGTTGTGGCATGACAAAACGGTGAGAAATGTATCTCCCTTCTCCTCCCCTCGTCTCTGTTCCCATTCCTCTCCTTATTTTCTTGAACGTTTGTCTTCTTGGGCATTCTGGATACGTTTACTACACTCATTATGTGTTTAACGATTCATGATGAAGCGCTTTGTATGTGGTACTGTATATTATGTTTACGCGTTTTGTACGATCTATTGTAATACCTTTTCTTTAAGAATTGTCCAAGTAATCACTGTCAATATCATTTCGGATTTCTTCGGAATACCGCCGAGCCACAGTCACAAAACCTAATGGGAACCCCGGTGGCGACGGGGTTAAGTCCTGAACTGAGGGTCGCAGGTTTGAGTCCCGCCTGGGTGGGTTTTTCGCCTCCCAGGGCATGGATATATGTCAAGTTCTGTTGTACCGGTCCCTGGAAAAACTGGTGACAGGCTTAGCAGCCTATTAGGAGTTCAGGGACATACGGGCCAACAGAATCATCCGGGATGCAAAAAATCTCTCATCACGCTTTAAAAGTGAATCTATACTCGTAATATTTTTCAACCCTGCATTTATTTTCACTTACACACACTTTCTGCTAAATTTTATTCTATTAGTGATGATTTCAGTTCTCGGAGACTTAGTCATTGACAATTGACATTTGTCTTTGACATTGTCTGCATGCCATTCCCAAAGTCGGCACACAGAACGTGTGACACAATGAACTTTCTTTCTTTGCGTGACATTTTTTAAAAGTTATTTCTACAGGTGTCATACGCCACTTACTCTGCCCATTCTATGAATCTGCGATGGGCTATTCTCTTGTAGTTGTGTTTCATGTTTACTTAATATTTCAACTCAATGCATCACGATAGCTCGCTGGTTACAAAATTTTCATCATTTCCTCTGTATTTAAATTATAGCACTAAAATGTTGCCATTTTAACATTCCTGGTTAATTTGTGTACACATTGATTTGTAATAAAAAAGCGTACCCTACATTTGAAATGCATTTGAATGCCAACGGGCACATAAATACAATAGATTGCATTGACAATGAGTAGTAAGGGAATTACAACGTGAATCTCTTTAGGAAGGATCCAAAGTGTTTTCACATCCGTCTTCTGTAGAATATTAGAATTTTCACCCTGAAATTTATCTTTCATGCATTAGTGATTCATATTATGCAGCTCAAATTAGATTCTAAAAATGCATCATTTGTGTGAGCCAATAAACTGCTTTTCTGACAACTGATTTAGCCTTTTACAGCTGAGCTATTACGTATATGCCAACCTTTGCTAGTACTCTCAGGAAAATTCTTTCACCCAAATACTCTAATCGCTATCCACCAATAGCCCAAGTTTGCAACTTGAATAGGTGTATTACTCGATTTGAAGCCTCAATTTTCATGGAAAATTGAATTCAGCATCACAAGAATCCCAGCAATGGAGGCAATATATTGAAAAGAAAAACCTGAGAAGATTTTCGTGAAGTATATTCTTTGTCGTGTAAACTAATATTAAGTATGCACTAAAATGTATAAAATATTAAAAGGCATACTTGGTAAGAGCTAAATGGGAATTGATAAAACTGCTCCACATCCAGTTGTTGATCATGATTTCCGATTGCCAGTGATAAGAGAAGGACGTGGAGGAATATTACGGCCATTTTGGTGTGCTTTCAAAGGTTACTTTATTGTATTATTTTGGCAATTGTATTAATTTTAAAAAGTTACTTTATTTTAGTAATTTCTATTTATCCTATACTTTAAAAGCATTTGGAAGAAGATGCATCAAATCCGGGTATACATGAGATTACAAGATGAACAGATTTCGGCGGCTATAATCGATTAGGCTGTAGATCTGTTTACCCGGTAAAGTTAGATCAGCTTTTTTTCGTTAAGGGCTTACTGTTATTACTGGAGTGTAGTTATTATATTTGGCATGAGAAAACTATCAGTGGACAACAATCTGCGGATTGTTTTGTTGCAGGTCTTCACGCCGCGCTGTTACTTGCCAACCACTTCATTCCAAAGTAATTATTCAAGCTCACGTCCGTCGTTAATTGTCCATTTTATTTCATTCATTGTCTCTCTCTATGAGTCTTACATTCCTTTGACCTCATGCATTGTTTTCAATTGCCTACTAAGTCACAAAATGTGCCCAATGACAACTTATATGTAGCACAAGAAAAAGTAATATTTATTTAGAGTAGTCTTTTAGTCAATGGGTACTTGCTAGAACTATCGTAGATCAAGAAGTGACATGAGTTGAGGGGAAAACACAGGAAAAATAATGATGTGGCAAAATTTGTATTTAAAAACTAAGTTCTTTACATGATTTTCAAATATTAAGAGGCTCTGAAAATGGGAATCGGCCTCTGAGATAATATTCTTCTTACTATTTTTCTCTTTGTCTCCTTTTCTGGAAACGGTTTTCGTTTTATCATAAATCCTCGTAGTTTATTTGAGTTTCGACTTATCATGCATGCATTAGCAGTAAAGTCTTAATTGTTACCAAGTCAATGAACCTTTAATGTCTAAGGAATTCGCTTCAATTGATCTACTTGCTGTAACTTCTTTTTACGCTCTGACATGAGAGAAATTGATCGGGAACAGTATCTGCTGTTCTTTTGAGAGGGATCTCGAACCACGATATTGATTTGCGTCCACATAAAATAGCGTACGAAGCATTTTCTAAACCCTCACACAAAGCGTAAAGAGTGCTTTTTGAACCCATATTTGTGCTCCATTATATTCTTTGTATTGTTTATGGTGAATTAGCATTAGATGTACGCACTGAATCAGGCGATACATTGACAGCAGCGTTGCGAGATCCTCGGCCGAATTTAACTATGACCGTTTCAGTGCGCTAATAATCTGCTTATTTCCTGGCGTAACGCTATTCTTACCAGTAAAAAAATATGTGTATAAAGATTCTTTTTCGTATAATTTATTTTCGATCAAAGCAGAACTGCATGCCATTTGCCTAACCCCACCTCACGTTTCCGTGAATGATAAGGTGGTGAAACTTTTCTTGGTTTGTAGCTTATGTTGATATTGTTAGTCGTAAAGCCCGCTTGATAAAAAAGCATTATATTATTGTCGTGAACCTACTTACGTTTACTTGGTCCAAACTTAAGTTGCTACAAAAATAAGACTTTTGAAAATATGAGGTTGATACGAGAAGATATCTCTCTAATCACAGTGGGACATGCACAGACGATCACATATGTCGGATAAGTCGGGCCGATGTAGACAAGAATTCGTTTCTCCCCTTCACGGTACGCAGCCACAAATCAAACAACGCGCTCTGCTGGGACTCGCCTCCTTTTTTGCTCCTTGCTTCATTTCTCTTCCCCATCATGATATTCAATGGCTGCTGCCCTCAAACCCCGAGGTACACGCCCATATGCTGGGACGTGAATGGAAATAATTTTAGTAAGTAGTAAATATTATCCGTGACATTCACCCTATGCACTTATCCCCACCCAACGTGCGAACACGAAACAACATCCTCTGTTCGTTACGTGAAGTGACGATATAACACCTCGGTCGCGAAAAATGAATTTTTATTTTGGAAAAGAAAGTGCTTTTGACCATTTAAGCATCAAAATCTCGGTTCATGAGGAAAAGGAAACGAAACGAACTTCAGAATTCATTTATTTTCGATTTATGTGAGAAATTGACTTAATGACGAATGTGAGCATGAAGCGATTCCATGAACATCTTTTTTGTCATTAACTGGGCGAGGCTTCTTCCCCCAGTCAACGCGAGCACCCGAGGAAAAACAAGATGCGAAACCACCGATGATAAGATTCTTTAAGATAAGATAAAATTTATTTATATAATTTATATAAAAATAAAAAAAAAATAAATTTAAGATAAGATAAAAATAATTCAGCTTTTAGGTAATTTCATGCAAGTTCCAAAGTTTGTCGAATTCTCGAATTATTTTCCGCTTCTTCTCCTTAAAATTATAACTTTAATGCAACTCGTGAAGTAGTGCAACCCTATGGCTATCTAAGTGTACTCTTTATTTAAAAAACAATTAAAATTTCCAACTTCAGTCCTAATGTGTACTTTTTCTGGCACGAATATAACCTCGGCGGTAGCCAGGTTTGTGGCACGCAGGTTGGCGAAAGGCTGTGGGTTCTAATCCCGTCGAGGAGATGAATGTTGTACTTGATGAAATGTTGTGTTGAGGTTTAAAGTCTTACGTTTGAAGGTCCAATATTTGGCAGAACAATGAAAACCAAAGTCTGCAAAAAAATTGCTTTTGGCAATTCCAATATATTGTGAGCGTAGTTCTTATTTTAACCGCACGTCCATGTATTAACATATATTTAAACAAGTTCGAATTATATACCCATGCATTTGGTTTATGCACAAGGGTTTAAATGTTGTTTACTTTGGACTTGAGAAAAGGCTATATACCAGAAACATTAATGTGTCCAAAAGACAGATTAAATCGTTACTTGTCAATGAAAATAGCCCTCTCAAACCAACATCAATATATTCCTGCGAAACGAAATTATCTAGATTTTCTTGAGTCTAAGCTATTACATACTACTATCAGCTACTCATTTTAGCAGCCAAAAGTGAAATGACTTTCATGACTATATTGTTGAAATACCCAAAACCCTAGTGTCTCCTACTATAACTGCCATTATGTTTTTAGACTGTAGGAGACTTGGGGTTTTAGATAATCCAAGCGGATTCCAAGTATCATTACATGGCCAAACCCAAGACTTAATCGTGACGGTCTATTCACTCACGTAAGAGTTGCTGTTGCTCGAGTTGATCCCTTGGTGGATTCAGAGGCGAATGGGAAATACGGAAAGAACTCTCAGACTGTAACCAGGGGCTATTTTCTGAGCAAACAAATGGTCTTTCCCGCAACAACGATACAGTTTCGGAGGACCTCCATGATCTTTGCAAGCCTAGACTTGCACGCATTCATGTCGGAAGCGATATATGAGCCCGCCACCATTTGATTGTACCATGCAGGCAAGGTGCCAACAGGGCAATACGCCGTCAGGATTGGTATCTTGGTGCCGGTGAGGCAGGAGTCGCACGCACCTTGAAACGGGTATCCACCGAGGATGGGCCGGACGTCGAATGGCGCGCCGTCCACGGGACTCTCCATGGGTGCGTCGAGTAGGCTCTCGCGGGGTCCGCGTCGGGGACCGGCGGCGGCGGCTATCACGGCGGCGGCAATCACGGAGGCGGCGGCGGCGACTCTCTCCGTCACCCCGTGGGGTGGCCGGCTGTGATCCGGGGGCGGGGGGACGGGATATTGTTGGGAGGTTGGGTCCCCTGCCTGACTTTGGGGTCTGCGGCCATTGGCTGGGTTCTGGGGTGGGCTTCCTCATCTCCCCCCCCCCCCGAAGAAGGACCGCCACCCCCGGGGGCCAAGCACGTCCCCCGAGAGAGAGAACCGCCCCCTTTCCACCCCTCGCCCCGAAGCTCGCGGGCCCACCATCCACTTCCGCGTCGCCGTCGCCCCAGTGACACCAGGTGTGTGTGCGTGACCCAAGAGATCCGTATGGGTCCGCTCCGGTTCTTCCTCCACCCCAACGGCCATGATCCCCCCCCTAAGACTCCCGGACCCCCTGCCCCTCGCCATCCGCCCTACCCTGTTGATCTCCGTCATCGAACGGGGCAATAGGGCCGTATGCTGTGGAAGCTGAGGGGACTTCTCTGCATCCCCAATCCCCAGTGCGATATCGAGCCAAGTCAAACAGATTCACGATGAAACTCATGAAACCTCATATTCCAATGAAATAATTTACCTGTATGGATAGTTTTAAATGGAATTCATTCATTAGTAGTTGGATCTTCACAAATGGAAACCCCTTTTTAACGTACAGTGTTTCTTTCTTCATCTCGGCGTGAACTACCCCTCTTCAAGGCATCCGAAAAAAACCTGCTTTTTTTCTTCCCCTTCCCGGCTTGCCCTACAGCCTTCCGTGTCTCGCGGTGTTAAACAGCCCCATGACCTATTTCAACCCACTTTGCCTCCTCCTATTTTCTCTTTCCTCTCCATTTAGTTGATTTTATAACTAAAAGTTGTCTTTCCTCTCAAGTCATGCCTTACTTCCACGTTTTTCTTCCTTTTCGTCCACAGCATCTTCTCCACTCTTCAGCACCCTTCACACCTCGAAATCCTGAATTCAATCTCGCATTCTCTTCTCAGAGTTGACGTTTCTGCCGCGTACAACACTTCACTCCATGTGAAGTTTTCACCATCCTCTGATTTATGTCCTTAACCTAGGTCCCCGTCATCAGCTCCTCGTTGGGCTGAACGCATCTTTCCCTGGTGCAGTTCTCCCCTAATTCTTGGTTGAAATTTCCGTTTTTTTTTCTAACGTACAGCCCGAATAAAGTAATTTATCTACTTGCTCCAGTTTGTTGCCCTCTTCCTTTATGGCAAACCTTACATCCTTGCTATAGAAATTGCCATTATTTTTTAATTGTGAAATCTCATGATTCTGGCAAATATATTGAATTATCAAAGTGCATCGTGTTTACTGCAGACCCACTCTTCTTATTTCCAGTGATTTCGAAGCGTTATAACTTTAGAGGTCTTACAAGCTGTTTTATTAATCTCCAATCCGTGCAAAAATCGTCAATAGCACGTTTTTAATGAAAATTTATACCTGCGGTGGATCTCCGTCGCAAAACCACTTTTCTCTACTGCGACTCGCGTCTTGGCGTTGCCTTACATTTGCCACAGAAAATTTCGGGTGTCAGCCTCAATGCATAGCATTTATATAGACCACCGCGGACAGGGGCAGATTTTTCCACCAACCAGGTGGAAATAAAACCAAGAGGTAAATTGAAGCCTTATATTTCGCATCTAAGTGGCCGTCTATGAATGGTTATGGCCCCGGCATTATGGCTCATTGTCCGTAAAAGCTGCTTTTAAAATCGTGATTTTTTTTTAACGATCCGCAAGTCTGATAACGAATTGGCGTGTGGCGCTCTAAGGTCTTAAAGAGTGACACACATGATTACTAAGTTTGCGTCTGTTGTTTGATCCAAGTATGCTGAAACTCAAAAAGCGTTCACTTCCACTGCAAATTTAATTGATTAAATTTCTATGAAATTTTGTTTCTATGTGAACAAATATATTAACAGTTAACAAAATCAGAGAGCAAATTGATTCTTTTTTATGAATTGATTAACATTTGGTAATTATATTCAAGTTATCTCCCAATTTTTGTGATTACTACGAGAAAATTTAGATATAAAATATAAGTTTGTGTCGTTGGGAATTTCATATTATTGAGAATATACTGAAAATCTCAATAGTATCAGGTATAAAATGGACAAAGGCACACGCACCATAGCCTGATTTGTTTAAACCTCGGGAACGCATGCATGTGTATAATTGTAATTGCGCAGAAACCTTTATCTAGACGTATGACTTAGTATGAGAACTAAGACGCATTTTAAAAAGATTAAACTAGGTGTTAACACCATTTTACAAGAGGCACTTCATTGCGCTATCGGATTAGTGTACGCATGTGCATTGAATATTGCGTCATGGAAAGCGGTGAATTGCTAGGTGCAAAAATCACAAATGGATAAGTTGCCCCTGTTGCAATTCTGTGCCAACATTCTCGCAATTTCTGTACATCAGGGAGAGCAGTGAAGTGCCATGTATAGAACGAACTTCAGAATTCGTGGAAAAAAGTCTTAACCTAGTGTATAAGTTCCGAGTTTTTTACGGGTCCCAACCCTGGACCTTTGTTCAGCTGTGTTTCACACACAAATTTCGTATTTGAAGATAAAAATAACTTTTTTTCCTTTTCGCTCCTCGAAATTCTCTTGCTCATCGCTAAAAACACATACTGCCACTTACATCCTTTTCGTTATAGTGGCTGTTTATTTTTGCTATATGGGGGTAATAACTTCTAAAAGTAATAGGCCTCGAGAAAAATACAGTCAAAACATAGTTTTTTTTGAATTCTTTGATTTTCTGAAAGTTCTTTCTCGTAGACAAAAACCAAAATAATCAATCTGAAATGTAGTGATTATTTTCATAATTAATAAAATAATAAACATGATAATAAAATTAAAAAAATAATATTACATGGGTAACGTAATAAGTATGATGTATATAACGCCATTTAATAATACACCAGTTCCGTTCGATTGGTAGATAAATCGGTAAGCTTAATCCAATTTAATCGAAAAGCTGGTGTTTCCTTTCTGATTATATGGATATCCATTAAATGATGGTTCTTCGTTCAATGCCCTTTGTGGAATATGCAATTGCGAGCCTAATGGCACCAGAATCGTCTTGATTGAACGATATTTGTTTCTTGTAAGAAAAGATTATTAACTTTTTTAGCTCGATAGTTTTTAATTCATAATGATAAAGTACATTGGCTGCGGCCACTATTCAACGTTGGCATTTCGTGGTCGATCTTAATTTCTACAACGGCTGCAACGGGTGGGGAAAGGAGAAGTGAGATGCAAAAAGAATGCAATTGGCTCCATTAGTGTCATTATATTTTTTTTTACTTTTTTTTTAACAACCTCCAATTTTTACGTGGTTTTCTTATGTCTCATTAAAAGTATAGTATTTTGACCATCTACGCATATAGAGAATTTAGCTGTACATTGCATAACACTTTTCAACATAAAGACTGGAACTTGGATGATCATTGAGAAATATCAATTGTTTAATAATCCGAAATATTAGGACTTTATTACGTGCTGCGTGGAAATAAAATTATTAAGCCTTGAGTGAATTTGAAATCCTATGCAAATGGACTATTTTCAAATGCGGATTAATTAATAATTCATTTAAACAATATGTCAAGCCTTCTTTGTTAAGTCATTCCCCGTGACTCAAAAAATATCAATCAGGATAGATCTCATGAATTCCGAGGAGTTCAGTTCGACAGTTCATCATTAGCCGGTAATATTTCCATGACACTTAAATGTTACGCATCACATGATGGGTCGCCAGCAAACTCTTTGAAGAGCAACCGTAAGCGATGTCAGCCACTTCAATGGAAATAAATACGTGGATGGAAATAAAAATAATCACAATGAAAAAATCTCTTTGTTGAATTCAAAGCAATCCACATCTTCCGCCTCTTCACTATCCTGATCGGAAGGAGCGCGATACATGATGTCAGACGTAGTAGACGTAACAGGACTGGCTTGCATTTGTTTTCCGACGCGTATCATGTGCCTCTGAAAATTTTCCCTTTGTATTTACCTTCAGATGAATATATTTCGATGGTATATGTTTATGTGAATGAGGTGAAACTTGGTGTTATCCTGAGGTTAATAGTTATATAGAAAAAGTATTTCAATTATTTATTGATTGCTTTCAGGCCGGGTTTGATCATGCCAGTCATCGTCCTTGGTATCAGGCACAGGAGTGTTTCGCTCAGAACCAAACGTGTGGCTGGAAGTTTACAAGATGATTTTTTGCAGCTTTTCAATGAGAAAAAGTTTAAGCATTAATTACATGTAAATCATTTTTTTAAGTGTTTTCTGTGCTCCTATTACGATGATATTCCCCCAGTGGGATCAGGATCTCCAATATGTTTTAAAATGTCACTATCTTGGCGTTATAAAAACTGAGACTCAGTTATTCAACAATTCAATTCGATTTACACGCATGTAAATCTAGAAAGAGAACTCGTCTCCGTCGAGAACTAAAAATGATATGTTATCGCATATCTCTTTCCTTCAGGTTCACGATTGGAGAATTCAAAAGGAATTTCTTATTTGTACATAAAATCATTATGAACATTAGTGGTGACGTTCTAGGCTTGCAATTTTCTAGTCAGAATTGATATCGATTAAAATTTTTATCATCTTTCCTCATGGCTACATTGCTTCATTTTACATTCCTTATTTCGCTTTCCACCCCATTTGCATCGACGCTAATATAACTTTCAGTACTTTGGAACAATTACTTGAAACACTCGGTGCGAATTCCGCAGGGTTTTGATGCCAGTCGGATTCCGAACTATGGTGTTTTTTCACCGCGAAATTCATCTGCTTGTGCAGTTCCAAAGTGTAAGAGAAAAATGGATAAAGCATAATCGAAATATGCCAAGGAATTTTATCCTAAAGTTATGCGCACTAGAACAATGAATAAAAATCCTGTGCCACAAGCCTTTTAACTTTAGGTTGAATGTTGTTATTGTAATAAAATGTGACTGAGCGAAAAAAATAGGTTTAAAAGGAAATAGAAATAACTAAATTAATCTTTTACAGCCGTTAGCCCGATTCTTTGAGCTCAATTCCCCTCTTCAGCTTGGGATGGGTGCGTCTCATCCCGTTTCATCCCGTTTCTTCTCTTTCTTCGCCTCTCCCGCTTGCCATCCTCTCACCGCTCTCCCAGAGTCATCAGCACTCACTTCGCATCTCATTACCAGCCCCAACTACCAACTCTGCCTCCTCCTGATCTTTTCAATTCGTTGCCTTACTCTACCCGCCGAATCAAGCTCTTCCTCGTTCGTTTTTCTATCAGTCCACGGCAGAGTTTCTCTTTTCCTCCTCTCCTGCATCTCTCGCGCCCGCGGCCTACAGTCATCTCCTTTCATTACTCCGTGATTTTTCTTTACGCTTCTCTGTACCCCACAGTAGCTCCTCCCCCTTTCTCTTATTTACTCTCTCACACATAGTCACCTCCATTCACTCTCCCTTATTTTTGATCGACTTCGACTATTTCTCCGATTAAAATATTTATTTTTTAAACTCCTTAGTATATTTTCTCCTTCACATGACGTTTTTGTGATTATTCTCGGTTCACCTGCATACCTTGTAACCTAATTTCCTCAATATAATCCGTATCCGTATCTTTAAAATTTAGGCTGAGCAATGATCGTCTGCCTTATTCTCAAGCTTAACTTGAAAATGTTTTGTTGTAGGGGATATGGAATGTGATTCTTTGCGTATCGGAGCATGGAGATGAATTTTCTCCAGATCATAGTTAGGCTTCTGGCATTTTTCTACTCATCACTTATCAGAAATACTTATCCCAAACGCAAATTAAAGGTACGACTGTAAAACTCCTTAGCGATGCACAGTTGTGAAGAATTAAATTATTTTTAAAAGTATGAATGGGATCTGATTGATACGAGGTCTAGGTTATTTGCAGCCTCTCAAAAGCCTTTTTCACCACATTAAATGGACATATATGACTATATACCCAGGCTACAGGCTATAATCTGGACCAAATGCGTCACGTTTCAATTCTGAATTTGGTCTAGAGTTCGTGAAATTTGTGCCAAAGTTTGAAACGCGCATGAACATTATCTTTTCTACCATGAAGTTTCTTTTGTTTAGCCCAAGAAATTCTCATAAAGTCAATAATTTCTCTCAATTAGTTTAAAAAATCTTTTACCAACTTCGCCGTTCTCACCCCTAGAGTACCTCGATTCGATTCTCGTTTGCGACGGAATATTCCGCGATAGTGTTTCGGTGCCAGCAACGGTCGGGGATCCCCGAGGGGCTGACTCCGCCATTATCCGCATGGGCGGCAATGGTTTCCACGAGTCCGGTGTGATTTCGTTAATGGCAGTCTCTCTCCCTCTATCTTGGCACGCTCTGCCGCTCCATCGTCACGCGCGCTTCGCCCTCCCTTAAATGGAACCGCACAAGGCACGCGCCCGCCCCCCTCCCCTTTAACCCTCTCCAGACTCGATCAGGGGCTGACGGGTTGAAGCGGGCTGAATGTGGCTGACCGGAGCGCGGAAAATGAAGGCGCTCATCATCAGCGGTTGGCTACATGGAGTAATCGAATGGTTTTTAACAATGCCTCTTAAGGCCACTTTACACGGTACATTTTATTGTACAAACGAATGTATCATAGAATGCACATGAAACTGAATGGAATTAGAGCAGGTTTTATTTCCCGTTAAGTCATTCAGACAATCATACAATTTGCCGCTTTACACGGTGCAATTTCCTTCATGAAGGAATTCGTACATTAGTCCGTGCAATACAATGTACCGTGTAAAGCGGCCTTCAGAATTAAATCACAAAAGTTGTGATACTGTGGAATTAAATTATCAAGTGTTATTCTACCTTGCTTAACGTGACGTATCGTAATTGAGGGTAATTTTTTTAAACCAAAATCGCAATAAGCAGTACTGGGAGAGTAGAAGGAATCATTACAAGAATGCTGACCTGAATGGGCCAATTTTTGAGGGAATGCAACTTGAAAATCAATGTAAAAATACTAAATGAATGGTTTGTGAAAGAAATCGATGAGGCCATAAGCATCACCGTCACCAAAAACATGCTCAAGTTAAAGACTCATTAATGTGAGAATTTTTATCACCGGTGATTGAAAAAGCAAGAAAGTTTTCGCGAGCAGAATAGTCCAGCCAAACAAGATATTCAACCAGATGTGTCTTCCCACAGCCGAATATGTAATATGAGTATGGAATTGATTCTAATGGAAATGTAAGCTGGATATAAGGGAACAAGATGTTGCTGGGTAAGTGTAGTGGCGTTTGCCCTATGCCCGGCAATCCAAAGGTTCCTGTTTCGAATCTCGGCCATGGTGAATTATGCCTCGCGGCAAATTTCTTAAAGATGGACATTCTTTCACCAAATTTCATAAGATACTGAGGAAGTTTTTTGAGTATCTCTATTTCCATATTAATTGCATTACTACTTTGTACATGAACCTCAGAAATTTCTTTCAAATTAGGTAGTATCGGAGATGCTAGTGCATTCATAGCCAGAGACATCACCGAAACTGCTGGAATTAACAGTTAAAAAATGCTGTCAGCAAGGGACTTTCAATGCCGTAATGATGCATGGTAGAAGTCTTAAGAAAGAGTAGCTTTGCACTAATTCCTCGGCTCTACGATGCCACTCGTTACCGACACATGTCTGCCTAATAATATTAAGTACATATAATATTTCCGTATACTTCGTAATCGTAAGTTCACGGCAAATTATAAATCTACATTTTAATTTTAATTACAACTAAAAGACTTATATTTCCGGATAAAATAAGAGAGGTAATGCATAGCACTGGTTTTGTTCATTGCCTTATAGCACTTTGAGCGAAATTTGATGAATTCGGCCGTATGGACAATCATTTTTCTCTAATTTTGTGGGAGGGACTGGTGCGGAGTGAAGAGGGAATGTTAAAGTGAAACAAAGGAAGGAAAGCCAAGAGCATGGAAGTTAAGATTGTTTGAGCGAAATATAATTTTACTTAGAAATCAATAAATGTTGTCTCATTAAAAAAAAATATCTCGCCTATCCAATGACACCAACAATTCTACCCCTTACCACATTACTTTCCGAGATATTTGCCAAAAAATACCAGCCCTTTTACATGGAAAATGGTACGTGCATGCACTCCAGAGAGACATTATTTACAAAATGAGGCATTTCTAACACTTAGATGTCGTTAAAAAAACTAACAGTGTGTAGTTTGTATGTTTTCTCATATATATTTGAAAATTAATCATATTGTCACCGCAGTAAGTTCTTGGATATCACAAAACAACCTTCCATTTTGAAGGAGTTTAAAATGCATCGCGCGAAAAAAATGAGACAAGTTAGAGACTTATTTAGATATTTTCATTTAATTACTAACAATTTCTGTGTAAAACTATATTATTGCACCATCAATAATGCAATATTTAACTGATGTGCCCTACAGCTGGTGAAATTAAAACGTATAGTTCGAATATGGTCTCTATTATGATTAGGGAACTATCCCACTCGGACTACCTTAATAAGCGTTAAGTTGAAAATTAAGGGAGGCGCTAGCGAAAAATGCCTGTGTGGGGTAAAACGGAGTGAAAGCGGGGATAAGTGGAACGATGCTCATCGAGTGATTTCTATTGGAGGGGAAGAGAGCCTTAAGAAATGAAGAGAAACATAAAAAGTGAAGCATGTGTGATGAGATTCTAATATGAATGATAAGGTTAGGCTAAAAAACTTATATACCGATCAATATTAATAAGTTGACGTATACATATACCGCACGGCCCTAAACTCACCAACATGACATTCAAAGTTGATTACCATGGAAGGCTGTAGTGAAGCAAAACCCAGACATCTATCGCCACCTGTACAGAACACAACTTTGCGTTCACATCACGAACAAATTTCCCATTAAAATAAATGATGAAAATTAGGGGCGTTAATAATGAAAATGGCTAAATTTGAAATTGCAGCAACCCGGCATTCAGTGAGTATACGCTCTATCCTCATCTAGTTTTAAATGGCACAAATTTTTATGCTTCACTATGAGAACTTAATGGCTTAACGCCTCCTATAGCATATCACTTCGGTTAATTGATTTTTGATTCCCGCATGTAGATTTGATCACATTTACCCCGTTTTTCGGAGATTATCGAAATTATGCCAGTACACAGTACAATACAGAAGAGAGTTTACCGTCGTAGAAGGTCGGACCGTGTTAGCAAGTGAACTTAGATGTTTTCCCTCTCCGACACCAGCTACTATCAAAATCATTTCTTGTGCTACCCACTAGTGATTCATAAAACTACTGCCATTGTAGGTAACTTCCATGCTCTGAGGTACTTTGAGCGAAATGTCGCTCCTTATGAAATTTGATGGATTCGGCCGTATGGACAATCCTTTTTCTCTAATTTTTTTAAGAATATCAACCTGTTAACACAATCCTTTTCGAGATTTTTTCCCAAATATAGAATTCGGCGTGTCTAAAAGATTTGCTTTCGACCGGGCTTTTGTTCCATATTTATATCACACAACCATTGTGATCGTCTTGTTTATGTGTTCCCACACACTTTCTTTCTCTTAGTCTGTTTGAAATATTTAGACGTGTATGCGTCGCTGAGCGGTCTTTGTGGATGAATGAATGAATTAATTAATTTTTGATTTATTTAATGCACCTTCATGGCGGTGGGCGATTGAGGGGCGGTCATGTCGTCCACACAAGCCGCCAGGACGTCGTCGTAGACTGGCTCCCGCGGTGGACGAGACAAGCATGCCGCGAGCCGCGTCCGACCCCGAGCGGACAATGGTCTGCAGGGTGGCGGCGTCGTCGACGACTCCAAAAGTCCGCCCTACGCGCCGTGCATCTTCCCCGAAGAGGTGTTCCGCGCGCGGCTCATTCCGAACCCTAGTCGGAACTATTACGGAATTCTCCCGAGTGGGGTCGCGCGAAACGCGGCGGGACGAGGATGCCATTCTCTGGGCCCGCGTTTAGCACGCGTGGGCATTTACGGAGCGCTTTGGCCGGCCGGCCGGCGGATCACAACCGCGTATTAGGCGCATTACGAGGGAGGGGCGGGGCGGAGGATTCGCCCCCGGGGGCGGGTGGCGTGGGGCGCGTCGGCACCGCGTTCCCTTCAATCGTCTCTCCGACGCCCACCCATCATCGCGCCACTCATCACAGTCATCAGGCGAAAGGATGGGCCCCGCCCCCTCTCCTCCTGCCGCCCCGGGCCATCGCGCTCGCCCACACGCCTGCCCCGTCCCCTCCCCCTCTACCCTCCGCCCCTTCACGCCCCCTCCACACACCCATCGGCCACCACTCTGCAGCTAATATCTCCATCTCACGTTCGGAAAACATTTTCCGTCTCCTTTATTGATTCCGGAATGTCGAAATGTTTGCGACCCCTTCCCGGAGTCTATTTTTAAAGGTGAAACGGCTGACCCGCCGCTTTGTTTCATATTCTTTTGGGAACGCAGACCCGACGCTCTCCCATTTGGAGTTGAAGAAATTCCTCCCACACCAACGCGAATGCCAGCGACGCTGCCGTCACTCGCGGCAAGAGCGAAAGAATTGATTACACCGCGCCTCTTTAACCATTCAATTCTGTGGTTGGAGCATTTGATTTCAATTTGTGCTTGTCCGCCCGTTAAGACCGTATCCCGCGGCGCAATTTTAATCCCTTATAGTTTACTGCAATCCGATGGAGATTGCCGAATTCCGTTGGAGAGGTTTTTTTGTTTCGTACGACGTCAAATACCTGATGATAGTGGCGCCACGCCGACGAGGAATGCGAGTCAAGGAAAAATCAAATGGACATCATTTCACCATTAAATGGGTAAGGAGAGTGATTGTCTCACCATCTCTGGTGGTTACGTCCCAGTTTCTCTGGAATTTGGAGTACAATATTCCATTGTGGTCTATCAATAAGGTTTTCTGTTTAATCAATTCCTCTGTCATGAATTTACTCAATTGTAATTTCAGGACAAATATATGCCTTGGTCTTTGCGGCAGAACCGCTAATTTTGGGCAATGCAATATCTCATTAACGTAAATTTCGAGATAAAGCAGCCTTTTCGTTAATTTCGTGATAGCTAAAAGTCACAATAAATGACGACAAATCCTCCAGGATTTTTAGGTCAGTTGACGCGAGCGTTATCGATGGGTAGGCGTATGCTCTTTGGTTTTAACACACAAGTACTTAACCAGAGGCTGTGAAACTGTCATTCTGATAGTGAGAAAATTTCGCTGACAATTGAGTTTTCGCGAGCTTTTCCCATCATGATATTATTTGAGTAATTCAAGAAAGTGTACTTCCATAAATTTTAACAATAACCCGCATACAAACCTGATGTGAGGATACCAGTACAAATACGTTTCTGTCACAAATCCATGTGTCGTAAAACTAAAAAATTTGTCTGCTTGAGCGAGATTTTAGATCACGCAAAGTTTGGTAAATTTATCCAACAATACAACAAAATATCTGTCGCTCACTGCTATATTTTTCGATATATTTGCCAAGAAATTCCAGCCATTTTTAATGGAAAATGATTCAAGTATGCACTACCGAGAGAATTTACTTTTAAAATGAGAAATATATAACCCATAGGTCTAGTCAGAAATTTAAAATAGTTTTTTTTCATTGTTCCTACACTTTTAAAAAAATAATTCAGTTACTCACCGCACTAATATTATAAGAATCGCAGAAAAATCTTAAGTTACGAAGGCATTTTCACCGCTCAGCATGCAAAAATACGTTTAACATTTCGTATGCTTCATCGGTTAGTTAAGAGACTATATTCATTGAAGGTTAGCAATGAACACTATATTAAAATGGTTCTGGCTATTTTTATCACTCCTATAGTTTGTGAGTAGTGAACAAATGTTTAGTCATAGAATTATGAAGCTGGCAGTATACTCAACGAAATTAGCTATAACAATTTTGAATTGTGCAGCCGCATCGGTTACATTTGGAACTTTTATTTTAAAAGTAGATGTATTGTTTTAATCAACAAATTAACTGTCATAAATGTTACAATATTTATTTCATGCTTCTGGCAGTTTGTCAAATTTCAAAAATAACTTTAATATAGTCTCTCTCATCATCAGGGAAATATATGGCTCAAACCACCGAAAGAAAAACATGGAGAGTGACTTCAAGGCTATCCATCCTGGTTCTCTCAGATGTCAGTTTCTGTGCTTATTTGGAGCTTTTATTGAAACGTTCCTTCATATCTAATGATACAAATCAAACTTTCAAGTGAATATCTGTCCGTCGTATCCCTAAAAATTGCATAATACTCTGACCACAGAAATTGAAATATTATGAGCTCCAAAAAAATGTGAAGCACATAAAAAATTAATTCAAATTTCGATGAATCTAAACTTTTTATTTTTAATTAAGCTATTGAACGTCTTTTTACGTTGATTTTTCCATGAGGTATGTGATTACGAAAATCTAATGGCGGTGAAAATCGCCATTATGAAAAGCAGCCGTATTTCATGTTTTTAAAATTATTGCAAAATGCTCCAAATTTTATTCATTGTGTCACTAGGCGTACGTTTCCTTAAATTTTCGTCTAAATCAGAGTCCAAATAGTGCAAAATATCGCCAGTAAGAACGAAATAAGTTCATTTCTTAATCGATCCAAATACAACGTTAAGGTATATTTATTCGCAAATCCTTTCAAAAATCCACAGCTAGATTCTTACTTATTTACCCGCCATTGGCTGGTCCCCTGACAATTGCACAGGAATAATGGCTGATGGGTGTGAAAATACCAGCAATTAAGCTTTTGAGGATTTATTACACAAATTAATAAATAACACCATACCTAACATTTGGGATTTGAGTTTAATACCAGCTCTTGCTCTAAAAATTTACAAGGGGTAGATGAAAGACGTCGTAACAATCATTTCTTTATTATTAGGTATAAATTACAAAGCTAGGTTATTGATATTGAAGAGTGTTTATATTAATACAGAGCAGATAAGTGAAGGGTAGATAAATGTTTTCAACTGAAAATATCGATACATTTATTAAAACAGGTTCATATGCCATTGAACCGAATTAGTTTTAACAGTCTATTCAGATAAACTCAAATTCAGTTAAATATCCAGATAATATCACTGTACATTTTACGCATTTCCTTCTTGGAGGGATTACATATAATAACACTGATTGTTTAAAAAACATTTATTCTGTATAACTAGTGTTTCCACTTGTGGATTAGAGAGAAGTACCAGGGCATACTTTGTATCCTCACGTAGGTGCTTACTTACGTGGCTCGTAATTAATGTGGAAATTCCCTTCTTCTTTGAAAATTTTATTTCCCTTTACCATTCAATCTAAGCACAGAGACGGAACTTCTTCCTATTATCACAAAATATATTTTTGGTTTTGATGCGCAATAAAGTATTTAATTATAAATAACCCAAAGTCAATTATAAACAACATTTAGCTTCATCATAACGAAGTAAAGTTGGATTAATATATGATTAATGCAGGAAATATGCGTACAATTAATAGCAAAAAATGGGAGGATGTGTTTAAGCCAAATCGGTGCCGGTTTAGCTTTTTGGTAGAACCACATATATATAAAAAAAATTGTAAACCAAGCATTGCCAAATTATCAGACTATATTGATAATCTAAAACATTAAAAGTTTATTAATTATGAGCACCGAAGAGATGTATTTTCAATGATTAAGAAATCGTGGCATTAACAAGAGTCGAATGAGCCAAACTGGCGCGTCCAGTAATTCTTGAGTGAAATATCTTTTGCTGTATAAGCATCAAACTTTTCATAGATGGCGGTATGCGTTCCTCGGGTTCTTCAGGACCAAAAGTGTAGTTAGTGTAATGTGTAAATTAACCCTTAATCAGATGTCAATTCATGTTCAAACATGACATTTTGTAATTCTATGTTGTGTCCAGCGATCCATCACAAGGACAAGAGTCAGAATATAACACCGGACAAGAATAACAGCAAATACGGTGAGAAAGGGCAGTTTTATTGTAATTATGTTTCGTTTCACTGGTTTCCCCTTAAGATAATTGAGATAAAGTAGTTATTTTTCGGTCACCCCTGTTTTACGAAAGTGAATGCTAAAATTTACCGGTATAATGGCGGAGCCTATGTCCTTGGTGACTTTCAGTAATTCTTATTCTCTCACTAATTCATCATACTGCCCGCAAAGAGCTTGGAATTGGTGGACGTAGGACGCTAATATTCTTCATACCATATTTGTGCAATGCAGGAAATATATTGCAGGAATATAAATGCAGGAAATTCCTGGTGGAACACAATACGTTTTATACTTGATCGCATTGTTACGACCATCATTTTTGCGAGCCATTAGTTACCTCTCTATTCTCACAAATTTCACTTATTATAATTATGTACCAGCGTGTAATGTTTGGAAGTCCATTGTGCCACAATAGACAGTGTGACAAATTCTTAACAAGTGGTACTCCTAAAAGTTGTAGTTCATTCACTTCAATCTACCAATTTTAGCATAGACTCTTAAACTGCGACAAGGTAAAAACAGAATTATGTTGTAAAGAATTTCCATTGCCTTCTAGTTGACGCATTACGTCGGAATATGAGGAGAATGAGAATACTTAATTGTCTCGCACTCAAGACGTTGGGATTATAAAGCAATGCACTATTGTGCCATTGGAGTGAAAAGCAATATGACACTCTAAAACTCGAGAGATTTCCGTTCTTACAGTTTCCCATTTCCATTTCCAGTTGACTGGAGACTGCGTTGTTCGAGAGGTTTCTATGGCGTGTGGGACGTCCCCCTCGCGGTACATTGATCGGGATTTGCTTGACCGCGGGTCACTATCTCCCGCTGCAAGGAATGCCTTTGCACAAGGAATTCATTACGAGGCGTGGGCCATCATTTAGTCGCCGCATACTTCCACTGCTTGTTGCTGTCATCCATACCAACATACCTGGCGACAACATGCCACCCACTATAACTGCCCGGCCACTTCAGTAATAAAATTCAGGGTAATAAAATCGTGATCGTTACCGTTTTTGTATTTATATATTGTCGCTGTCCTCAAATTTTTCGTCAAATGTAGTATTTATTAATAATCCCTACATCTAAACTGGAATATCTGTGGATTTTGAAGAAAATAACTGTCAAATTTCTTCAAGAATAAACCATTCAAAGCCTGACGAAAGGACTTGTTATAGTTTTCCACAAATAAGTTTTTTTGCGACCGGTACCAAGGTTTTTGCATAATTTTAAAGCGAAATGATTCTTTGAATGAAACTTTGATGTAAAACATGAAAACTGGTAACGTGAAACATTTTTCTGCGAAAACTTGCCAAGAGTTGTCCTTAGGTAATGTACAAGTTTTTGTTAGCATTGAGACAACATCATTAATGTAAAGTCTTTTCGGTAAAATACACGTTGGATATATTTTTCTTAACTGCATCTGTTTGTAATATAAATTCACTAATGTCTGTCAGTCAGTCAGTCACGCCTGTTTAAGGAACTGTGCAGGTTGTTGAACCTGGGTATCAAACGAGACATTGACCCAATTCCGACCGGTAAAATGGTGAAAATAATTTAAAAGGTCTGTTCTCACCTCATTTTTGTAAGGTCTTGCTCTAATAAGAAATGCACTGAATTTGGTTCAGGAATTTTAATTGTATGCTCTCGGAGAATAGGATGGTAGTTTCAGAGTTGGGTATTTGAAAGAAGTAAGTTCGTAATTCTAGCTTACTACTTTTCTGTATGCTTTGTTTTTGTCTAAAAATGGGATTTTTGGCCCCCAACGTCCATTTTTCACTAATTCTAATAAAGGAATTTTAATTTCCTAGATAATTGCCGCATAGGCTACACTAAAATGTGAGGCCATTAATCAAAATGAAAATAATAATCAAAATGAAAATTACAGCGTGCATTTATTCGGGCAATTTTTCGCTCCAGCCTCTCATCGTCAATAACATGTGATGTAAAAGAGTAATACTTCTTGGTGAAATGGACGCCGTTGCGCACCATCTCCTTGTATTGAAATAAATCGAAATTTTACAAACTTTAAAATTGGACCAGTGAACCCTACGAGGATAAACGAGTCTCTCTGAGCAAATTTTAAACCCACGAGAATGGTAAATCTATCAGCAAAGTAGCTGAGACAAGTAATTTTTCTCATAGAATGTTTATTTAGCTGAACCTTATAATAAGCATTACTTCATTTTTGTGTTTCCAGAAGCCGCTTTTGCTGAAGAATTTTTTTTTCATTTCAGTTCTTCAATTACGTACTACATAAAAATGGTATAATATAATTCAGAGTGTCAAAGTTGTATGTTTTATATGTAGTTATTATATATTGTACGAATTTCTTCAATTTTGGACTGGGTACATAGACATGAATATTGGGTTTGATTGATGGGGAACTCTGGCGAGGCCAGGAGAAAGGAGAGTGGGAGGAAAGAGCGGTATGAAGTGATGCATAAGTCATCAAGGCATGAAAAGTGATTGATTGTTTGGAAAATACTTTTCTGAAAGAAATGTTAGAGAAGACTCATCTACATCCACTTATTACCCTGCTAGCCACCACAAGGCTGTTTGGCAGGGGGACTCCGAACGTTGTGGGAAATTATTGAAAGGAGTTCTTGTGCCTCTTCAATTTTTCGTGATGGAAAGTCTTTGGTGATTATCACCATAAATACAGAATTGGTACTACAGGTCATATGAATAATGTGAGTCAGTTTGATTTTGGTGAATGCTTATGATAATGCAATTTACTCCAAGTTCCAATAAGGTCATATACAGCTTTCATGGATGCACATTTTGGCCTGGCAACCAAGGAGGAAAAATTTGGCTTGGAGCGATTTCTTTAAATTTGATCGCTAAATATATGTTTATAATAACGGTCGCCATTAGCATAATCCAAAGAACTCAAGGAGACAAATCTTCTGCTAGTGTTGGAAAGAGATGTTCCTTCGTGACAGTGGGCTGTCTAGTCACATGGATCACATTATGAGTCTGGAAATTCCATAATTTTCTGTAAATACAATGAGCCGGAGTATGCAAGGATTTTTTTTGCTAAATTCACGTGGCTTGCAGATTTTACTCTAAAATCCTCCGCCTCCCACCCCTCGGGTGGCTTGCGGTACCTGGCGTGGGTGAAGAACTGAGTCACTCCACGTTGTTCCATTTTTGTTCCTCCCTTATTTGTGCTGGTGAAAGGTGACGCGACATCGTATCCCCGCATCCCTAGCGTCGCCTCCGAGAAACTTCCGTCAGCCCTATTCCGAGAACCATTCCGCTCTCACGCGCCCGAAGTGGTGACCGTTCGCCGGGATGACCCTTGCCCGGGTCACCTCCGACAATCGTAAACCTTTTCCACGCCGATGGAGCCGTTGACCGTCCGACTCGACGCGCCGCTACGTCTCCAAGCGCACATGACTCTGGTCGTGGAACTCGGCCGGTGGCTCAAGGAATTCCCATCAGGGTGCGCCCTTCCCTTGGGCTGACTGCCGAAAGTGATGACAAAGGGCCGTTCCCTTTGTCTGACGATCCTCTTAGGGGAAGGATTAAGGCAACAACCGATCTCGCATTTCTTCGGGAAAACCGTTGGCATCGTCAAACCTTTCTATCCTTCTGGGTAGTGTCGAGCAGGTAGAATCAAGTATTCTGTATTCTACGCTCATTCACGTCAAGAAGAAAAGCAGCGAAATGTATCAATTTGAAATTCATCTCACAAGTCTCTGCTTTTCACCGTTTATTCCTTAATGCTTATCCACGCTCTACTATTATTTCCTGTTGTCTCAACACTCACTTCCGGATGTCCTTGTGGCGGCTAGGACGACGATAGATTTGCTATAGATTTTGTTTGAAGGTACCAATTGTTTTTCATTTATTTAAAATACAACTGGAACCTGGTTATTTTTTCCGAGGAAGCCTTGAGTTAAAGGCCAAAAATTCTATCTTCGGCTAATAAATCCTGTTGAGCAAACTCTTAGTAGTCAATTGTGTAAGAAGATTAAATTTGAAATTAAAATGACCTTGGGTCTTGGGTCTCTTCGGGAGAAAGTTACGGTTATAACCAAACAGGTTATGTTTTCCATGGTATACCATCGCAAAAATTTGTTCATGGAAAAATCTTACTCCAGTAAATATTTTGCCTAGAATTGAATTGCCATTGACAATAAAACTAGGTTTATCGTGCCTTTGTAAAAGGTATAAACCATTCCAAACCAATGGTATATCTAGAATGAATGTTCTGGAGAGGATTACAAGATTTTTAATACTTTTAGGTAGAGAATTCTGCGACAAGGCACTCCTGGATGTATCAATAATATGCGCAGTAATAGCGTCCACATCATTTGACATTTGAAATGAAATAAACTCCCCTCACTCCCTTGTATTATCGGGTTATCTTTATATTTAAGTGTGAAAGATGATGCTTTTTGATGGATAAAAGGGAAATGATTGACTGTGGTTTATGGAAGCAAAAAGAAACTTAGGTGCACAAACGCTGCTCTAGCTTGCGCAAGTCACGTTTTTCGGCTTCTCAACTGTTGAAACACAATCTGGAGTTCGGAATGGAGCCCTGATATCTCTTTAGACTGAGCTGAATCGGGTCCAGCTTGGTATCCTTCCCTCATGGCCTTCTTCGGTTAGTGAGATGAATCAAGATCAAAATGACATATACGTCTCATGCATGAGTAATTTACAGGAAAAAATCCCCCCACATGAAGTGAACGGTTTCTTTTAAAACAACGTGGGAAGAACTCTGGCGGACGTTTTAGACAAAATATTGGCAAAGGTAAGAAATATACATGAATATTCGTATCGAATTATTGACTCGCCATCGAGAGCCGGTTTTTTTCACCTTGTGAAGTCATTGATCAATTCCTTAATCAAAAATATACTATACTACACAATGTGCATGCCAGTTTCTTTTCTCTAAACAAAAATACCAAAAAGACTTAGCTAGTTTTCAGCAAAAATTAAAAAAAGGATTACTTGCTGGGCCAGAATTGATATTGAAATACCCTTTCTCTGTAAATCTAGTAGCACTGCTTCAAATAGATTGAAAATAAATTGGTTTTTCATTTTAATGCGAAAGATGGTGAAGACACATTACTCTTTAAGTCATTCTTTGAAAACTTACCAATTCATTGATATATGACACAGTATTGCTTCTTTTGCTACTTTTTTTATATGTGCTACTGAACATATTGGAGAGCATTTAATAATGCACTGAATCCCATTTTATGTCATCAGTGAGTGTCTTGATCAGTCCGTAGGTTTTCTGCGCCCAGAAAACTATCGCATCTAGTCTTCAGATGTCTGAAGGTGGTACAAAATCCTCAGAAGTCCATAACCGATTGAAAACTTTTGCGTAAAAAAGGGCAGTATCCTTTCATTGCTGCTTTGGCTTCATTCGAGAAAATACAAGTTACAGCAAATGTATCGTCGGTATCGGCTTCGCCAGGGCCTCGCGAGGCCCTGACGAAGGCCACCTTTCAACCCAGCACGGAGGATATGTCGGGGGGTGGTTGGGAGGGAGCCTCTCCAGCCTCTTCTTCCCATCGGGGAAATTCCCCATCAGCGCGTGCCATCCCTTCCTCCCCCCCCCCGAACCTGTAATCTCGATGGGGCTTTTTTCTGGCGAGTGGGATCGCAGCCAACCCATTCCTCTGTCCGCGATTCCTTGAGACAACTCCTCGTGAGCCTTGGCGATGAAATTTGACGCATGATAGAAACACCTCGGCCCTTGCGATGAGTCGATTAATCAAAACCATCAACGATGGTTTTAGTCATCGGCTATTGTCAGCGATGGATCAATGTAAATCACCGATGTTGGTGACTTGAAAACTTCCATCGTCCTCGAGGTGGTTCATCATATTGGAATTTAAATAATCTTCATATTTTTAGAACCAAAAGTTGTGGATAAAATATTGCGTGGAGTAGGTAAAAACGGTTTCCAGAGAGAGTTAGCTTTACAGATATGCAAAAGGACATGTATGCTTGCGACTCATGGCTTTTTACAGCAGTCTCCACATCATAAACAAGGGAGAACCTCAATATATATCTTTCAGGAGTCTTCAGTAGCACTTGGGTCATTAATATTGTCAACATCTGAAAATCGATAATTTTTTATTTTGAATCACCATCATTGGTCGTTCTTCCTAAGATTGGTTGACTGCAGCCTTCCATCCTTCCCTATCTAAGGCTAGGTCCCTTACTTCCAAATATCTCATCCTATATACTTTTCGATTTATTTGGCCCATTAACTTATTCCTGGGTGGACTTTTCCCTATAGTTTATCTTTAATTATGCTCTTCACAAACACATTGTGCCTCAGAGTTTGTCCATTGTATCTGGTTCTTCTTTTTTGTTTGGTATTCATAAGGTCCTTTCCTCTTCTACTCTCCAGTTAACTTCATAATATATAATTTTGTCCATCCATTTGATCTTCAGCATCATCCTCCAGCACCAGGTTTCGAAGGTTTCTAGCATCTTCTCCAATGGTCCACGAATCCGATCCATAGAGTACCACGCTCCACACGAGTGTTTTCACATATCTATTTTGAATAGGTGCGCATAAATAAGCCCTAAAATTCAGTGAAATCTGATTTGTATACAAATTGCACCTCTCTGAAATGGGTACAACGTGCAGGTTTAGTCCTCTGATTATGTAATGTGGTGTCTGGTTCACTTTATTTATTAAATAGGCGTTGTTCTTTTCGGCTAGGTTTTATCCATACCATACTTTACATAGTCGCCTCACTAAACGCCTAAACAAGACATTTTACACCAATCATCTATCGTTATTGACCATCCATATTTGTCGATCATCGATCATTGTGGATTACCAATACGTGTCGATAATCGTTGATTATCGACGACTATTGACAATTGCACACTCCATATTTGATTATAAGTGATACCATTAAAATCTAAGTATTTCGATGAAATTTTTTCACCGAAAATCGATGAGCAAAATAGGTAAAAAAAAGCCTAGAAATGTCAACTGAGAAATTCGGAATCGGATTTGGAAAGTAACCATCAGAGCACTAGCCGCGGTGTTCAGTCGAGTCCTCCGCTGGAAATGTGCACGAGTGCATTAGATTCGCGGAGAAACAAATATTTATAAAAATAGAAATCTGAGAAAAAATATTATTCTAATTTTATACTGGCAAAAAATGCATGTAAATTGGAATGAAACTTAATGAATTTTCAGTTTTGCCTAAGCAATGAGCAATGTGAGATAATCTTGATGAATGGAGGGATTGTTCAAATTCAGAAATTCCTCTAAAATATGTTGTCAAAGTGGATGAATGAGCAATGGAAACATTTCAGACGGAATTCCTAAGAATTACCCTAGTAGATTTTACACTAGATTTTATAGAAATCTTGTAATAATGCCGTTATCTTTGTATGTGATTAATATCAATTAGCGCAGAAGATATAATTTTGAAATTAATGAAGCAGAAACTGAAGTAGTTTGTGCTTTAGGTGGTGTTATTCGTCCTAGAATTCTTAATTTTTGGACCACTTTGTTCCGTTTACATTGATGTGTTGGAAAACTATCTCAGTGGTTGAAAGTTCATAATGAATTCTTTTTTTGGTATTTGTGCGCAGAATTTTGTTAAATTTTTCAAAGTAAAACGCAAATGCTTAAAAATACTACGCTGTACAGGCGTATTTTTTTCCTCTAAGGACGACAAATGTTTGGCTCTATGTTAGTGATATTGTATAAGGAGGAGAGCTCAAAAATGAGAGCTAAATTACAAGAATAGGACACTTTGATGACGGGCGCGGCTATTTCGGAGGGAGAGTCCCGTTGCTAGGGGTTACCGTGCTCTTGACGGAGAATGGCAATTGGACCATGGCTCAACGTCTGATCCGAGAGAGAGCGTACAAATGCAAAAAGTCAGTACATTCCAAGTTTAAGCATTGAGCTGCATTTTTTGTGCGTCAAATGCACAATTTAACAATTATTTTTTGGTAAGTCAGAAACTTGGCCCATTTTCATCTAAGTGTATCTGCTTATGCGTTATAATTTACCTCACAGACGACAGAGGGAATGATAAGAGAATTGTATTTCAAATATTTTTCCTAAATTAAATCATGTCATGACTGGAGCATTGACCTGTTTCATGAGATTTTAGCGAAATTACATGTAACAATGTAATGTTGGAACTCTGGTCTCAGCATGTCATCTCGGTGCTTGTTAACAGCGGTTGAAATTATAAAATTGCGTATCATTCCGTGTTTGGAAGATGATTTGTGCATACGCAAATGAATATTTACCAAATATGTCTAATTTTCCTTAAATATACGTGTTATAATAGCATTCAATTATCAAAATAGCAAATCCGTATAATGCAACCTTTATCACTTTTATCCATGCAGGTATCTAATGAGGAAACGTGTGCTTATTTTCACGCGAATCTGCATCTGAGCAAAAATCGCTCCACCAACCTTAATTAATGATTTCAGGGCAACGGGATAAACTGCTAAATTATATTTACGATCAGCCATGGATATGGTATTAGTTAAAATAGTAGTTTAATAATTTTACTTGGCTTTGGTCACAAAAAGTAACCATTTTTGCCAAAGAAAAATAGTAGCAGTATTTCTGTTTAACTTACTTCGACGGCTAAGTTAAATGCATGCACACGCACTGCCACTTGTTGACAGTCACAGCAGTAGATAACCCCTCCAGATTTTAGCTGAGCCGAACGATGATTAACTTCGGTAAATGTGCCGAAAACAATAATGCATCCTTTGGAACAAGTTTACGCCATCATTTCGTACGACTGTGTGCTTGTAAACCAATTTGGATGCATGTATTCCAAATACTTGAATGTAAGAACATGTAATTGTAGTGAATTTAACAACAGATATTATAATATTTGGGACTCGACCTTTTTCGTTGATAGTAGGTTTACGAGCAACTTGCGATTTCCTATGGCTCCTGATAAAAGCGTGTGTATCAAAGACATAAACGGATGCGTTTTTACGATGTTCATGTACTCTACAGAGATATTATCTGTTCCACGTTTGGCGCTCCGTAGACTTGACACCTGTATAGTGGTATACAGGTACACAGAATATTATGAAATGAATGAAGGAATAAGGAGTGAAAGGAGTTGGTTTGAGTTAGAAAATGACGGAAGGCCAGGTGTACTTCAATGGATGTGCGCCACTTTTTTGTGTTTTAGTCATTAATGGCTCATGGGAAATGGGGTATTTTGTACACCGGATTATACAATTACATAGAGCTAGAGACATTAGCGTAGTCTATCTGCTTAAGACTGCCAATTAAATATAGCTAAAAACTTAATATAAATCAATATAAGTTATAAATTTCTATTGCATCCAAAAACTTGAGTTCGACCATTACAAAAATGTCAAAATATGTTATAAATGAGAAAAGGTAAACGTATTGGCAGTCGCGCACTTAATTACTTGAAAGAGCTACACCGCAACAAATAATTTATATTAACTCAGAGTAAACACAATCATAAATGTTAGTAGAGTTTTCATTTGTAAAAATCTTTCCCTTTTTCCTGGACTGTATGCGGAAGGGAACTTGCGCTGGCTTCATTGCTTCACATTGAGAAGGAATCGTCTTGTCAGACCGGTGGCTTCACTTGGTGTGGTATAAAAATCAGTATTGGATAACCAATGAGGTGTGCCGGTAGTCGCCGGGGCTCGAATCCGGGTTCCCCGCGCTGGATGCTGTTCTCTCAATCACTGCTCTCCTCCGGACGCCAGTGCTCGCCGAGCAGATGAGATGCCCGACGCTCGGCTCCGACGTACGACCGGCCCCGTCCCCCGCGATCCCCGCCGCCCTTTCAAGCCCCCTCCCCCACCAAACGATTCTGAAACCCCCACCCCTCCCTTTCCCACTCGCCGTCCGTTCATCTCGTGGCTCTAAAGGTGATTTGTTTCGTCGACACGTTGAATAATTCGCTCATTACCTAATGTCATTCTCCAGCGACGCACAGGGTGCAAAGCACGAATTGATTCCCCACGACCTCTAACCCGAATGCATCATCGTGTACCCCGTGTAAATCACGAAAGGTGAAGGGGTGATGCAATTGCCTTCACACCGCCTTGTGCCCTCCCCACGCGTAATGTGTTTAAAGAACTTTTTAAAGGCAATAGATGACGACAGGCCTTCATTCATTCTCTCGCGTGGAACGAATTTCGCGAGAAAATGAGACCAAGTTTTTGTTTTAGCGTTTGAAGACATTCGGTGACCTGCCTGCGATGGATCTATAACTATGTTATATGGTAAGTGTGAAAATGCGTACAGTGTGGCCGGACAGTGTGATTTCCTGCTCTTTATCATGGGCACCGACGGTGTTCTCCGAAACTCGTGTACGACGTCTCTCAGTGGAGGTATATCAATCATGGACGCACAGAGGGATTAACAAAATTGGATTTCTGATTCATTCAACATGCATCCGTTTTACATTTTTATTTAAATTCTACCAAAAGGATTTGCCTTAGTAAATTAAAATAGTTCGAAAATGGGATATTACCACTATAGATCAAGGTACACATTTTAGCTACCTATGTTGATATGTAAGGAGATTGGATTGAAAATGGACACACTATCGCCTCCTTACTTTAAATAGAGAGATTTATAACGCTAAATTCCATCCAAATATTGTAAATAATAATATTGTATAATTAAATTGATAAAATTTGTTCATTCAAGACGTTATATTGAGACTAAACTTATGGCGGTTGACCAAGTGTTTTCTAATGTATTTCTTGAAAACTAACATTGTGGCATTAATTCAACAGATTCCAGCTAATTTTTCTTTCCTTAACCTTGTGTCCTTAGCTTTCAGTAATGGGGAAGTTAAGCAAAGATAAGTAAATAGATATTATAGCTCATAAAGCTGCACCATGTAACAAAATATTGGTTATTTTTGCAGAAGCAACAACATTTTTTGGCTTTTTCTGGTAAATTTATGTAATACCTAGCGTTATAACTGAAGTATTTGTTAATTGCTATTGCTATCCATGGAAGTTTCCACACACACTTATTACAGGAAATAATCACTGACTCCCTCCATCCCGTTCTATTATTCAAGGTACCATAACTTCTATTATTAATTAAAGACTTAAAAAAAAAACAATTTTTTGCCGTTGAGTCTGTTAGCTACACTTTGCTCCGTTAGATCTCAACATTTCATTTCATGTTTGTTTAATAATGTAAATAACGTATTAGGGACTCTAGGCTTATAGTTGACGTAAATGTATTTCTTAATTATAGATCGAGTTTCATAAGAAAACTAAGGTAAAAATTGTTCAGAATGTAATGATTAAGAGCAGATGGAAATTGAATCATGGGGTAAAGAAAACGGAAAAGTGACGCAATACATGGAAAGGAGTGAGAGGATAAATTCGATATCAAATCTCGCTTAGGAGCCCATCATGTCTTAAAATAGGAAATACGTGGATGGCGAGAGAAATGGAGGAATGACTTTAGTCCTCCGACGATGGAACATATCTATAATTACGGATCTGTTATCATTTTTCATTTACCCAGTGTTAAATTTTTCCCGATAATTATATTAGAATGATATTTTATTGATGAAATTGGAAGTGAAATTTCAATAACGGATACTTTCACGAAAAGAAAAATGAAGAAGTACAGCGTTGAAGTAATATATAGATTGTGAGAGAGTAATATATTAGTGCTTTTTATTTAGCTCGGCAAAGTAAATTGGGAGAAAAATTTTTTATTGCTTAACTACGTTCTATATTTTGATAGGCGACCGACAGCTAATGTCATTTGCGTCATAGGGGATATGTAAGGGAGGAAGGGTGGATAGAAACCCGGCGTCGGCATTAGCCTGCTCTTGACGAATGGCGCCAAGGGGACCACGGTTTAACGTTCATCCCACAGACTGAGAACTGTACTTGAAGTGCCCTCCACAAGACACTCAAGAAGGGATCGGGTTTCCTCTGAAAAATATCCTTCTCTGCAGGGATTTGAACCCTGGCCGTCCGTATGGTTAGCCAACGTTCTACCTCAGCTGTGTAACTCCAATACTGAATGGCACTTTTTCGTATGTATTGATTGAAAACTACTTATTTTACTGATGGTATGCCTTGATTAAGAAAATGAAAATTGTGGTACAAAATATGCGTTTTTATCGAAAAAAATGTCTTCATATGCACCTTTTCCAGCCACTGGAGCCAGCTGCCGTGCCATTTCCGTCGCATACGTGCCTTTTGACTGCAGCTACAGTATTCATTTGCAACATCAGTAGTCTGTCCGATAGTTGGTTTTCGGCTACTCTCGATTACACTCTCTTCTCTGATGACTGCATTATTCTTCGCCTTATCGTCCTTCAGGATTCGCTTGGCATAATCCATGCCTGATCTCCCTCTGTATTTCTTCCCATTAATTCACTCTTCGACAAGCCTTTCCCAAAAACTTGTCCCTCCTTTGACACAGTTTACATGAAACTTATTTTCTCTCCAACTAATTAAAGGACATCTGTCCTGCAAAGTATCTGTCTGATCACTTCAAAGGTTATCGATCTTCGTCATTCTTTGGGAACACCACATCTCCTTTGCTTCTAATTCCTTCTGCTCTACAACTGTTACTGTCCAGACTTCACTTCCAATGAAGCGCTTGCTCCAAATTTCTGATTTAATAAATGCTACATTACACCTTGACTTGTATTATTAGATGCCAGCGAACTCCCATTTCGGAGTAATACTCTCTTTGTTTGGGGTACTCGGCTCACAGTATCGTTTTTCCCTTTTCCAATGCTGGCGATCCTGTTTTCAGAAGGGAAAATTCTGCTTTTACGCCCAGTTTTTTTCCGCGCAAGTTTGGCGGTGTTTCTTTCTTCACGATATCTTCCTGAAACCATAATCCTGGCTTCTTAACATTAATATTTGACTTATATTTCTTCATGTGATTTTCCACACAGTGCAGCCATCTCGCCAGATCTTTTTTTCCTGCCAGAATTATACGTCATCGGCGCAGCGAAATATCTTGATTTTCTCCTCCCTCCGCTTGTATTCCTATTTTTAATTCCTATTTTTACTTTATTTCTGTAACTTTCTGTATGCTAAAAATGGCATGTGTTCATATTTTACTAACATACAATTATCCAGGAGAATTTGCCTCTTATAAGCGTTGAAAAGAAGAAAACTGCGGTTTCAAAATAAGGTTTACTCTTACTGCGAGCACAGTAATGGCTGAGGGGCATGGGAACAGCTGTTTGTGAGGATACAAGGAGGTGGACAACGGATACAGTCACTTGACGACAAGGATTTGGCTTGTCTATCACCCGAAGAATTCCTAGTAATTGCATGGCCTTCGAAAATCATAGCGGAAAATGCGGAGTTAAGGCATATGGAAACAAAGACAATCCGATTTTCTGAAACAAGGAAATCGAGACTGGTCATATATTAGTAACAGGGCAAAATATCTGTCGAACCTGAAATAATTTTCTGTAATACTTCATGAGTAGGCACTAATCACTTCGGCCCTTGTATTTACGAGTATCTGAAAAATCTTCTGTTGTCCGATAAAAACTTCATTTACTGACAAAGACGTGAAACGCTCCTCCAAAGAGTTAGATACATCGCCTGCGTTAGGGGAAAGGTTGAAAAAAAAGTATATCAATCTTGAATAATGAGTATAGAGCGTTGCTATGCAACAGCTGCGGCAGTGGCAAGTTATATGCCTTGAAATTAAAGTATTTCATTCCTCAAGTTGAAGTAAATATATAGCCACAATGCATATATAATCTTATTTCCTTAAAGAACTTGTCACTCAACATACGAAATGATTCGCATGCACGCTAAAGTATTGCATGATACCATTCTAATATATCTTTGTTGCAAGAAATAAGTAGTTAAATAAGATGCTGATGTACCTACAAAAGATCTCACGTTTTTACATAGTTTGAAATATATGGCTTCTTTCAATAAATAAGGACATAAGAGTTTATATTGTAGGCTAATATATGGAAAAGTTAGCCTAAAACATTCATGAGAAAAAACGTCATACACAGTATCGCAAGCCACTCATTTTGCACCATAATATTATTATTATTCACCCTAATAATAAGGAATTTAATCGAATAAATTGAGATAGAATTATGACAAACGTTTCTGTATGAGCCTAAATGTTTAAATGTAATCATTCAAGACCTAGCCGCTGCGGGCCCGGAAAAGATTCCTTCCTCTATGTAATGCTAATATTTTCAAACTCGGAGAAAACTGTTTCCTTCATTGTCAGAGAAGTGTAGAAAAAATTTGCGACGCGTCGACTGTTTAATTACATCGTAATTATTTCATAAGGAGAAAATGCATGCATCGTACTCCAATGAGCGCTTTTGAGTTGTGATTGAGACTTCCGCTGGGCTAGGATGTAGGTTGATTCAGCTGAGGAGGCCTGCAGCACAGGTGGCGAAATATTGTCCTTAATATGGAACGGCGCGGCGAAAAACCAGAAGTGTGGAAGAATAGAGCGTTACTGAGGTTAAAGATCGTACCACGTAACTTGGCCTTTTTCGTGAAATGTTGCGATGAATGCGGATTCCCACTTATGTATGAGGTAATTTTCGCGCAATTCTCTGCAAGGTTTTTGAGCTATATGTCAGTTAACGGGCTGAAGATACTCGTCACTTACCATGTTATGTTATTCTTATCCAAATCATGAAGGTAACTCCCAGTTACGGAGAAGTGCCAAGTTGAAGCGCTCTTCCATTTCCTTCCGAGGTACAAGGTGCGGTGTGACATGGTCTCTGGTGCGGTGTGACATGGTCATGTGTCTTTGACAAGTGCAAGGGACTTGGCTGTCGCTTAGGGAAGCCTCACTTGTGCTGACAGCTGACTTGAGGCAAAACGTGTCCCTCACCGATACAGTAATCCCATCGCCCATTCTCCCCAGTTGAAGCCATCTCATTCCTGACACACGTTCGTAATTGGAATGGGCCTTTAAATGAGCTAAGGCTTGAATAACTGGTTGAAAATGCTGCCTGAAGTTCTTTTTGCCGTGCTCCGGTCATTACAACTGTTTTTCGGTGTGTAGCATCTCGTCCTTAATCATGATTTCCATCATATCAAGTGCTTCAAAGAGGAGAAAGACTATGCTTGAGGGTTATCTTCCATTAGGAATCAATGAACTTCATGATCACGGCGTTTTGTTCGTTGTTCAACGATTTAAATATAAGCATAATGACTAACTTTCAGTCTTATGCACACCAGAAATATTTAATTTTATTCTGAATGTAGAGTTCATAGGTTTACGGCTTAAAAATTGGTATTTTCGGTGGTTTGGTTCCGATTTAAAAACTATTAACAGAAGTGTCGGCTGCATATTCTATTAAACATGCTTCCACAGCCTATGTAATTTTGCGCATATTATCAGTATCAAGCAGGCTGAAGCAACGACACCAGGAGTGAAGTGATGGATCACTCGAAACATTTCACACTGTGGAAACTGATCCCAAAGATGTATCAATTCATTGGCCGAACGGGAATCATAATTCCCATCCTATTATGCTGTTGCCCTTCAGAGAAATAACGCAAGCAAAACATATGGTGAACACAAAATGAAAAATGGGAAATATAGAAATTTTTTATTTTAGCTACGTTAGCACGAAATGATTTCACTATACAAAATTTAGAAAGAGTTCTCTCGCTGTCAGAATTCTTAGATCATTTTCCTTCTCCACAATTTAATGCTACCCGGACCACTTCCGCTGTGAGGATGGAATTTAAGTGCAGGAAAGAGAGGATTCTCATTCATATGTAGCTCAGGTGCTGAAAGGACGAATAAACTGTCAATGACATCGTATGGGGGTAAATATAAACGCACTAGCGTTGAATTTACCGACAGATAATGTGTTGACCCCACGGGCTGAGCGTTCGAATCTTCGGACAGACCCGGGTACCAAACCCGACTAAAGCTTTTTAAGGTTCGACCAAGTTTTGATACAATTTAGGAACCAGATATTTCTGGAAAATCACAGGTGGCACTTATAAAAGACCTACCCATCATCCTCCCACTCTGATGCATAAATTTTTCAAGTCACCGGTAATAACACTAAGTGACACACTCCCTGCACGTCAAAGAAAGTTGAACTTGGCTTTTTAACCTAATCAGTTGCATATCAAGCACGTACTCGATCAGATCACATAGATATAGACTGATAAATGATGCCGTTTAGTTTAAATCAATATTTATATGCTTTTTTTCTGAATGAAGATGGTCAAATGTTTCGAAAAACGTCAATATCAGTAATTGCAATATAAGCTTCTCACGCAAAGTATTTTTTCTCAACTGCCATCTCTTCAGGTTTATGCATTCGTTCAGCTTTGTGCATTGCTGTAAGTCATGGTGCACTCTAAATTGAGCGAACGAAAAAGTTTGTTTCCTCTGGCTACATGAGGAAGACATAACTGTCATGTCTATTCTGTGTTAATCTTTCGGCTTAGAGTCCTAAAAATTCCTGAGTCATAACGAGCTTTTTGGGGACGCTAAGCGGGTCACCGGTCGATTCCCATTCTCCGCCTCGGGAGAAAATCGCCGAGGGTCCGAGTGACTTTAAATGAAGCAGTCGGGACAGAAGTGTCTCCACACCCCATCCAAGAGGGTGTGCTCGGGAGCACCACGCACCAGCGGGGTGCCCAAACGCCCCGTGGCCTCGTCCAAATAGCCTGTGTCCATCTCCGCGCGTAATTGAAAAAGGTCCTGGCAGAGCACGTGGCTGCCATCGGCCCTTTTACCCGCTGGCCCTTTTCCCTTTGTCTCGGTCCGGGCAGAGGTGACGCCGTCAATAGGGCGCTTGTCAACTGGACTCCCGGCGCTGAAATAGAGATTTGGTCTTAAGGCTGAGTCCGGCTTCCTAGGAAATACCCGCAAGCATTGGGTGAAGGGCTATTTTCGTTCTTCCCATTATTGTGTCTTGTGTGGAAGGATTGAATTTCTGAGCTGAGGGGATATTTTGGCGACGGTATTATGAGATAACAAATTTCGTCAGATCTTTTGTTTAATGCTTCATATTTTCTGTTGCTGAGAATTAATTATTTAATTTTTTCCAGTGACAGAGTTCCTAACTTATGGAACACCAAAGTAGCTTAATTAAGCTTGGCTAATACCGCGAGCTCTTCCATGATGAACGTTCTAATTTTATTTCTTTGCAAATCTCCAATCTGATGCCGTTATAATGGTTATGCCTTAAATCGTTGAAAAATGTATATTTTAGTCAAACATACTCCTTGAGATCATGTATTAAACAGTGGGAGGAACCAGGCCTTTGGTAATATTTTACAGATTTTAGAACCAAGAGTATTGAGGCGTAACGTCCGACCACATTTCACTAACTCCATTATTTTCTTTTAATAACATATCACAATCTTAAAGGAGTCCGCAGCAGACGCTGTCACTCTTCAATATGTTCTTCCACACAACTGTCAGTTAACAAACTCCTTCCCAGTCAAAATAAAAAAAAACATTTCAACAAATAAACAAACAAGAACTCTTTTAAAATATTCAAGCAAAAATATAATAAGACGTTACGAGTCCATTATCAAAAAACGTGACAGAGGTATGTCACCAACCGCCAAGTTCTAAATGCCCTCCGTTGACGAGAGAGCTAATTTTTTATTTTTACTGACTAGTCTGCTTCCATTTAAGTCTTAAAACTTATCTCGAGTTTGAACAGGTTCTAGTTGAATTTTTCAGCATTAAAATAATGGAAATAGGCATCACTCAATCTAAGATAGAGTCGAAAATGTGCATTTTAATATCTATGTGAGCAATTTTATTTCAAAATAACATAGTAAACGTAAAGTTTAAACTAAAACACACAAGTTCAGAAAATTTTGGATCTCTAACATTCATAAAGGTGGAGTTAAACCATCCCAAAATTATTTTGAAATGTTAATTGTCGGCGCTTGGTAGTTCTAGTATTTAAGGGATTTCTTTCAATTTTGTACCAAGCTTACATACACTGATTTATTAAATTTCCAAACATTGCATGTAACAAATGATGTGGTACGAAGTCACTCGCACGGGTGCATATACATCAGGGTTGAAATTCGCTATGAAAAAATCATTTGACTTGACCGGGATTCGAACCCGGATCTCCCAATAAACCCCCCTCGAAATTCGTCTTGAAGGAAGATGGCTTGGTTGTGTAACTGGCTAACACACCTGACCGGCATTTGGGAGATCCGGGTTCGAATCCCGGTCAAGTCAAATGATTTTTTTCGTAGCGAATTTCAACCCTGGTTTACATACACTGGCTTGTGGCCTTATATTCTCAGTTGCTAATTTGCTAACGAAATGTTTTTTTCCGCCACAGTCGTTGAGCCAAGGGACAACTTCAATATTTTAAAGGAGGAAATATGGAGGAAGATGGGGAGCTTTACTACTTTGAAATCATTTGGGATTTTTTCGTTTATCGGGAAAATCTTACTGGCAATACGCTTGTGACATAGTAAAATGACGAGGTGCACGTAATTGCGACTATTTTCATGCGTAAAATAGTTCTCCCACGCGATTTTTGGGGGCTTGTATAGTTTTAGTCCCTAATTTGATTTTGAAAATGTAAGGAAGGGTTAGAGGGCGTGTGAAGGTGAGGGAGGAGGATGTCGCTGACAGTTAAGTGGCCTGATGGAGTTGGGAAATGCCTTTTAAAGTGCGATTAAGGAGCTGAAAGCCTGGAAAGTTGGTAGAGCATACAAAGGGATAGGCAAATATCTGTTGTCCAGTAAGAGGTTTGGAAACATGTGGTGCTCTTTGATGGATCGGTCATTTTTGCTTCGATCTCGGTTAAGTCAGCGTGTCAACGACAGGCCAAAAATTGTAATATTGAAAGTATTTAGCCTCAGTATTTCCTTTTGCTGTTAACTGATTACTTTCTGACTACGATTACAGGTAACCCGTGAAGTTGATTCTGTTTAATTTTGCTAATCAGATTTCATATAACGCTTGCCATCGTCGAGAGTAAAGCGATGAATCCATGAGGTCTTACATTTAGAGGGAACTGTTGAAACGAGGTATCTTCAATTTATCACTACTCGCAAAGCTAATTTATGCACGACAATAAAATACTTTCATGTGCTGATTAATTGAATAGTTTTTAGAAAAATTGCACTTCTCTATCTCATTGTGTAAACAATGAAAACAAAGCTGCCAATGTAATATTTCCTCGTGTCGCAAGAGCGATAACATTTTCTCGTCAAGAGAGGTCGATTAATCAATCTGAACGTTTTTGCTATGAAGATGAGAAACTAACTTCAGCTGATAATGATCATGCTAGTGATAGGAATCATAGCATGGAAAAATCAGGTCCAAGGTAATGCCGACACTATTAAAATATTCCCAGAACAGTCATTCCGAAGTTTTATCTTCTATGTCATTGCTTACGTCTTTCTGTATTTTTTAAAGGAACCATTCAGCGTCCTCTACGGATGAATTTTCCTTCTTAAATCTTCGATCATATTGCACAACTGATTTCGCAGGTTATGATGTCTTTAAACATCTGGAAATAATCCACGATTCGTCATTTTTAGCTTTTTTCTGCTCATTTCGTAAGATGGGGCTGTTTAGAGCCACTCTACGGTCCTGGTAAATAATGTACGTGACAAAATCCGAAAGAAATGATTATGTATCTCCTGGGAAGGAAAAAATACTTGCATGCCAGTGCTGTTTTGTGGCGTCTCGTTGACAAAAGTCCTTCGCCTATTTGAGGAAAACGTGTCTGACAGTGGGACAACTTCCTCAATGGTATCCCTGAGCAATTTATCGGTCACATCGCTCCCTAAGAGGGATTTCGTGAAAAAATATGCGAAATTTGGTATCTATTTGTTTTGACGTGATACATTCCTTTTCGGGGTGGACTAGATCAAAGAGCTTTGTAAATTCTTAAGAAGTGGCTCTTTTGGTAACTTTTTCCGCAATTCCCTTGTCTTCTTGCCTTTCTTGGTAAATTCACAAATGCACATATATTGAAGAATTCACCCTCTCCAATTCCCAACGCTGCCAATATTTCTCCTTTTAAGAGTTCCTCCTCCATCGTACCATAAATGGGCCTTACTATTTAACTTAGTCCACTCGCTCAAGATCGTCAGTCCAACAGTACTTATTATTTTCATGTATTTCCATCACTTAAGCATTCAATCTACTTTCCTACGTGGCCTAATTATTCTGAATTCTCTCTCCCAAGCATATAACGGAACCACTTCTCAGGTTCCCCATTTCCACTGTTACACACAGGCTACATTTGCTTTCAACCTACCATACATCAGTTGTACTGTCAAGCAAGAGCGCCGGGAGGGGAGCACTTTTGTTAGTTGAGATTTGCGCATATCTTTTCTAGTAATGATCGAATTTCGCAGCGTTAAGAACAAATTTGCGGTTTCTGAGCATATCTTGCAAAACGCAGATATTGTTATGAGAACAGAGATTGGGATTGCAGAAGAGATATACGGAGAAGAGATATATTTAATTTAACACTTCGTATGCAATCAATAAACACCACCGTCCTAACTGCGTGGGCATTGAAATTTGAAATAGGTATGTCATTATTTGACTGACCAAAAACGAAAGTAGTTAGCAGCGGTGTTAATTCCTACATGGCTGCGGGGTGTTCATCGTCCTATATTGAAACTCGATTGACCATTTTCTATTCCTAATTTATAAATACGTCATTAGATCGAGAATGAGTAGCAAAACTAAATTGTTAGTAGATGGAGCCGTCGCCTACCAAGAATTTGCTACATATGCTGACTTGAAGGGTCCCTCATCGAACGTTACCAACGTTTTACTCGTGGTATCATGAGTGAAGGCTGAAGCTTAACCTTAGTAAATGCATTGCTTCACCCTTTTCACTAAGGACACCGCTTCAATGGTATACGTATAAAGCTTGAAGGGTTAATTTAAAGATACCCGATTGAGTCGAATACCTAGGAAACACCTTGACTTCAGGTCTCAAGTTGGGGAAACACATACAGAATATTTGTGGCATTACATCAAAGAAACTACTTAGGATCTATCAAGCGAATATTAGGAAGGTCTTTCATTAAAATTAGATACTTCTGTTTTTGCTCTCAAGAGTCTGCGTTCTGTTTTAGAATTTGGCCAGTATGTTCCGTCTCCCACACAGTTGAGTTATCATGTTACTCATTTCCTCCCCTAATTTTCGTAATATTTTATCAATGATATTCTCCATTCCGTTGAGTATTCATCATTCTCACACTTACATCATATTCTCATGGCTTCTATTCCCATCCTTCCCGTTGAGGAAGAGTAAAGCAATAACTTGCGAATATTTGAGGGCTAATACCTTGATACCCCACGTGGGCAAAGAAATCCTTAGAATCGTAAATAGATGGCTAGAGAGCAAGGATAACGACTACCTTGGGGACGAACTGTTTGGATTTAGGAGAGGGAAGGGAACGCGGAACGCAACAAGAGTTACACGGACGCTAGTGGAAACTGACCTAGAATATGGGAGACATATGTTTGCTGGCTTAGCGGAATTTGAAAAGACATTCGATAGAGTGGACTGAGGGAAATTAATGGAATTGCTGGAGAAATTAGGGGTCGATTGGAGGGATAGACGTCTCATTTGGAACCTTTTTATGAACCAGAGGTTGCAGATCAGAGTAGCCAATGGAGACTCGGGATGAGCCGTGATAGGGCGGAGAGAACGACAGGGGTGCCCAATATACTCGTTGCTTTTTCCCGAGTATTCTGAAGAAATGGTGACGGAGGCATGGGGAGAGATGGAAGTTGGAATAAAGGTATGAGGGGTTCTAATAAAGTTAGTGAGATTTGCAGATGATCAAGCACTAGTGTGTCAGTCAGCCAAGTGGTGGCAGTCAATGATGAACGCTTTAGAAATGCCGTGCGAGAGGCATGGGATAAAGATCGACCGCAAAAGACAAAATTGATGAGTTTTTCTAGAAGCAGGAAGGCAGGACTGAGCATCAGGGTGGAATGACACAAAATAGAGCAAGTCGAGCAATTTACGTACCTGGGTTGTTCTGGAGGAGAGCGGGTTAAGTGATAGAAACATTAGATGTACCATTGCCATTGAATTGGCTAAAAAAGCATTTTCAAAGAGGGGAGCTTTAAGGCAGTTTGAGCGAAATATCATTTTACCCAGAAATCAATGAATTTGGTCTCATTTTAAGGAAGAACATATCACCCTTCCATTGACATAAAAAATTCAACCCCTTACCACATTACTTTCCGCGATATTGGCCAAAAAATACCAGCCCTTTTATATGGGAAATTGTACGTGTATGCACTCTAGAGAGACCTTATATTAAAGAAATGAAGCTTTTCCTACACTTAGATCTCGTCAAAAAATTAACAGTGTGTATTTTGTGTGTTTTCTCGACTATTTTTGAAAATTAATCATATTGTCACCCCAGTAAATTCTTCGGGATCACAATGAACCGTCTATTTTGATAGAGTTTCAAGCATGCCGCGTGAAAAAAATGAGTCAAGTTAAAGACTTATTTAGACATTTTCATTTGATTACTTACAATTACTGTCATGTAAAACTATTTTCTTGCACCATCAATAATGCAATATTAAATTCGTTTGTCTCACAGTTGGTGAAATAAAAACGTATATGTCGAATATGGTCTATGGTCTTATAACTAGGGAACTATCTCGTTCACACTACCTTAATGAGGGAGGTCTGAGTGGAGACGTAAAGAATAGGCTGGTTAAAACTCTTATTTTGAGCATGGCGTTGTATGGGGCAGAGACTTGGCCATTGCGAAGGGAGGATGTGTGTAGACTTGAGGCGTTTGAGATGAGGGCGTAAAGAAGGATGGAGAGGGTGAGCTGGGTTGTAAGAAGGACAAACAATGAGGTATTGGATGTGGTTGGAGAGGAGAGGAAGCTATCAGTGGAGGATAAGAGGAGTCAGAAGAGGTGGATGCAGGATGTGATGAAAGGAGAGGGCTATAGCAGTTGAGAAACGCGGTAGAGAAAGGGAGAGGATGGGAATTCTGGTCAAAATAAAGGGCGAGAGACGATATAAGGAATTAAAGAGGGATATAATGGCGGGCCATCCATAGTTCTGGAAACGGATTAGAATAAGTACTGTCCAAAAACCTACCTATCCGTTGGCAGGATACTTAACGATGGTGAACACTCATTGAATTTTTCGTTATCTAGGCTATCCGTTCATTTTCCCGTAGTCACTCTATATTAGCATAAGAACATTGTCGCATTAACAAGGGGAGCGTCAGGTAGCCGGGTCTCAGATTTTGTTCAAACTCGGTAGTTGTACAGACCGCTGTATGTGGTTCATGAATCACCCCACATATAGGGTTATACAACCAATAGTGTAACAAAAAAGGCCTTTAAACATTTTTATCCCAGGTAAGTACCCTTCCAATAAGCATCTTATTCTTCCGACGGAGTGGCCTGGTGGCCACCTTACTGGGCTGCGGAGTGTGAGATCAAGGGTTCGATCCCTGCATGGTGCGATTTTTTTTCCGCCGTTTTTTTTTTAGTTTTTCCTTTTCGGCATCCTACAATGCGCTCAAGATTTTTTTATTTCTGCTCGAAATATTATTTTTGTGCGAGGCAAATTTTTCATTTGCATACACGACGTCAGGCTTATTCTCTTTTTTTCGGTCAAAGGCAGCCTTCTAATTATGTCACTTCCTTATCTTTACACGACTTATTTTCATTATTCTTTCATGCACATGATTTCCATTTATTATCATTATTTAATTAAATCGTCTCCATATTTTTACAATTCAAGGATTAAATCTTCAAATTTCTCGTGTCTTGGTCATAAACGAATAGTATTTATTATATACCAACGTTTCGGAATTCAATCTTTCCATCATCAAGGCTGTTACAAAATATCAAATTACATTGAAGGTCAATAACATTGACGGTAAATAACAATGATGATTCTTAAATCGCACAGTCACGGATCCATAATACTTGACTTGCCGTAACTTTATCATTGTGCATATGAGAATAAAATCGTGGTCGAGATTCGTTGAGTTTTCTCCACTCGAATCGATATTTTCTTACAAGAACGTACCCTTGTAAGTGTTCCTGTTCATTTTTCTGCCGCCACTTCAATTCAATAATATTTAGCGTAATTTAGGGAGAAGTTGAGTTGCACAAGCCTTGAAAGTGTGTCCCTCAAGTTTGCGACGCAATTTCTCACCTTGAAGAAAGACTTCTTGCTCTCAAGCTCTTTGATACGATCGCAATCAGCCTCTCCAGAGCATACTTTTGGGTCACTTGGTGCGTCAAAAGTTTATCAGTTAAAAGCAATTCGCAAACATAATCCATTATATTTACTGTATTAGGTTTCCTTAAATCCCAAAGTTATCTCTGTGTTTGTACGTCTTATTTTGTGGATAAGATAAGAGGGAGCTCTGAGATAAAAAAATGGCGCCGGGTACGATAAAATATTTTAAATTCTTTGGTTGCAGTGGAATGCCATGTTTTGAATTTTCGTTTATTTTTCTATATTCGCACCAATGGTCATATTTGAGGCATGAAGATTTATAGTTGAGTTCTATATTAATAGATGGTCATTATTTTTCCCAATAAGAATCCATGTTTTAAGAAAATTTTGTAAAGCATGATGCTAATCCTTTGGCTATATTTGAAGTGATTGTGACAGAAAATGGGGAAAATATTCCAAATTGAATTAATATTTGATGCATGGAAGAAAATCTTTATCCAAGTCTCACTCAATAAATTATTAAAACAATCAATGAGCGCTGGTACCTTTGCATCGTTTCCGTATAAGATAGAACCGAGCTGAAACTGTCCTTCTGAAGAGCGACAGTTCCAGCAAACTCATCGAAAGTTGGTATCCTCTTCAGTTCCAAAAACACCGCGCTGTAGCTTGTCTACATACTGTGTAGTGTACTTACTGTTTTAATTCAAATAATCTTTTGTCGTTAAGGAAGAATTTTGAAGGTATAGGGGCTCAATGTTGGGAAACATATGGTGAAATGCAACCATTTTCTACATAATTATCTGCACTTCAACACTAGAATATTCATGACAACAAGTGCCTGCTGAAATCTGAATGGTCAGTTACAGATTCTGACGGGCTATTTTGAGAAGACGACCAAGGGCTGGTTGGTAATCGAGTGGCAACAATGAAGAGACCCAGAGCCGTATCGAGGGTGAGGCGGACGAGGCTCTAGCCTCGCGTTAAAACTTGATAAGGACGATGAAAGTAATATGAAACAATTGCCAATGTTTTCAATCTAATATCACCAACCATTTTGAGGAAAGGCAAAACTTTGCCGTGACATTTACATTCCATATTTAAGAGAGGAAGCTTTAGTACACGCTCATCATAATTTACATAACAGTGCAGTTAAAAAGTATCCGAAAGTCCTAATTAAATTATACTATTAAAATGACAGTCTTACTCTTCCATACTAGGCACCTCAAACAAACTCCTTGCCCTTACGTCATAGCAAATATAATACGCTTAACGTACCAACAGAATAGCAGCACATGTGAGACATGTGCATAGACGCTCAAATTTAGAGGATTGCTACCTCAAACTATCTTAGGCTCAAAAAGTTTGCGGGCATGAAACAAAAAGGAGTTATTTGTTGCTGAAGTCGAAACGGAAGGAAAAGAAACTTTTTTGGATATGACTACGAGGCCATACTATAATATATTTCGTAAAATTTGCTATTCGAAACGTTGCCAGAAATTGTATTTAACATAATTGATTTTTTTTTATTCTTTGGAAAGGGACATTTATTCATGTATGCGTCAGATCAGTAAATATATTAGTTTTAACCCCGCAGGCACCAGTTGTGGAAGTGATGAACATGCTAGTGGAGTACCCACAAACACACACGTGTGTCCTCTTCCATACTAGGCTCACAGTTGGCGAGCCTAGTATGTTTCATCCTCGGCATCAGCCTTTCGTTAAGAGCAGGCTGATGCCGACGCTAGGTTTCTATCCACCCTTCCTATCTTACCTATTCCCAATGGCTCAAATGGCCTTAACTGTCGGTCGCCTCCCCAAAAATCCAATCCAACAATGTATGAGGATGGCTGACCCATTTCGTCTCGGTCCATTCTTCGACCATCCATTCCCGCCACCCTCTTCTAATCCACTCTCCCTTCTAAATAAACTTCTCCGCAATAAGTCTATCTTTTCCCTCACCGCAGAGTGCACGCCAGCTAAACCGGTGCTATGCTCTTCCTCTTCCCGAGTATTTGTGAAGTTTCATTTTTGAGAGATTTATTTTTACGCTGTAAATCATGTTGGGCAGCCAGTTAAATTTTAGTATTCACCTTGGTTGAATTAAATTAATGAAACCTGCAATGATCACGCAAGAAAATGATCCTCTGTATTTGAGTGGCGAATGTAGAGTGAGCTGTTTATATTTATATGGCTTGAGAATATTTTATTATGTCTGAAGCAAGTTTAGGAATTGGAGCAAATACACGCTAAGCGCTAAGATATCCCGTTACTGTCTAGTTTTGATAAATTGCATTAGGGAACTCCTTGTTTTTATTTATGTAGCCATGGATGTTGTTATCGCTGCGATGGTGATAGATTTTAAGTATAGAGGTATAGAAGCAGGGCGTTTTGACTGCGTTTATTTCTTTCTACGCATAAAGCTACCCTCGATGAAAGATGGAACTTGAATAATTCCATTGCTTCACCTACATGAAGGAGTTATCGCCGTTGGAGGAGAACGCTGAGGCTGACCCACGGAAGGCTAAACGTGGAGGCATTCGCGCACGTGATGCTATTAGCAGGTGAAATAACACGCGAAAATGTATATCGATCTCGTGGTTATCCTTTTCAGAGCATGCATCACAAAAGCAAGAGAAATTAAGCGTTCACTACTTTAATTTGAGCAAAATGAACGCAGGAGCCTTCGTAATAACGTTTCAAGAAGTACTCTCGCTTTCAGATTGGCCCCAGTTGAAATAGACTGTCTTTCTATGATGAAAAAATAATTATTGAGAAGTGGACGTTGATTTTATCCTCAGAAGAATGATTATTAAAGCATATTAGTCATTGAGGATGTCTTTCCGTACATAAGATTAGTGGAAAATGAAGTAAATAGCTTATTTTTTGATGCAACTTGAATCGCTTAGACTGCGCTACTTTGTCAACCGTTTTGGTTATTCATATTTTCTCGACGCTGAATGCTAATTCTTTACTATTTAATTTCAATAAGTGTAGCCTATCTTTTGTCCTGTTGACTGCGTACCATCATGGGCCAAATGAAGAAGTATATTATTATGCTATTCATGATCAGTGTACAGTGAAGTGGAATTCGTCTCTGTGTAGGAAATGATTCACTTGAGCTACTTTATTGGATTTCAATCGATATTACCGTATTTATCTGAATATAAGACACCCCTTTTTCCCGAAAAATATGTTTCAAAAGTGGGGGGGGGGTCTTATACGGGGAGGATAAGCCAGAGGGAGTACCCATACTGATATTTAAAGTTATGTAACACGACTATTCGAAACTCTTAGCGCATTCAAACTCATCGCAAAATGAATTTGAACTCCATGCCGAGTTTACACACTCAAAGCATCACAAATTCTTTCCAAACTGGCTGGGTACATCCCTGAGGGCTCTCCCACCTGTTTTATATTTTTTTCTGGAATTTGACCCTCATAAGTAGTATGTAGTATCCTCTTATATTCTAATGTGTAGAGGGGTTTTATATTCAGGTGAATACGGTAATTAATAAGTTGCCGAAATATTGGCTGGAAAATAGGGTGCCAATAAGGTGGCCAAGGAACTGAACGTGCGCGTCCGAATCGAGGAGGGTGAGGATCATTTAGGGGTCGTCGCGCGTGCTTCACGGCTCTGTTGTGGTGGGTGACGAGGGGGCCGCTTCATGACCCGTCCGAGAGCACGAAGGCGATCGGTCGCCGCCTCTCTCCCTCGGCGTCCGCATTCCAGTCGGCGAGGTGAGGCGGCGGCGGATGGATAAGCGACAAGACGGTTGGTGAACTGTCTGCGGGAGTCCGGCTGCGGAGAGGCTTATGGCGCGCCGTCAGATCTCTCCCGACATCCCACGCAGCCTCTCTCACGAAAGTGACATTTGCATTACACCCGGAGACAAGACAGGAGAAAGATGACACTATGAGCTGTCAGTTGGCGTTTGAGAATGAAGGGAAGAGATAAACTTCATGAAACATGAATGCTGAAGAACCACAGTGGGCGATGATTGCGGATTTATGTTCAACTGGTATCATGAAATACAACCTTTTTAAAATGTGACGCGGGAGCATAGTTAGTTGACAGCGCTATATGAAAATACGAGCCTAATTCCGAGGAGTAGACATTTTCCGTGCCCTTGAATGATTATTGCCCTCTTGATATATACCTTCGCTTTAACTTTTCTATACATCCAGGTGCGGGCGGGAAGTTCCTTACATCTATCTTTTCGGAAATAGAGACGATTATATTATTCTAGCTTCTGTTATGGACGTCTACCATTTTCGTTCTTTCCCGTTTGGCTCTCCTCGTCGATTCACGAGCTCTGTTGTGTTGCTTGGTGCTCCATTGTAGTTCTGTGATTGCCCGTTGCAGTAAAAGTAGCGACCACCGAGCAGGAGAGTACATCGCAAGCTTTCCCGAAGGTATCGGATTCGTATACCGCGTCAAGCGAATGAAAAAAATATTTCGCGGTGGGTGAGCTAATCCAGCCGTGTACACTCCCCTGCAATTTTGAAACTGTTATAATTGAGAAATTTTGAGCACTCTGTCTGATGCGTCATATTCAAGAATGCCGCCTCTACACCTGGGTTTCCTCGGGGATTTGAAGTGGTGCACGATAAAATGATTGTGACGCCATAGCTAAATCTTTCTCACTCTCTGTATCACACCAAATTCATCTACTGAGATAAAGCGATATATTTGTGTCACGCCGTCTGAGTGTATCCAAATTGCTCAAGTGCTTTTGCGTCAGTCGGAGTAAGCAACGAAAAAAAATACGTTTTAAGAACTGCTCCGGTTTTCGTAGTCGTCGTTCGAAAGATATAATTTAGTCATACTTTGCCCTTGCAGTTGGAAATCTTTTTTTCTACCTGAATGAAATTCTGGTCAGTAATTGTCCCTCCAGCTCTGCAGACTCTTGGACAAGTCTTCCTTTTAGTTCCTTTCTTCCTGTACTGGGGTACTCACCCCAATTTTCCATGTCCTACGAGCACGGAAAAAATAGCGGTCCGTTTTGGGGACCACTGGTTTGGGCACTACGCAGACGACTCCAACGGCTTTCCGGGATATTTTTTGGCATGGTTATGGTTAGGCTTTAAAGGAGATAAAGTAATTAGTTGTAACCAGTCCGTTCGTATGCTGCCAGGAGAACCCCGAGTTACAGTGAACTATTGTCTTCGGGTCACGAAATGTTGAAGCCCTTATTGCGTACACCCACGGTGACTGGATTCCCAATGTTGGCTGGGCACGTTGCTACCTAAGAAATGAAAGTATGTCTAAACTAGAATTATCCCATGAAGGTACTCTTGAGTTAGTGTGTATAAAAATTATGTCATAGCCACGGCACAATCAACATCACCACCTTAGTGCCTCGGCTGATAATGAGTAAGCCTCAAGGTGGAAAAGGTACTGTTCATTGATTCTATAGCGACACCATATTTCTTCGATTAATCCTAAAAGCACGGCCAACTGGCACGGATCCTTTGAACAAAATACCCTTTGAAAAGAAAATTAATGCTGGGAAGTAGATGTGCATTTCATGACAAACAAATTTAGGGCAATGCATTACATCTTACAATTTTTTAGAACCTCTGATTACCTGTTAATGCCTTGAGGAATTCAAAAATCCCTTGGAGACATCGTACGTTCTAGGTTTGAATTCCGGTCCTGGTGAATGATTTTACCATGACTTTCGCGCACACATAAATGTTTATACAGAAAGGTAGAAAGAAAGTGGATAAAAGGTCCGTGGTTCGATTCCCGATCCAGTCAAATTTTTTCTGCTTGGAATCGGCCATCATTTCATCTTCACCACACCATTGTGTTTGTAAATTTTATGTGTTCCTATCCACTTTATTTCTACCTTTCTGTATGAACATTTATATTTATATATAAATATATATAAATATAACATGAAATGAACAAACACAATAGTGGTGTGAAGATGGAAAAATGGCCAATTCCAAGCAGAAAAAATTTGACTGGATCGGGAATCGAACCACGGACCTTTTATCCACTTTCTTTCTACCTTTCTGTATAAACATTTATGTGATTCTAAAAAATTGTAAGATGTAATGCATTGCCCTAAATTTGTTTGTCATGAAATGCACATCTACTTCCCAGCATTAATTTTCTTTTCAAAGGGTATTTTGTTCAAAGGATCCGTGCCAGTTGGCCGTGCTTTTAGGATTAATCGAAGAAATATGGTGTCGCTATAGAATCAATGAACAGTACCTTGGATTTCGCGTCCAATGCTCAGACCACCGAGCTACCCAGTCTACTAAGAATCCACTGGAATCGGCGGAGGGTTTATAGGAACAGACACTCCCCAAGGCATGACCCACACGTGGCTCTAAGAGATGATTCACACCTTAATGTTTCATCTCATTGATTTTTATACAAATATCGAGATTACATGATAAGTGGTCAATAGTCAGGTAATTTTGTAATTCATCATCGGTACATAAAATCACTGCCTTTAAAGAGAGGACGACCCATGTGGTGCCGTTACGGTATTCTAGTCAAACTTTCAAAGTTATAGAATTCAAGAAATTTTTGAAGGAGAACTGATTGTGGTGTTTGGTACGGTGGAAAATAAATAGTACATACTGTTTACTCAAATTTGCCGAATATATCAATACCGAGAGTACATGGTTAAAAATTTCCTCCTTCCAATCTGAGCACTCTCTTTGATTATTTTCTTCTCTCTTTGGACACATTATTTTTTGCTCTCGATTCCACTTCTCTAGTACTAAGTGTAGTACGGTATACTTTCCTCTTTCTTTGCTTTTCGCTCTCTGATCACAAGCCCTGAATCACTGTCCTCAGTCGAATGTTATTACCTACATTATTTTACCCTCATTTGTCCACTGATGAGTATGTTAAGCTGCTATTTATTTTGATACTGTTTATCACCGTAATATTCCAACTTTCGTGTTTGGCCACTCTTATCTCTTAATATAGTATTCGCTGCAGTAATATGAGTAGTCGTTTAATTTGTTTCGTAGAACTTGACAAAGTAGTAAATTCGTTCGTAGAACAGAAAACTAAACGTATTTATCTTTTAATAGTCCAAGAATACAGTCAGCCTTTATCTATAACAGTGAGTACCTGGAATAGTTACGTTGATATAAACAATCTTTATAGAGTATTTGGTATTATAGTCCGGATATGAAAAGAAATCGTGAATTTCTGGGAGATGAATGGTTCCTCTTACATCAGAATTGGATTATTTATTTTTTACCTAAGCATTCGTCGGTCTTATGGCCGGTTGCAAGAAAATTTAGTTATGGAATCAATAGTTATGAGATCCATAAAGTTATAGAACTCATAAATATATTCGGGTTGCAGGAACACATCTATTAGTAACTTAACTTATTTACCAATAATTACTAGCCTCGAATATTTGATCTAATCTTCCACCGCCGGATAAAAGTTATGAAAGTTTAGCCTATGAATAATTGATAATGCACATTATAATTAGTCAGTAAGAGTAAAGAAACTGGTCACTTGTCTCAAAACAACTCTTTAATCAAGTAACTAAGACTCCAAGCGGTTCATAGCGCATCCGCCATCTTATCTACTAATGTAACTCATAACTCCATGCCATAAGTTATGAAACCAATGAATTTATTGAATGTTTGTGTAACACTTATTGAATGGTTGTCATGGCTTATGGGTCCCATAACTTTATGGAATACATATGTTACGTTCCTGCAACTGGCCATTAGATAGGTACTGACGATGAATGTTACCACCACTGAGTTTTTTCACAGCTTTTATTCATAAATGTGCCTTTTCAGGAGTCCTTAATTGAACGTCCTATAACTAATTCTGAGTACAACAAGGGGCATAATAGTTGAGATTGATCAATTCTATAAAAACTCTCGACCTTTGTACTCGTGTTTACTAACAAGTCTTCATAATTAACACCCCGCTGCATAGATATAAAATTTTCAATGCATATCAGCCGAGAACAAGATAATTATGATGCCTATACCAAAGAAGAATAATGCTAAAGAGTGCGAACATTTCAGAACTATTTGCTTTATTACTCATATTACCAAGGCTGTGACTAGGATTATATTAAAAAGATTGGAATATAAAATCGATGAGAAACTAAAAGAGAAACAGTTTGGTGTCAGGAATGGAAAGGGGCCAAGAGTTGCAATCGGCTGTGCTAGGACGCTGTTAGATTTGACCATAGAAGTGAACAAAGAGAACAAGTATACATATATTTTATATACTGGGAAAAGGCCTTCGGCAGAGAAAACTGGAGTATTCTAATGAAGTTCATGAAAACTTGGGAATAGATTTGAGAGAAGATTCGTATAAGAGCTGTACAAAGAGTAGTGGTACAAGTCGATAAAGAAGAGACAGAGGAAGTCAGAATAGGGAAGGGAGTAAGATAAGGCAGTTGTATTTCTCCAGCTCTATTCAGCATCTACTGTGAAGAATTAAATGAAGAAGCCATAGGTGATGTGGATGGAATCCTTGCCGTAGGAGAAAGAGTGAACATCATAAAATATCCAAATGATCAGGCAGTAATAGCAAAGAGTGACAAACAGTTACAGGAAATGGTGGATAATATCGAGAGGGTAGGAAAACATTTTGGAATGTATGAAAACCTTGAGAAAACTAATGTGATGAAGACAGGAAAAGAGAAATGAGTTCTAAGTGTAACTATGGATGGAAAAATACCATAACGAATACTATCCTTTGGATACCACGAAAGTGTTATAGTATGGAATGGAAGTTGTACGGAGGAAAAAAGAAGTAGAATATCACAGGGAAAGGCAGCCTTCAGTGAAATCAACCAACGGCTTTCAGCCAAACCAATCAATACATACAGGAAAAGGACTATCAATTAATATATCTACGTTACTGGGTGGTATACTTATCTTAGTTTCTAATTACCCCTTCACCACTTCCTCTGAGAGTTTCGGAAGAAAACCTTTCCTAGTATTTTTGTCATTTGTAAGTTTATTAGGTATATTTTTTTGATATTTATTGTGGTGCGGTGATACTTGCCAAGTCTATAACATGGTATAACCTATAGACAAGTCCACTTCTTCCACCAGCTTGCACTGCACCAGGAAGATACATGTTTTGGCGGTTTGATATAAATCTGTTCCATGCCTATGATATCAGGGCAGACTTGTCATTTGCTAGATGCTACGCGCGAGTTCATTTGACATAAAATCTCAGAACCCCATTATTTCCTTGAACCGATCACGTGACATCACAGATTTTCACAATGGCACTTTCCATTTCTCGAATTTCTCGAACCACATAATATCCACCTCTATGCTTTTGCATTTAGTGTCACCCCTCACATGCAGGAGACTTAGAACGCATCGAGCATTTCCAATGGCATAGAACTATCACAGTTTCCCAGCATCTTACGAGCCTTTGCTTCGGTATATTTCTGCTGGCCTTTTTAACTATGTTTATCCAAGACCAAAAGCCAGGAGAGGGACCACGATTTTTCCGGGAAATATTGATCTATCCGCACCTTTCGGCGGATGTGACATTTTTAGAAGCTAATTTCCTCCATGTTTCATCGGGAGCGTCAACCTATTGCAGCATATTGGGGTATTCTCGTTTACCCGATCCTCGTCGTCTATTTTTTAGGCATGCAATTTGCTGCTGGGTCACCTGAAATCTGTCCATTGCAATGAATATCGCTGACTTCTATATCGTATAGGTCCTGGTCTTGTAGAACGCCACAGGAACTTATACCTCGAATTCTCTTGTAAGACCTATCCCCAGAACCGCCACTAATACCTATACATCTGCATCAACATATTACCCCGCGAGCCACCACATGGGTGTGTGGCAGGGGGTGGTAGGTCACCAGCCTTGTTAAGATGTAAAAGTTTAGGAGTTAAAATGGTGACATGTATAATGGGAGTATATTTAGAGGAGCTCAGTTTTATTTTGGTCGCTTATTGTGCGAAAAAGAACGAGTTTTTGTACCGATCTTGTCGGCAGTGTATCTCTCTTATTTTATCGCATGTCAGACCTAGAGCTGTTGTGAGGCGTCATAATAACATTCTCTGTGTCACTCCGAAACTCACCAGTTCTGAATTTTTTAAAGCAGCCTAAGCCTAGCGTGTAGCCCTCGAGTCTCTAGCGGCTCCCACCTTAATCCCTCTAACAGTTGTGAAACACCGTGTGTTCGTTCGTAGCAGTTTTTAACAAAGCGTGCCGTTTTTCTTTGTCTTTCATTAATTTTTTTGGTTGAATCTTTATGACCAGGGTCCCAAATTCTCGCGGAATATTCGAGATGTGACCTAACCAGAGCAAAGTTGCATCTCTCTTTAACTTTTTCATCCGAGGACCTTCCTATTAAACGCTTAACAAAACCTAATTTATTTAATTCTGTGCCGCACGATATATCTGAAGTATGTGTTCCCCACGATATATCTGAAGTTGAGGTAATTCCAAGACGACGAGCATGATGACCGACACACTATTTCCATCTTCATCTTCTGATTTATCTTCCTGAAGATCATTTAGCGAAGCCTCGGTTGCCCTGAGCATAAGTTGCACTTGATCTATGCTCTCATACATTTGGTCGTTCAATCCTAGGATTGGTTGACTGCAGCCCTCCACACTTCCCTATCTAACGCTAGTTCCTTTACCTCATTTTATCTCTTCCTATGTATCTTCCTCCTTATTTGGTCAATGAACTTATTCCTTGGTCTTCCTCTGGGGGATTTTCCTTGTATTTTGCCTTCAATTATGTTCATCACAAATCCATTTTGTCTCAGGGTGTGTGCAATCCATCTGGTTAATTTTCTCTGTATAGTATTCCATAAGGTCCTTTTCTCTTCTACTCTTCTCTTCACTTCATCATTTCTTATTTTGTCCGTCCATTTTATCTTGAGCATCCTCCTCCAACACCAGATTTCGAAGGATTCTATCCTTTTTTGGTCACCTTTGTCGATGGTTCATGCTTCCGATCCGTAGAGTGCTACACTCCACACGAATGTTTTCATATACTGTTTCCTGGTTTGTAGTCCTATCTTTTTTGAGCACTATGCTCTAATGCCCCTATGTTCTAATAGTACTGAAATCCCTCTACTTATATCTCTTAAAATGCAACCGAACGAGGGGAGTGGGAGAAAGAGACAAATATGACCGCTGTGACATCCGATGTCGATTTCTATCCTATGTCTTACTAACAAGGTGCGAATATCAAATGCTAGAATAGCAAATATTGTTGCAAGTAAGATTTCTAGATGGTTGAAAGTATGAACATTGAAAGAATGGGAGTGGGGACTCTAATGAAACATTTTATAACCTCGAAAAAACAATTGAGCTAGAATGCATTTTTATGGCTTTGTAACACAGAAAAAATTCATTGAATTAAAAAAAGATCGGCAAACATAGTGTTATTTGATCAAAAATGCAATAAACGATTTTTCTAAAAGATTTATCTAAGAGTATCACTACCACTAAACATTTAATACGACAAGCTAATATTCTTCCCAGGACAAAAATGTCGCATCCGCGGTATTCGGCATCTTTAGTTTTTTCTCGGAAACTACGCGTTTGAGTAAGACAATTATTTTACACGGTAAAGAACTTCATAAATAGTTAAATGCCACAAACTCAATTTTTTTCGAAAAATATTAAGAGAGATATAGTTTATTAAAATTTGTAATTGGCCAAAGTGTCCCATCCGCCATTCTAGTGCTATAGGGCAACAACCGCCATGGAGTTACCTTACTCCATTACCTTCTGTCATCATCAATTCTCACTCACCAATGCGGTTCTGTTTACAGACACTTGGGATTGTTTAACCGTTAGCGTCTACGTGAACTTCTGTTTCATCCGCGAGTGTGGCTGTTTGCATAGGCGTGTCCGGTCAGTTGACGGTATCAAATATAAACGCTTACAAAAATTGAGGATACCACGACTAGCCACGGTATTTCCTTTACGGAGTCACCTGCAAGTTCATATAAGTACGAAATTTCTCGGAGGAAAAAATTATTCGCCTGCACCGGGGCTCGAAAATCCGCAGTGGAGGAGGGTGTTTCGGTAGTTGAACTGACTAAAGCACTCAGCACGATACCGAGGGATTTGGGGTCCAGTACCGGTCAAGGCGAATCATTTTTCCCATGCGGAATTGTGCTCTTATGAACCTTGACAGTCGACTTCAAAATTCACGCAGTACTTGCCTTTAGTAGATTTTTCATTTGTCAACCAAACAATTATGTTTAAAATGTTACTATGTTCGTATTACTACATATCCTCCATCTAAATAAGTGTTTTTTGTACCACCACACCCTCACAACCGGCATTTATCGGAGCAACAAAATTGGTCGCTACTGCAGACTATATTATGATCCGAATGCTGCCGAAGGCGAGCGACGGTTGCCGACGGACCTGCACGTTGGTGACGTCGCACAATTGTTTTTTACGTACTTATTGTCTCAGGGTGTGTCCAATCCATCAAGTTCTTCCTTTCTCTATAGTATTTCATATGGTCCTTCCCTCCCCTACTCCTCTGTACACTAAATCATTTCTTATTTTGTCCTTTCATTTTATCTTCAGCATCCTCCTCCAGCACCAGGTTTTGAAGGCTTCTTAGTCTTTTCTGATCAGCTTTTCCAATGGTCCATGCTTCCGATCCATAGAGTGCTACGCTCCACACGAAGGTTTTCACATATCACTAATACAAACATATATTCAGAGTTTCACGCATATCTGTGCGTAAACAAAAATACCCTAATAACCTTCACGCGACTGCTCGTGTATTTCGCTTCGCCAACATTCCTGCCCGCCCTTTCGCATCACGTATTCACCGTCGTCCGATTTAGGGGGTGTAGTACTCGGCACGTGACCCCTCCCCACTCCCCGTCGCCCTCCCGCTCCTTCCCCTTGCAGCAAAACGATGTTAATGTTATTAAGTGAAGCCAATCGTAGACCGGCTCGTCCTTCCCCCCTCAGTTAAAGTCGCAGCGAAATGTGGCCTGTTTCCTGCTGCATGGGAGGCAAATCGTCTTCTCCGCCAGAGTGTTGGGCCGCGTTCGCATCGCCACCTCGGCTCGAGAGGGAATTTGTCGTCGGGCCTCGGAGCGTGTCGGCGGAGCCTCGCACTCATTTTGATCGACGCGCGATCGGAGAACCGATCGCGCCGTTCGCCTCCGCAGATCGGGCCGTTGCGTCACCGCCCTTGGTTTCGTCGTTCACACCTCGGCTCGGAAAGCGCTGACCTCTCGGGACCTCTCCTCATCTCCACTTTCCCGTTGCCCTCCGGGACGGCTCGGGACACCCCTCCGGCCCATCCCTCACTCCCCCGGCCCAAGTCCGACCATTTCTCTCGCGAGGGAAACCCCTCACGCCGACTCCCACGCTGGGTTTAATGACCCTTCGCCCATCCCTGGCGAGTGAAGGGTTGTGAGAAGGGGTTTGGGGAGGTTGCACCCTGAGGGGGATCAGGGCTAGGGAAGGAATTTGGGTGCGCGAGTATGAGGGATGGCTGGCTCGACGTCTTTATCCCTCCGAGAGAAATCTAGGGTGTGGCTCTATTGTAGACATTTCCGCATATTTTACGTGAATACTTGGTGACGACGCGTAGCGGTCCCAAAACCCGACAAGCTGACCAAAGTATTAAGTTGTGCTCCATTTTCGTGAAACCTTGTCTCTATAGGTGTGTAAAGTTTCTGATTCAAAATTTTAGGTTAAAATTTAAAAAATAACAAATTGTCAGATGCCAAAAAAGGAGGACACATTAGCTATAAAATTTAATTTTTCATTGAAATAGTTAAAATTTATTTTTATCACTTTAATTTATAAAAAACTACTGGTCTCACTATCACGTACAAAAGATAAAATTATCAAGTCAAATAGAAAATAAAATTAATTGAGGCTATTAAACCAAATTCTATTTTAGATTTTTCAGAGGTATTTGACTGAAATACACATAAAAGATGACGGGAATTGCACTTACCTATAGATTCCTAAAGGTATTTCTCAGATTTATCTCCATCAGATCAATAATCCATTTCGGATTCACTGTCATTTGAGTCCATTGTTGAAACGTGGATATTTTGCTCACTGATAGCTGTAGAATTCAATAGTAGCGAATTGTCAGGGGACAATCTTTTCCATTATTTAGCTGTTAATTTTCACAGGCTTGATAAGAAAGGATTGGATGCTACCAATAGCCGCAGGAAAACTTCACCCCAAAATTTATCTCCAACAAATTAGGGCAAAATTATGTCATAATCGCTCAACGTTTTCAGCACGAGATTCCAACGCGTCGTCCTAAAATTTTTCCTGTTGGTAGAGGGGCAGACGCAATAATTTGTGGGTCGTTAATTAATAGCTTATGCACAATGGATGGCACATGATACCAGGATAAAATTCTACATACTCAAGGATTTAATCACTATTTTCACATTACCTGGTCAATAGTTAGGCTTTTCCAGTGGATTTACAAATTCCGAAGCAGAGCATGACTAAGTGAACATTTACAGCAATGAATAATTATTCCTCCAACCAAGTTTTAACAATTGAGCTATACCAGGTGTTCAATAGAAAGAGCGCCCAGCCATGGTGGAGTCTTTATTTGCCGTTGTAAGACCTCGAACTTGAAAATAATCCAATTTTCATTAAAATATCTTTCATAGTGGAAAATCTAGGCATGATTCGTAACTCACAAAGAAAAAGATAAAAACATTAACTGAATATAATAATATTAGAATGGATAACTTATGCATAAATTTATTTTAAGTATATTTATTTTTCATCATTTCAATATGGAATAGCATTTTAAATATATGTCAAAAGTTATTTGTCTCTGCTGCTTCTGAATTTAATAAATTCAGCGCAGGAAAACTACAAAGTGGAACTGCCCTAATTTAGCTGTAACCGTACCTCTTATAATAGAAGCCTCACAGAAGCCTGTTGCTATCGGCAGTTAGTTTATAGATGACTATTAAATAACTGTCTATTTACCAACCAGAAGTAATTAATTAGTGGCTACTTTATGGTACTTGATGCTTAAAGCTTTTTATGCATGGACATTTGGAGCACTTTCATATTATATACACAGAATTCATGATAAATTGGCTATTCCTGTCAATTATTTAAAGCAATTTCCAATCAGTAGTTTCCTTTGTAATTATTTAAACCAATTATTCTTACCTCTTGAGGAAGAATATATGTCGCAAAAGAAAATTGGTAAGCCATTAAAGAAGACCTGTTCGTTTGGATTAAAGTATATTCCTCCAGTTTAGAAACGAAATTTATCATCAGGTTTGGTAATAATTCTCTTAAAAATATTAACTTATTCTGATAGAGATACCACAAAAACCATTCCGCTTGTTGAAAGTCCGTTAATAGAGACATTATTTTCATGGATTTTGGCCTGCTTTCCGGGATCTGGGACCACAGTGCGACGGGGTTATGTCCATGAGTGCTAGAAGCCGTGGGTCCTGGTCCATTTTTTTTCCCAACTTAGACATGAGCATTTGTTGGGCCTTAAATATTATTTATCACCAGCTAATTGTATTGAGGGACTATGAAGTGGTAAATTCGCTAGAAAATGAATACAACTCTAGCATCATTGCTACCCAACTGCCACAGGGGTTATGTGAGTACCCGACGGAATGAATTTATTGTGTTTCCTACAGGATTTTGAGTGAGCATGGACCGGAATGTAAAATTATAAGCTAGTTGATTAATATTATTTCTTACTTGAGACATTAGTCAAATCATTAATGAACCGTCGCATAACTCTTTTTCCGACGTTTTCCACATTTATCTTGATTTTTCAGGGCCCAGAGTTTCCTCTAAATTTATTTTTGCTACATAATGGCACATGGTTATCATTATTACTATAAACTTTCATCTTCTGATGAAAATAAAATAAGGAAGGGACTCTAAGCCATGTGGAAGCATATTAAATACGAGAAATGTTGGCAAAAGGATTACACCAGAATCCATTAATGATTGGATCTATGGCTCAAGGAAAAAAATATGAATAAACAGAGGTAAAGTCAATGAGGACGAAGATTTTTGTTTAGCATTGAATTCAGGATGCTACCTGAATAATGAATTCGCTATATGCACTGCACGTAAATTTTTGCCCTCCAAGAAAAATGGTCGCCAAACGCCATGAGTGCCCTAATTCGCTCGTGATGCATGGGAGGGTACAACGAAGGCCGTACTTCCCGCAGGGACGCATTCCTGATTTGGACGAGAATTTATTTCAATCATGCTATCGGGTACGGTTGGAAATTGTGGCCTAATTGTATTACCCCGATAGAGCAAACATCTATGTTTCCAATCTGTTACCCCGTGCAACAGTCTGATTCTGAAGATGTATTCACGTCAAAAATGAGATGAAGTACTTCCAAATAATATTTATTCAACCGGGTCATGGGCTTCTCATCTTCGGACTAAAGCGGCACATTAGTAGACATTGAATTCACGATCCAATGCGGTAAAATTTAGCGTGCGTTGGGAAATAATTTACCTCGCACTCCCTGGTCGAGACTTACTTTTTCTTTCCTTACATGTTCTTGAATTGTTCAACGTAATTCCCTATTCATTCCATTGCAAATTTTCTTTTGTTTGCCTCTTTGTTCTAAGCCGCACGATAATATGATGCTAAGCTTGAATTTATTCTTCGGGGACGATGTTGACCTCTTTAAGTTTCATTTGCCACGGGTAATGTTTCTTGATCAAAATGAGAAAAATGAAAATACTTCTCAGCAAGAGTCACTTATAAGGTATTTAATTGGTTATTTGCCCAAATCTGAGTTCTCGGGTAGCTTATTCTCTGGGAGACCGCGAGCGGCACCAGGGAAAGATCCCGTGATGCGTGAATCACAACAGCCCTTGCAGTCATTATTGGCTAACCTCTCCCCTCGCTCATCTGTCGACTATTTTTCCATAGATTTTAGTCAGGAGATATGGTATCCCAATGAATAGGACAAGATTGAAGCCACTGGGAGTTAGACCCCGAAAACCCATTGCACAAAACCAAGTCATGTGATATTATCTTTACAAATTTATGGAGTTTAAAGGAAAGAGTAAAAGAAATTCTTCAAAAAGATTTTGGTGTAAATTATTTCATGACGAGATCATAAGTATACTAATTGTGGCTGAAAACCAAGATAATTGTTCATTTCCACTCAATTTATGGAGGCCAATTTAAGTAAACTAATAGTAATGTTTCCACCGCTTCAAAAGTTACACATATTTCAATCTCAGGAAAAGTTCCGATACTCATTTGTATCGTATATCACCTGCATTAATGTAATTCCTATTACAAGTTGATTATTCATAGTTCCGCTATTCCCATCTATCTTATGCTATCCTAATAACACCCACCCCTCTCATGTTATTCTACCACTCGCGCAACATTCTTTCTTTAATCAAGGACTATAACATCAAGTTCCCACGTTCTATGCACTGTATTAGTTGTATATTTTCAAACTAAATCCAATGTCTAATTTTCTGCAGTATCGCTTATCAAGACGAAGTAATTTCTCTAGTATACTCCCAATATCATGTCTTAGCAATAGCATTGTAATTTACTGTCAATGCTGAGTACTGTAGATTTAAATCTATTTCTCTTCTCTTTCGTGATACTGAAAGCTAGGTATATCTGTTTCCTTCCCTTATTTCCTTTATAATACTACTGGTGCGTAAATATTCTTCCAATAGCGCTATGCCTCTCTAAAATGCCTTATTCGATCATGACTCTTCATTGATATCTAGTGCTTTCATTTCATTAAAGTTTTTATTTAATAAACTAAGAACAAAAGCAAAATGATTCTCCTTGATTCAATTAACTCCTCAGAATTAGTATGGCACTCCACTCCATTAACATTAATTTCACCGTCAGTTAGTCAGAGTTAGTTAGAGTTATATCTTCACGCGTTCTCGTCCCATTTTAAACACTTCTCACTTACGTCTTCGTTCTTATCTCTTATATTCCATTAATTTGGACAACCTTTGCCGCGAAAAAAATGGACTTATGGATCTATAAACTTCAACCTCCGGCACTTTCCTCTTTTTCTTGGAGGGAATAAAAACAGATTACATGGTGGCATCCAGCCGAGTTCCTTCTCTTGATTGCCGGGAGTAAGTTGAAATCCCTTCCACCTCTTTCTCCATGAAATCTTGAGAAGTTTTTCTTTTAATGTTATTTCCCTGGACGCCATTGGTGCGGCGTTGAGCCCTTTAAGGTTAGCCGGCGAGTGCTTTACCCACCTGTCTAAACCCACCGGAAAAAAAATTCTACTAAGGTATTATCGTTTTCAACTGTCTTTTTGGTCATGACATTCTGAATGATTACTCAAATTTTCTTTGGCTCAATAAAGTCAACATCTTACTCCTCACCTATGCAAAGATAGGCATATTAACGTATGTAGTATTACGTTCCTTAACGTATTTTCACGTTCCTCTAAATTTTTCCATGATTTCCATGCAATGTCCGTTTAATCATGTTTCCCCTGCCTCGATACCCTTTTCTTTAACATTTTTGACATTTCCGTTCCTCACTTGGATACTGCTTCCATGATTTCGGCTGATTACCTCACATTTTTCACAGGACTCATTTGCAAGTTCTAGAATTCAATTAGTACATATTGTCTTCAACCTAGCACTTCCGTTAATACTGAAAGACTTTTTGTTACGATGTAAGTAGACCCACAAATCACAGCAAAATTTAACTACTACACAACTGAACATGAAGCATGAGACTTTGGACTTTTTATTTTGGTAAATTAGGACTTTTCGCGTCCATGTCAAAGAAGATTATTGCAAAAGAGGAATATTCGAAATGCGATGAAAGAAATGGATTGGAATTGAGAATTGGCACACCGCAGTGGTTCGTCTAACCTTTGGCTCATCCTCATTAACTCAGTTTCACGGTGCGAAGCGGTAGATCCATTTATTATTATGTCGATACATAATTTGAGTACATGCTCTTCCCGAGGCTTGAATCGGTGCAAAGAGTGGATTGAAAAAGTAATAATTTACCAGCGCTAGGCTTGCAGTTATGGCAAAGTCTTGTGTGGGTAAACATGCACAACGCCTTGTCGGGGAAAAAGAGAGACTTGCGGCGGACACGGTGCGTGAATTGTTGGCACTTTCTCCTCGATTATAAGCGGTGTTTCCGGCCGAAATTGAACAATATTTCGAAAGGAAAAAGCAATGGCAAGTTCCATAATTATTTCATCAGGCGACCGGTTTCGATACAAGGTATCATCATCAGGCACTTAGTACATCATTAAGGAGTTCCATCATGTTTCACCTGACACTATTGAATTGAACAATATTCAGTTGTGGGTAAATGAAATTAGAGATTATAACAATTTCGATTCCACAGAATGTTAAAAAATTATTATTTTTAACTAGTTATGCTACACTAAAGCTAAGCAAATATTTAGGGAACAGCTTCGGGTTGTTTCCCGAAAACGCTTTTCTCTTCTCTTTCGTGATACTGAAAGCTAGGTATATCTGTTTCCTTCCCTTATTTCCTTTATAATACTACTGGTGCGTAAATATTCTTCCAATAGCGCTATGCCTCTCTAAAATGCCTTATCCAATCATGACTCTTCATTGATATCTAGTGCTTTCATTTCATTAAAGTTTTTATTTAATAAACTAAGAACAAAAGCAAAATGATTCTCCTTGATTCAATTAACTCCTCAGAATTAGTATGGCACTCCACTCCATTAACATTAATTTCACCGTCAGTTAGTCAGAGTTAGTTAGAGTTATATCTTCACGCGTTCTCGTCCCATTTTAAACACTTCTCACTTACGTCTTCGTTCTTATCTCTTATAACGACACGTTTCACGAAACGAAAACGTGTCGTGGGCTTAGTTTAAAAATAAGTAAATACCATACCTTTCTGCCCCTCTCCTCCCCTTATTTCCCCAGGTAAAAATTCACTATCCAGTCCCTTACTTCCGACGATTGTGGCGTGACAAAATACTTATAACCCTGAGATGTTTTCTGTCCTTATCATTTTCGCATGCCTGTGTTTGTATTTTTATGTATTAACTAGACGTATTTATTTTTGAGCATAGGTATCAAATAAACCGTTTTACTCATTGATGAATGATTATGCAAATAATTAAAATAATGCATGTACATATTGTGCGAAATTCCACAGAGAAAAAATCATTCGCATTGACAGGGATCCGAACCCGGGTACCTCGATTTCCGTCAGGGGAATAGTATGCCTCGGTAGCTTAACTGGCTAAAGCACTCGGCCGGAAATTGAGGGATCCGGGTTCGAATCCCGGTCAAGGCGAATGATTTTTTCTCTGGAATTTCGCACAATTGTGCACTGCGGGTGACTCCGTAAAAGTGGAACTCCGTGGCTATTCCACTAAAACACCATTCCTATAAATTTCACAGAGAAAAAATCATTCGCCTTGACAGGGATCTGAACCCGGGTACCTCGATTTCCGTCAGGGGAAGAGGATGCCTCGGTAACTTAACTGGCTAAAGCACTCGGCCGGAAATTGAGGGACCCGGGTTTGAATCCCGGTCAAGGCGAATGATTTTTTCTCTGTGGAATTTCGCACAATTGTGCATTGCGGGTGACTCCATAAAAGTGGAACTCCGTGGCTAGTCCCGGATAGCTTCAAATCGGGCGTGTACACATATTTGGTCTCTCTTCGCCGCCTGGACCTCGTGGACGTGTACAAGAGGCGAGGGAAAGGCAAAATGTAGTGTCGAGCGAGCCTGGCGTAAGATCCGCACGCCGCGCGGCTCACGGGCGCGCGTTTTGCGAGGTGCGCGGAGGGGGGCGGAGTTCGGCCAATGGCGGCGCGCGGCGGTGCGTGCGCGAGGCCGAGGTGCGTGCGGCCGGGAGGCTGGCTAACCAGCGGGAACCAGGTGGACCACCGCCGCCGCCGTTGGGAAGATGAATGCACCTTCTTATTAAATTAGGAATGCTGTCTGCAGCGCGGGCGGTCGGTCGGCCGGTGTGAGGGTCGGGCGGGAGAGATGGAGTATGGGGCGGGGGGGGGGACGGGGTAAGGATGGGGAGGCAGGGGGGGGGCGGAGTGTTGGAGGTCTCACGCAACATCTGTTGTGGACTGATTCCTCACGCCTCCTACCGCGAAAACAAATGCCCGTGGATGAGGTGCGAGGCCACGGAGTCACTTGTTCCTTTATCCATCACCCCTGATGCCCCAGAGTTATATATTGGAACGCTAAATTGCCTCCTCATATTTTATCCTGACCGAGAGGAAAGAGTTTTTCGCAGCGGAGGAGCGAGTTACTCTTGAAAGATTTCCCTCATCTTTACATCATAATGAATGGCGTTTTAATGCTGTCCGATCCCTGAATGTTTCCGTTGAAGCGCGTCATGATTAGCTCTCGAACTCGGATTTCATGAATGTTTAATTATGTAGATGTTATTATTGAATATTTCCCTTGCATTATACATTTTTTTCGTGCGGATGACTTTTTCGGCGGTCATTTTTTCGGAGTACTCACATAGTAACTGTAAACCTATGGAAATATAAAATGTTCCTTAAGAAACGCCAACATTCCTGTGCCTATTGGTGATGCCGTAATTGGCAGTGTGAAGCAATAAGGTCACTCGCATGAAGTGCGCTTGTGCAGGCTGAAACGTCAAAACTATGGGTAGCGTAAAGCCCAGTTGGTTGTTCAGTCATGTGCGATTTCTTCTGTATACTTCCCAGCATATGGCAATAAGGCGTGTGGCAGGGGATGCTAGGTCACGAGCCATGACAATGTACGGGCAGCAATGGTCAAACAGTGAGAGTATCCTTGTAAGCCGCATTACAATGGCATTGTGTTAAAAACGCCAGACAAGATTTTAGGAGGTACATTTTGGACCTCAAAATGTCCATAGTGGACCTCAAAATTGTCTGCCTTCTTCTTCAACCATTAACTGGTTGTCATGTTCATGTTGGTTCTTATTTACTATCGCCTTCCTCAATTTCATATATATTATTTTGTGGATGGTAGTTCATTTGACATATTGTATCTGTTTTCCGGGGGAGCGCGTACGGTGGGGATTTTGAGTCTACAAGTCGCCCTATTTGAAAGAGTGGGAGCACTTAAATACAGGACTTCTTGCGTCATGAGGAGAGAATTTCAAACGCAGCACTCCATCCTTCGCATGGGACATTAATCTATGGTCTCCTCAGCACTTTTCGTGAAGAGTAGAACATCGCCCGGATTCCGTCCAGTCTTCGTTCACACCTCGTATGATCTTTCCCTGGTCAACCTATCTCCTCAGCGGTGAAAATGACCTCAGATTAGTCCCCGAATAACTAGCCGTGAACGCTAATGACTGGGATGTACCGTGTGGGCGCGAGCTGATGGCAGGTGACGTTGACGCATCGGCCTGCAGCTTGCTGAGCAAGACAGTCTCCTTGTGCGACCACAGCTTGAATAGATTTTGTATTTCTGAGAGTGCAACTGCTTAACATTCACCTGATAACGTCTGATTTTTCCCCGAGTACTTTTCATCTAATCATCCGGAATCGGTAAGTAATTTTGAGGCTTTAAAATCTACTATTGCCTGCTCAGCCAAGAAGTTTATATCTTTCCTGCTCCATGCAGTTTAATGCTTACTCTATTGTTTCATTGAGACCTTGACCCTTTCCTTTTAGTGTTATCCTAGTAACGCAACATGTAGTTTCTCAAAATGTATATTCTGCTTTATGACGAAGCCCTGTAGCATGTCAATAGGGATTTTGTATCTTAAATTTCGTACGCTAGAATTGCCACTAACTCCCATAAGTATGGCCATAAATATTTCCACTAATTCCCCTGGAATTACGGCTGACTAGTGGAAGAGATTAGGACGGTAAACAGGGGCACATAAGTAACTGCGCATGTAGCGAATTTCGCGAAAAATGTCGTCTCAAGAAATAGTGTTTTGAGCCAGGCTTTTTTAGTTTTTGACTCGAAATATTTGAGTTCGCGACACAAAATGTTTTAATTTTTCGTATTTATTATTTCGCACAAATCATGTTAACCACACTTAAGCGTGAAACTCCAAAGAGCTGCTCCATCTTTGGAGGTTGCATGAAACTTACGGGGATGACTGAGTCTTAACGACTAAAAGTGGTTCCTTGAGCGAGTAAGGACTTTTCAAAGAAAATTTTCGTAAATAGTGACTGTGTTACATTTGTCAAGCCAATCCTTGGATAACTTGCCCAGCGAAATGTACACAATTATTCAAGCCGAACTAATAAATGTAGAGTCAGTTAAGTACCTAGGTGTGAACCTTACTCAGGACTTGTCCAGCACATACGGGAAATTTGAGGGCAGGCAAATCGTAAATTGATATTTATTAAAATAAAACTAAGAAAAAGTGAAAAAGGAGTGACGTAATTTTTCTCTCGTGAGATCTCACTTGGAGTGCGCTGTTAGTATATGGGACCCTTACGAAGTAGGACTAGTTTCAGAAATAGATCAAATACAGCGGAAAACAGCTAGATTTGTTAAAAATTGTTGCGATAAACGTAGCAGTGTCACTGAATTTTTGAGGGAAATAACTTGGGAAACTATCCGATCGAAGGGAAAAATATAGATTACATTTTTTACGAAAGTTTGATGTAGACTATTTTTTTTGGACGTTCAACATATTTTGCATGAGTCAAACTATTATGGTAGAAACGATCACGGGCATAGGATGAAGAAAATTGACCGTCAGAAATGCAAAACCGATAGATTTAAAATGTCATTTTTTTCCTCGTACCTACATTTAGGGATCATAATAACCACGAAAGATCAGTTCTAGAATTCTTTGACCCTGACTAGGTAACAGATTCCCAGATTAGTACTCCCAGTATTCTCTCCTTTTATTCTACCGTTCGCTGGTTTTCATTTAAGATATTTTTCACTTGTGGTAAATATCTTAAAATCATTTTTTGCTCCTAACCTCGTTTGTAATTTCCGGAATGGCATACTCTTGCAACATTTAGTACCTTGCGGTGCTATTTATCCGTCACAGTAATAATACTAACCAGTTGCTGTATCTTAAGTAGTGTACTGCATGGCAGCATGTCCGTCTACGTAGCACTCTCCTAGTCTCTGGTCTGACCGCGCACTGTAGTCCTGACTGGTTTTGGCCTGGGCCTGGCATCCGGGGGAGCGTATGCGGTTCTGATTTCAGCTGCGATGAGGGCTTTATGCCTAGTGTAGAATCACCCTGTGCCACACACCCTAGTAGTGGCTTGAAAGGTATTTCGTAGATGTAGGTGATGTAGCTATCAACTATCTTTGACTCTAACAAGTATCTTCAGAACACATTGGGCGATAGTTTCGGGCTTAAGCAGTCTGAAATTTTCTAGTAATTAGTGATTTTTGCAATCCCCGAGCCCAGAGCTTGTCTGAGATTAGTACTTCCAGCATCTTCTCTTCTTATTCTACCGTTCACTGGTTTTCATTTAGGTTCGGAATGATTTTTATTACGAGGGAAATTTGCTGGCCATACCGAAATTTGCTGGCCAATGCGTCTCTTATGTAAAGAGCTCTTGAGTCTGGTTCTCCGCTCGTCAATGGAAACAGTAGACGGTGGACACATTGGATTCGTTAATAAAGAGGTTATCAACTCAGAAGATGAATTTACCTTCGCCATCTAAGTAATTCTTTCCCTGCAAAGCAACCAGCTCATTTATCCTCAGCGGCGCGAAGGGTGCCAATTATCGATGCCTTCCATGTTGGGGGCCAAGAAGGCGGGAATGGGAGAATTTCGAGAGTAAGTTAGGAAAGACAGTCGTTTCACTTTATTGTAACTGAATGTTTGGGATTTTTAACCCGTATTTGCTGTAATGGAAGGGGTTTAGAGGGCATTCAGTGGAAAACATAATCTCTTTTGAGAATGGGTATAGCATTCATTTTCACAGGCATTTATCACAGCCATTGAACTTTAAAATGCGAGATGAGTTAGCCCTTGTTTCACGGGTGAGATCTGGTGGCAGTTCACCGTGAAGTCGATAATTTCTTGCATTCGAAAGACTAGCTTTGTTCTTCGTTTGGAATTTTTAAAAATCAACATTAAAGTTTTAATTTTTTAATCGTTTGAGACATAATGCATAAAATATTTTGAGGGCAGCGATGACTAGTAATAATATTACTTCTTAGCCAAGTACGTCGAGCGTCACTCGATACGCAACTTATTCGTACTGATTCAACCTCCCGCGTCCTACCACATTGCTGGACCTAATATCATCCTCTCGTTTACCTCAGTCAGCGTGCTAACTTGGAAAAACTTTATCACTCCATTCATGTTCCCTTGGATGAATATTTTGTTTCTGCATCCAAATGCTCTGCTGGATTCTTTTCTTTCATCAATATCACCTTAAGTATGTTTTCATCCCTGTGGAAATATTTACTCCTCCAAGGAAATGTTCATTTTTGAGTAAGTCTGCACTTTAATAGGGTGTCTTTCAAATTCTACTTTTGGATTTATGCAGTCAAAATGATTAATTAAATTCACTTTGACTCTTAATAACTCCGCGTCAACGACATAAGTTTACCACTTTGACCTATTGGTATATGCTCCAGCTCAGCCGGTAGTTAGTTTTGTGGCCAAGAGCAGCAAATGGAATTCATGTTACGAAGCATCTTGAGTGCAACCACTTCTTGTAAAACCTACTTTTACCTAATTCTTTTTGTTCCCGTGTATCTAGTGTCTATTTTTAGATAAAGGTACAAATTTTTTCCAATATTTGTTATAACCTCTAGAATTAATATTACGAAATATTTGGTGAGCAGAAATAAGAATCCTCTGATCGTGGACTTATCTGATCATTTTTTATTCCTTGAAGTTAAAGTTCTTTTGAGCAGCTATTTCTTAATGGTGCATATATTCCTTCACCATGATTTCCAGCACTTAGGCGTTTGCATGGGATTGAGATGAAAGATGTTTGAATTGTAGCATTCCTGCTTACGTACGTCGTTCATTTTAGGCCAAGAGAACTTTGCTGAAAAATAGCATAACTAAGAGCGAAAATTGTGAACTTGAATAAACCTGAAAGTCCCAAACCAATCAAAGTATACTTTTTGGGTCACTAAGCCTTTCATTTGTATATTTAGCATTTTTATTTTGGCATTAGTGAGTAGAGACAGAGTCAGAGAAAATGTTTCACCAAAAAGCTTGGCAGAAGCTTGGCAAAATGCGGTATACACGCAGTAGTTTTTTAATTGGTACAATCCGCCAATATTGTAACGAGTTTAGGATTGTGAAATCGGTAATAAGAGGCTAATTAACAGCTGTTGTAGAATTTCATCCATTATTGCCTGATAATTTTCGTCAATAGATTTTTATACTTTTTTCATATTTTGTTGGCATTACTACCAGGATGGTGTTTGATTCAAATTATTCCCACCACCCTTTTTAAGTATGGGGTAATACAAAACGGTACCATTAGGCTTTCCCCATACCATTCTATGTGCCCTTTTTTTGAAATCCCTTAATGACCCTCATATTTCCTTGCCGAGCCAAGTCTGAGAAACGAGTTTCTGGCTTTTATTGGTGTTACTACGCAAATTATATTATATCTTATGAGAATACATTTAGTTGGAACATAAAGAGCCTCCCTTCCCGTGAACTGCAACCTTCACGTCGTGGAAGGGCTTGCGCGTTCCAATGACCCCAAGTGCTGGTCTGGCGGGAGCAATTAATATTGCTCCTGGTAGGGCCACCCATGCCAGATAGGCCGATGGGTAGGAGCCAGACGATAGATAATGCCGTGATGGTGTCAGGTAAAAAAAAATATCGGGAAGTGGGGTGGAAATCCGTCCCGACTATCAACTATCCAGAACACGAAAGTTATATAAAGAGAAATGAATCCTGGCAACCACGAGACACCGTCCACTTAGGCGGGTATCGGGCCCGGCAGCGGGAAGGCTAGGCTCCCGCGGTTGTCATCTCACGAAAGCCTTGCACAACAGAATCATTATGTGGTACACGGACCTCGAGAGATAAGAAAAAAAGGGAAAAGTACCGATAAACATCGGGACTTGGAACGTAAGGACAATGATGAAGGCTGGGAAGTTAGAACATTTTAAGCATAACATGGAGAAAGGGAACATATATGCCTTGGGGCTATGCGTGGTAAGATCGAAGGACATAGGGGACTATTGAAATGATAGTTGCAGTGAAATCTATTGTAGTACTGATGAAAGTCTACGTGGGGAAGCTATAAAATTGAACGGAAAATTAGGGACAAAGATAGTAAGTATTGAACTGGTGAGCGACAGAATACTAGTGGTGGAAATAAATGAACGCCCGACTAAATTGGTAGTGGTCCAGGTGTTAATACCCCCAAGCAATCATAGGGAGAAAGAGGTGGCTGGGGAGTATGATCAGCTAGAGGAGATAATCAGAGAAGTCTCAGGTATGAAAGGCCTGATAATAACGGAAGACTGGAACACAGAAGTGGGGGAAGGGAGAGATAAGTATGAAGTGGGAGGGTAATGACTAGGAGCGAGGAAAGATTGCTAGCAAGGAGACAGCGGAATTTAGCAGGAGAAATAAATAAGCTGTGGCAAAAACTTTGGTTTAAACACCGTCTTAGGCGGAGGTACACATGGGAAATTCCGGGAGACATTGGGAGATATCAAATTGATGACGTCATGGTTAAGTAAAGATTCAGAAACATTGTCAAGAACTCGTGGAGCTGTAACCTGGGGGCTGATGCAGATTCAGGTCATACTTGAGCTATGATGAAATATGATGTTAGATTCGAAATGCTTAGTGAAAATATGAGGATAAAGAGATGGGAAGCTTTGAAAGGAAAAAAATGAAGGGCATACCAAGAGCTAGGGGAAGGGAACATAGTTGAAGCAAAGGATATAGAAACACTCGAGGAATCATGGGAGAACACACAAAGAGGCATAATAATAGCAGTAGAGAAGACAATAGGATCCATGAAAACGATAAGGTTTTAGAAGCAGTGGGCTACGAAATAAATGGTTAGAAAAATTAATGAGAGAAGGAAGGAGAGAAACGTCAACATCGACCAAGGTAAGGTGAAGTACAAAGGTTTAAAATATCAAATTCGGTGAATAACGAATCGGAGGAAGGAACACTGGTGGGAAAGGCAATGCGAGAAAGTGGAAAAGCTACAGAAAGAAGGGAAAGTGGGGTACGCTAAAGTAAAATTGCTGTCGGGTGGTAAGAGACGGCAAACGGTACCAAAGATTAATGAAAGAACTGTTAGATATTAATTGATAGATATAAATCGAGCCAGAAGACATTAAAGATAGATGGAGAGAAAACGTGGAGGAGCTCTATGACAGCGATTGCAGACCAACTGATTTAGATATGGAGGATGAGTGAACGCTAGATGAGAATAATCTTGGACCACTGATACTTGACAGAGAAATAGACAAAGCATCGAAAAAAATGAAGACAAGAAAAACTATAGGAGTAGATAACATATCTTTGGAGTCGCTGAAGAATGTAGGAAATAAAGGTAGGAAAGCTTTTTTCGAACTTATACGTAGGAACTACGAGGAAGGAGTATGGCCAGAGGACTTTGTGAAAACAGTCCTGATTCCTATCCCAAAGAAGAAAAATGCATCAGAATGCGAGGACTATAGAACAATCAGTTCGATTTCACACGCAGCTAATGTCTAAATAATCTATGAAAGGTTGGAGAGTAAGGTCAATTACTACTTGGACGATGATCAGATTGGTTTCCGGAAGGGAAGGTCAACTCGAGATGCATTGTTGGTAATGAAAAAAGAAAGAAAGAAAACAAGACTATAACTAGGATGTTTTCGCTTGATTTTTGAATTTCGCAAAGGCTGTTGACTGAGGAAATTGGAAAAAACTAACAGTGATACTCGAGAAAATGAGAATAGATTGGCGGAAACTAGACTAATCCGAAATTTATATTTGCCCCAAAGAGTACTGATGAGGTTGGCTGACGGTGAATCAGGGTAGGCAACCATAAGTCACGGGGTAGGGAAATGGTGCCCGCTGTCGCCTTTGCTTTTTAACATTTATGCTGAGAAAATGGTAATAGAGGCATGGGAGGAACTTGATGTGGGAATCGAAGTAGGAGGATCGCTGATGAAGTCGGTGAGATTTGCAAATGATCAGTCGTTAGCTAGTCGATCTTTGAAGGGTCTACAAGATTTAGTAGATGTTTAGTATATTCAATGCTGGTAGTTCGGGATGAAGACGACATAAGACAACAAAAGTAATGAAGTTCTCTGGGACAAAGTAAACGAGGCTAGCTATAAATGTTGGAGGGCACAATTTTGAGCAAGTTAAAAATTATAATTACTTAAGCAGTACAATTAGAAGAAAAAGGGCATTATAACAAAGGCAGAAGAAGGAGAATAGCGTTAGCTAAGGAGTAGTTTAGTAATAAAGTGGAGCTGATAACTGGGACCTTGGGTGAGGATGTGAAGAGGAGGCTGGTGTGGAGCTAGATATGAAGCGTAGCGTTGAATGGAACAGAAATGAAGAGCCTCAGAAAGGAGGACGAGGATAGGCTGCCGGTATTTGATATGTGGATGTGGAGAGGGATGGAGGAGGAACGGTCGACGGAAAGGAAGACAAACGAGGAAGGGTTTGGTATGGTGGGAAGGAAAAGAAGCTTCTAAATGAAATCCAGGATAGGCAGGTGAGTTGGTTGGAGGAAGTAATAAGGGGTGATGGGTTACTCGAGAGTGTGGTAAAGGTTTGTTGGGCAAGCGGGGAGGGTTACGAAGGAGAGTAGGTTTTATGGACGCGATGAAGAACGATAGATCGTATGCTGAGGCGAAAGAGAAAGTAATAGAGGGAGATAGGACACTTAAAGTGTTGAAATTGGGAAGAATGTCAATAAAACCTTCCATTTACTGGTAGAATACTGAAAAAATAGAGTATAAGTCATGGCATGTTTTCTATCGGTACAAAATTGGTTACTTGCCGAATTGTTGCTTTGATGGCTGCTTTTAAATAATAAATGATAATAATTCTTGGGTAACACGGAAGTTAAAAGTGAAATAAATCTAATTTATGTATTACTATGAGAATATATCGAAAGTAGTGCCTATGAAGAATATTCACAAAATTCCGTTGTCTGGTAAATATTTAACATTGCAAATGAAATAATTAATTTCCACTTAAACATATTAAAAGACAACCTAGGTTTTTACCTGGCACATCATCATCAGTTCCATCTCTTCCTCCCCCAATTATTATGACTCTATAAACGCTGTCTTCTGTAAACATTGTACGTAATGAGGACGTGCCACGTAAAAACCTAGGTCGTCTTTACAAATGCATGTGGAATAACTAAGTTAATCATTTCATTTACATTTTACAGAAACTTATAAAACATGTGAAAAAATATAGGTAAAGTTCTATGTTCCGAATTGATTCATTATTTTTTTATTTCAATGTCTTAAAATGGAGACGAATGTCAAATTCAATCCAAATATTAGCTTTCCTTTTGCGATGCTTATCTCGGGTTCGTCCAGTGCAGGCTTATAGGAGTCAACGTCTACGTACTCCTGTCGCACAATGCTTAAGCAGATGATGAATGCCATCAAACCCGATCTTATCGATCTCTCCATGGAGTAAAAGCATTTGATTAGCGCAGTTCTACTCATAGATTCGACATTTATTGCATTATAAATGTTAAGAGAAACCCCTATTCGTATATTTTTATCAATTTAGTTTAGCTGCTTCGAAAATAAGGTAGAAGTCTGTTCCCTCTGGGAAGGAGCTGAAGACGCTAAAGGGAGGTCTGTTAAACAGAAATCTACACTTCTGAATTTCAGCCGTTGAAGAAAATTCTTTGGTATGTCTATCTCCATGAAATCCAAGCATCATTAATGAGTATATTGAATTCACCTTGTCATAATCATCATTTTCGGACGGATTTCATTGCGGTGTCAGTTTATATTTTTCTCCACTGCATCGTTTCCTCCCTCGAATTTGATTTTCTCTCCAAATGGATAGGGCCTGAAAATTGGTGTTTATTGTTTCTCAGAAGAATAATGGGATGAATTTTTCTCTGGTCCAAGTAAATACCATTTTAAAATAGCTGTAATGACGAAATTATCCTTTCAACGAGCAAATATGCCATAGTACCGGCTAAGTTTTGACCCATAAGCGCCTCTTTCTTATTTCACTGCCTTTCGGTCCGTTGAGGTAATATCTTTACTATAGCGATTCTATCTGAAAGTGCCTGTCCCTTTTTATTATCTTGACCTAAGGGCATTTAGTGTTTGGTCCTTACTATCTGATTGATTCATAAACGCTCCGAAGTCGTCTTTGGGGCAATTCACACGGCGCGCGAAGTAGTCGGCATGAGAGTTGATTGACAGTTCCGTCATCGTCGTCGTCCTCTGAGCAGTCGCTTGCGATTTTAGCAACTTTTTGTAGCTCCATACACATATTTCCTGGCTCAGTGTCTTCATACTCCACTAACATTGCCAGGATTTTCTGAAGAGTCAAACTGTTTGGGAAATTACTAGAGTAAATTATCTTGTGTTGAGTAAATTTGAAGTGAAAAATTATCAATGACAAACTTAAGTTAGTGATTCACTCACTGCCTCTATGTGAATTTAAAAATAAAACTATTGTGCAAACAAAAATTGAGAAGGCTTAAAATTAGGAAAAGTACATATTTCTTTGAATCTGCGAACATAGTAATATTGGTTGGAATGACACGGCATCGTCCTTGTGGAGCTGACATGTACCACCGAGATTCACATCCAAATACACCATACTGACTAGAGCAGTAGATTGATACTGTTACAACAGAGAGGACAGTGCATTTCAAGAAAAAATCCACAAATCAAGAAATACTCATCCGAAAAAAGGGCTAAAAAATTCAATTTATAAACTCCTTGCGCCCATTTATTCTGTTTTGTGACTTTTATCTATATTACCTATTAGAAACTACATCTTTAGCAGCCACTGACCATGAGCAATCGCAGATTATTTTTAGGCAACTGAAGCACAAATGTATTTTAACTCAAATATGTAAACAATGACATTTCGTTGCCTATCGAATATACGAACATGATATTTTTCAAAATGACTGCCACTGTTTTCATATAGTTCTGCAAGGCTAATATGGGTGTGACAAAGTTCTGGACAAGCTTACTTGGAAAATTAGTATATTTGGCCATTTTTTAAACATTCAGTCAGGACGCTCTTTTTAACTAGAAAATATGGGATATTGATTTTTCAGTACCTTGGGCAACCCTGTCTGCACCGATGTGTATTATATTTATTGCTACGCTTGCCTCGGTTGGATGTCTGCTGTGGGATCTTCCAACCCTTGATTTGCTGCATTTCACACTAAACTATCCTCGGTTGGAGGAAATTTAATAGATTACGTAGTAAATATGGTTACATCAGATCAAATCAGGTACACTATGGAACTGTTACCACATTTAAAACGTCCACAACTTATGTTTCAGGACATTGTTTTGATTGCGGCGTGAATCTGGCGACATCAGGAACCGTGTACCTATCAATCTCATCGCTTCATTATTACTACTTTACATTCCTTAGCAATTATATTATATTCTCATTCCTGTTAATTGAGTGCAAATTTCGCGCGAATCGTTTTTTCCTCTTTTGCTTCTCTTTGTGACCCATTGGTGTAATTATAAGCTTTCTGCCTCTCTACCGTGCATCATGTTAGCCTGGCCCGCTAACCTCTTTTATCGTTGCTAAGGACGGACTGTGGGAGTCCACGATCTTCTCGGGCAACGCTTTAGCTACCCTACATAATGCTGTACTTTAAATGTTGCAAATTTAGAACTAAGGGATAAACGTTTCCCAGTATCTTTATTGCTACTACTTTACTTCTTTGTTTTCAAATTCTTCAAAATTTGTTTGAAAGAGGTGTGAGGCAACTTAAAACTAATGAAAGAATTAGATGGATTGGTCACATAAAAAGAATGAGTGACGTAGGAATACCATAATGGTGCTGGAAAAAAGAGAATATGGTAAAAGGTTGAGTGGAATACCAGGAAAGTGTTGAGCAGATAAGACTTAGAATCGTATATAGATGTAAGAATATTCTTGGGAAGAAACCATGAAACAAGCATTAGGAATTAAAGACCTCGCTGGTGACGCATAGTCTAAACCTACAGCCAAGTGTGTTCAACAGGACCGCGACATAGACACGATATGGATTTTTTTTAAATTCCAATGTATTCCTTAGTTTTACCTCCGATGGTGGAAGATACTACGCAAAACATTGATTCCCATTGGTGAAAAGTCTGGAAATAATGAGAGTAATGTACTGACAGCACTTAGCTAATGAATATTGAAATTTCGTGTGTACCAATTTAAAAGTTTGGCGTAAGCTTAGGGCTTACAGTGTATTTGCATTTTTTTCTACATAGACAAAGAGAAGGCGCAGTCATCCATGTTTACATCCCCACAAATGTTTTTGGATATGTAGCTGACCGAGAGGCACAAATGTTGGCACACACGCATCACAGTTCTGGTGTCTCACCTGCGAGGGGCTCTACGTAAATGCATTTTTTTCTCCCAAAATTTTCGCAAGCAGTACCACCGTCAGCCACCTCTACAACCGCCTAATATGAATCAGTGCCACTAACTCGTTCGACCACCTTTGCGTTATCCTCGTCAAAGCATCGCAAATGAGCTTTGAGCGAGGAGCCTTTGGTCCCGAGGCGCATACGGTGGGAAGCGTTAGTCCGGGTGACAGGTGCTCTCGGGGACGGAGGAGGCGGTGTCCCCCGCGGGCGGGGAAAGGGGAGGAGCGCGGACAGGGGGCGGGGGCGGCGGAGCGAGGCCAGACTCCTCACAAATCCAACCGAGGGACTTTTACGACCACTTTTGGGCGGATGGAAGTAATGAAGGCGTATGAATCGCTCGGATGCTCTGTCGTCGAGGGAGACAGTAAAAACGCCTCGGACCGCTCTGTTGGCGCGTCCATTTGACTGCGGGCCCCGGCGATGATTATTTGTGGAAACTTTTCCAATATTCGTGAGCCGTGGCTTGCCAGATTAATAACGCCTTAAGCGCTTAAAGCTCGGGCCCATGGGAAACTAGGCGCAAAACGCGCGAACGCAAAAACTTTTCCCAGGAATTAGTTTCCATTATTCGTTATAGGGAGCTATAAATGTTCGGCTCACGGTCTTCGATGGAACGAAAGTGCGTGCGATGGCAAGTGATGCTTCGTTAAATATGATTTCTGTCCGTCGTTGGCCTCCGAGACGACGCTCGTCATTCAATTGTATCGCGAGTCATTCTGACTCTACCATCAACCTTCGAGGATAAGCTCTGGAGATGAAGACGAAGACGCTTTTTGTCGCATTTTGAATGTGAAAAATTTTTCATTAACATTTTGTTCAGTGTTTCGTGTGTAACAGACAGAGAGTATAGACAGTATATTCAATTGATTATTGCAAATTGTTGCGCATGATATTACTAGACTGAAAATGTATGTCATACGCTTCTAGGTTAGATAATCGGTATTCTCTTATCACCTAATATGCTGCCCAACTCAGCGACTGCGGAGTCCGGTAAGTATACTTGCGTTTCATAGCTCAATGTAGAAAAACTTCTCAAATGAGCCATGACAACGGTTTACTTGGTATATGAATGTAAATTTCCTTTCGCCGCAGAATTATCAAAAATTGTAATATGATGATTGGGCAGAATTTCTCTGACGTCAATTAATATTTTCCTTTATTCTTCCTTTCCATTTCCGCGTAAATTAAGCCCAAGGATAGGTTATAAGAAAGCAGGTTTTATTTATAACATTAAAAAAAGTCTTTGGAACAATTGACAATTGATAAAAGGACGATGAAACCTACGCTCCCTCTAAAGTAAAATTGAGCGTGGTCATAATGTTACTTGACTATGGATCAACTGAGTAGTACGCCGTTATGGAGGATGTGTTCTTGAAATTCACTGATATTTCTAACGAATCCAGGGCCAAATTACCCATGTTCATGTATTGTTGAAATTCAACCAATGGAAATGAATGCGTCCGAACACAAAACCATAGTTACGCCCATTTCACCGAGAAATAAAGTGTTGATTAAACTGTATTTTATGGTATTTTATAAATTGCGAGTGGTAAAGCATTCAAAAATAAAGCTTAATTAGTCTTTTACCGAAAGAAAAGCATTTAAGAACAAGCAGTTACGTCGTGTGTTCCTATCAGCGGATTTCTACGTTGCCAGGTAAAGTTTCATGGAGAAGGCATTCCTGTTCTTAAGGCTGGTTAGGGTAAGTACAATTTTTTTCTACCAGCGAGTTTCCTAGCCATTTTCATGCTAAATTTTTAAGCAAACATGAACTCCTCGAAGCTTATTTTTTACGAAATTTTATGTTGAACTATTGGTTAATATAGGGTTTAAAATTCAAATTAACACTTTCAACATTACCCGAGGCGGAAAAAGGTTCCTAAGAACACGACTTCATTTTTCGAGGAACGCTACTCTGTGTTACATTTCTTAAGAAAAATTAGTTTCCAAAGAAATTTTTCGCGTGCATCGATAATTTACTCGCGCTTACAAAACACTTCTTTTAATTTTGTATATCGCTGTATAAGCAGCAGTAGACACTCCTGAGCAACAGGATGATTACGAATGCCATAAAGACCTCGGATGAAGTATTGCATAGCTGACAAATCCCTGAAGTAAAGTTTCCAACTTTGTCGTTTCGATCAATTGCTCTTACTCATATATGGCTCCTGTGCAACTCAAGTTTACCTTTTTTGCCTTACCTGGCCCATTAGGAAAACAAAAAGCTTTAGTGCTCTTTTATGCCCTCGCATTGTAATTATGTAGCTATCTACTTACCCAACTCGTGGTTTTTTCACGATTACTTTTCAATTTCTTTTATTATTATTTCCGTACTTGTTCGTTTCGTGGAAATACCTATGAGAACATTTTCAATAATTAAATATTTCAATAATTCGTTTTTCTCTCATGAATCAGCGGAGTGAATTAACGAGTAACGCATTGCCTGTCACCCTACATTCATGATTGCAATAAAAACTTTTTCTGTCCTGGACTTAGGGATTTCTTTATCGGAATTACGGAGGATGAAGATACAAAGTACATTCGTTTTAAATCATATTTCAAATGCAGATATTAATTACGTAATAGTTTTCAGTCAGTGTTTGTTTGCCATCATCATTTTATTTCATTTGTGTCTTTTTGGCGCGAACCCGTCCGACGTACTGATATGGAATGTATAACGACAGGGGTAGGCAGAATAAGGGAGGGCACTTACCACTTCGGCGCGGTATCAAAAATTTAGACGAAATTATCTTGAAATATGTCCTTTTGGATACTGGACTACTGATAACACCGCAATATTTACGAGAAATAGTTCAAATAACATATAATCGTACATCGGATCTGATATAATCGAATTATTACAAAATATAATTCATATTTTTCCTGTATTTAAACACTACTCGCATTGAATCGTCGAAAAAAAAACACATTAATGTAATGCATTTTTTTCACTTTTTACTACAGGTATTACTAATGTAAACACGTGCGCAAATGTAGCGGACAACTTCCCGGACAAATAAATTACTCTCTTGGGGATCGGTCTGATGCGTTGAGTACGCTGACGAGAGTAAATGACCCTGATGCGAAAATCTCGGGTTCCGATCGCGGCAGTTGAAAGGCATTTTTTTAGGGTGTTTCGATCCCTAATAGGATGTGCAGAGGATATCAATTCAAACTGCGTCCGTTGGGCTCGTTCGTTGACCGCAGGGTAATCCCCACGCCGGGTTTCCCTCCATCCTCCTTCCCTTCCCCGAGGTAACCTTCCCTCACTAAGGTGCCCTCACCTAAATGGCGCAAATTCCTTCCCAAGTCCATAGCCTTCCCAGATCACAAACCCTGAGGAACCTGGGTAGCGAAGTCATAAGGTACTTCGAGTGAACATCAATCCACATAAAATTCAATGATGGGCATAAAGAAAAGTTACTCTTTAACGCAAGGAAAAATATCTCTACTTTACAAAGATACCAAATTATCAACCAATAAACGTACTAAGTTTAAAGATATTTGGCAAAGAATTCCAGCCATTTTCCGTGGGAAACATGGTTTGGGGGAGCACACCAGAGAAACTTTGTTCTAAAATCGAAGACTTTCTACCACATAGACCTAGTCAAAACTTTAACAAAGAGTATTTAACTGCAATTTTAACTGTGAAAAAATGTACTATCCATCTTAGTAATTTTGCACAATCACAAAACATCTTCGATTCCGACTGCGTTTTCGGCGAGCTGCGTAAAAAATTAGCCTCGTTAAAGACTTACGTATGCATATTTTATTACTGGGAATATCAGCCATATAATACAGTATTATTTGAGAAAGTATATATTACATGTTTTGCAATACTGCTGGAATAAAAACGAATGAAATTTGAATTTGGTCTCTATCATAACATCTGATATATTATGGGGATTTCACATACAGAACATTTGTGGCGTAGCATTAACCCTTAATTAAGCGCGTGGGGTCTTTAAAGACCCCAAGGGTTTGGCAAACGCAATATTATATCTCATAAATCACTTTCGAAGTTGACCTTTCCAGTACCTTCCTAGAACACCTACATGCAGCTGATAAATAGAAAACCTCTATTTTTTAATGGATCAATTTCACGCAAAAAATATCAGCGTTTGGGTCTTTTTAGACCCCACGCGCCTACCAACGTAACAAATGTAGTGTACCAGGGACTACAGGTGCGGCGTTCGTCTTCCTTGTACGCTACCCTCCTCTCATTTCTAACTAAAGTGCTAGTCATGAGATCGTTATTCAACCTTATAGAGGGTTCAAATTTTATTAAAGGGTAAGCAATGCGAGGCTATGAAGACCTGCAACATTGTAGATGGATTGCTAACTTATATCGAGATCAAGTAGAATTTTGCGGTGTCAGAAGCACATCGCGCGCTCTTTCTCGTGTGTTTCAATGTATCTGATGATGAGGTGTGTAGTGCTAACGTCTCTCCCAATAGGTCATCTTCATTAGATTTTGCTAGAAAAGACAAGGTAACGCGTTGGAAAAGGCTTCCACCTTTACGCAGAGTTAGGACCCCACAGTTGAACATTGTGTGTAGTTCGTATGGACAATTGCCACATTGTTACCACATGCACAAGTATTTACATTTCCCAAATTGCTCCGCTATTCAGTAGAGATCGAGATGCAAAATTGACTGATGAAGAGGAGATAAAGGCTTTCATAGATATTATTTTGTCAGGTTCCATTCGTTCTGGACAGCAAAATATCCGTGATTTATAGGATAGAGACGGGTTTGGAATCGAAATATTTTATACTACAATGAGTATGAAAAGATTTTTGTTCCTCTTGCATTGTGTCTGCTTTGATGACGTAACAGACAGACCGAAAAGACGTGAGCATAACAAATTCACTACTTTCCGAAATGTTTTTGAAACTATTACCTCAAACTGTGAAAAATATAGTAATATAGGAGAACTAACTACAATTGATGAGCAGTTGGTTCCTTTTTGAGGTAAATGTTCCTTTCGTCAGTTTATCCCAAGCAAGCCGGCAAAATATGGCATTAAAGTTTTAATTTGACGGATGCCAGACCGATGTACATAGAGACTATGGCAGTTTATCTTGGAACCCAGCCAGAAGGACCTTTCCGCCTGTCAAATCGGCCATAAAATGTTGTGAAACGTTTAGCAAAAACAAGGGCAGGCAAAGGACGAAATATTACAGCTGATAATTGGTTCAGCAATATTCCCTTGGTAAAAGACTTGTTATAGAATAGGATAACTTACTTAGGTACCCTCTGGAAAAACAAGTTTGAAACTCCGCCAGAATTATCTAACGCTAAGCATAGAGCTATAAGAACTTTCCCAGAAGAAAATTCCCGGTAATAAAATATGCATTTTTGCCTTTTAGAAACACTTGACACTCTTATCTTACGTTCCAAAGAAAAACCGGGACGTTATAATGATTTCTTCTATGCATCATGATACTGCAATTGAATACAGATCGGGAGAAAAAACGTAAGCCTGAAATCATTACTGACTATGGTTTTACAAAGTCAGTAATGGACACCTTCGACGAAATGTGTGCGACGTACAGTACCGCGAGACATTGCAAGCGTTGGCAATTAGTTATGTTTTTTAGGATTATTAATATCGCAGGCATCAACGCGGAAATAATTTATATGTCCAATAATCCTGGTTTGCTGGTTCGGCGGTTATTTCTCAGAGAAATTGGTCAAGAACTCGTTCACGGACAGATTAGAAAAAGAGCAGCACGCAAGCCTGTACTTAGATCTCTTCGTGAGAAAGGTTCAAAAATTTCTGGGTCCACATCTTGGGGACACAGTGAGTTAGATGTGAAAGTAAGAGCTAGGTGCACCATTTTCCCTAGAAATATGGACAAAAACCAAACCAAGTTTGCAGCCGCTGTTCAAAAACCATGCGTTTAAAACATATGAAAACTGTATGTCCTCATTTTTTTGATCATTTCGATGAACATAATAAATATTACTTTAAATCTTCCATTGTTTTTTAAACTATTGCTGTAATCCTCAATATCATTACAGAGTATATGGTTATACGTATAGTATATAGTTATATGTGCCCCTTTAAATTGCGATTAAAAAAATGTTTTAATAATTAATAAAAAACAAACAATATTGTTTGCATATTACATACTTCTGAAAAATTGATATTTTGATTTGAATATATGTATGATTTATAATGAACTACTCCCTAGATGATATAGCGTGGCATTCAGAGAGAAAAAATTGAACATAATTCGACATAAATATTTTCTATGAAATATCTCAATAAAATATTTTTCTAAACAAAAATTATTTAAAAAAGCTTTTTTGAATAAAATATTTTACGAGAAATTTTATTTACCTTTGAAAAGATCTGTAAATAATAACATACATGAGTGATGTACCCATATCTAGTGAAATAAGCAAATCGAAGAAAAGAGATCATATTAATTAATACAAATAATAGGAAAAAATTTAAGGTACGTATATTGTACCATCTTGCTTTGAATATCTAGCGTAAAAATAGCAATGTAAAGTAAACAAATTTGGCGAAGATATAAACAATTCCGCATGGGGTATTAAAAGACCCCACATCACACTTACGCCCACATATGTCACTAAGTGAGGTAAGCCTACTTAAGGGTTAAATAAACTAGGTTTTGTTAAACGTATATTAGGAAGGTCCTTGGGTGAAAAAGTCTAAGAGAAATGCTACTTCGCTCTGGGTTGGCCACACCTCGAATACGCTGCGAGAATTTGGGACCCTGGTAAAATAGATATAACCGTAAAAATTATTAAATACAAAGGAAAGCAGCGCGCTTCGTTAAAAACTGCTATGAGCGAACATATAGTGTCTCACAACTTTTAGAGGAATTAAGGTGGGAGCCCCTAGAGACTCGGAGGCTACACACTAGGCTTCGGTTGCTTGATAAATACAGAGCGGTTATTCATCAGAGCGACATTGAGAATATTATCATGACTCTTCACTACATTTCTAGGTCTGACAGATGCAATAAAATAAGAGAGATACTCTGCCGAACAGATATGTATAAAGACTCGTTTTTTCCACGAACAATAAGTGACCACAATAAAAGCTGGGATCCGCTGAATAACTCCTATAATACATGTTACCATTTCATCTCCAAAAAACTTACACCTTTACACGGCTGGTGTCCTTGCACCCCCTGCCATGCGCCCGAGCGGTGGCTCACGGTGTATTATGTAGATGTAGATGATTATGGAAAAATTTTGCTTAAACCACCCGAAGGCCCTTGGGACCCTTATAAAGTAGGACTAGTTTCAGATATAAATCGCATACAGAGGAGGGCAGCTAGATTTGTTAAAAATTGTTATGATAAACATATTAGTGTTACAAAATTATTGAGGAAATTAGGGTGGGAACCTCTATCCAATCGAAGGAAGAAATAATGGTTAAATCTTTTACGAAAGTTTGATGTAGACTTTTTTTTGCCCGACGTTGATAATATTTTGCTAGAACCAAACTATTATGGTAAGAACGATCACAGGAATAAGATTAAGGAAATAGATTGCAGAACCGATAGATTCAGAATGTCATTTTTTCCGCGTACAATAAGGGACCATAATAGTTGTGATAGATCAGTTCTAGGATACTGATTGGGTTAAATAGGTTTTTCAGTAGTGCTAAATATCCTAAAATGAGTAGTATATACTAACCTCTCATGCAATCTCCGGCATGAAATACTCCTGCATGTCTTAGTATCTTGTTGGGCTATTTATTTATCCCATTAATTATACTAACCAGCAGTTATATCTTGAGTAGTATGCTGCATGGTAGCATGTTCTTCTTTGTATCACTCTCCTAGTTGTAGTCTGATTGCGTACCGTTGTCCTGACTGCTTTGGCCTGAGCCTGGCATTCTGGGGAACGCGCGTAGTTCTGATTGGACTGGGATGAGTGCTGCATGCCTGGTGTGGAATCACCCCGTGCCACTCACCCTAGTGGTGGCTTGCACGGTATTTCGTAGATGTAGATGTAGAAGACCACGAGGAAGGCTTTGAACGCGGGTCCGTGTCGCGTACGCCCTCGGGAGGGGCGACAGCGATTTACGCCATCGCCGTCATTTTTCGTGGGAGATTTCTCTCGGGGAGGGGGGGTTCGTCAAGGGCGCGGCTGAATACATTTCTTCCCACCCACCCCTGGGGTGATTTTGGCACAGCGCTGGCGTCCCGTTTCGTCGGCCAGCGTTTCATTCGCGGGTCCTCTTCAGCGCGTGAGCTTTGTGAGAGCGAAGAGCAGTTTGGCTGTGGAAAGTGGAAGGAGATTCCTGAAAATGAGCCAACTAGTTGCTCTTGAAAGTTATGGACGAATATTTTAACCACATTCGAAACGGGCTATTTTCGACTCTTTCCACCAATTTTGACTGAATTATTGGCAGGATATCCTCGAGTCGCATTTCACGTATTTAACGATCGGGTTTATTGAGTCATAAAATTTTTTAAGTCCCCATAAATTTCATCGCATAAAATGTATCGGTTGGTGCATTTGAAAGCTTATCTACATTCTCATGTGCGATTATTTTTTAGATTACTTTCAGGCAACTATGTTGCACATTATATTCAATAGTTGACCGTTTAAATTTTACCATAGGATATACTCAGATTTGTTTCAAATTACATGAGCTCCCTCGTAAACCCAAAAAAACCGTGTTCAAAAAGTAAGATAATAATAGCTTTTAGATTTAGATAATGATTATGAATAACGTGCCTTTTTGCCAATCGTGGTTCACTGGACGTTGAAAATTTAGGCCATGTGATTACGATTATTAAGGCGTGAAAAGAATAACGCGTGCAGGCCCTGAAACTAGCACCAAGGTGCCGAAAACCCTGGGTGAGGACGGTTAGCGGGGTCAAGATGGTACAGGCACTAAAGTTTTAACAGTGGAAGGAAAAGGCGGATCGACGGTCGGCAACGGCGGTTGGTTCATGTCCAGAAGAGCTCACTAAACTCAGTAAAGACCTGAGGTACTTGGTCGCAAGGCAAGCATCGTTGGCCAGGTGAGCGAGGAGCTGCACTACCGCTAAATTGTGCTAAATTTTCCCCCTTTTCCGGCCCCAGAGGAAGCATCCCTGGCCCCACAGGGACAAATGACCGGCATATTGAGGATTTCATGTCAGTTTTCAACGTAAATGACATCTGCTCAATGAAAAATATGGTCACTTTAATCGAACTGAAAATAATGACAATTTTAATATTTTCAGTCGAAATTTCGGAAATTTGAGGCAAACATTCTCAAAGAAGGTATTTACCGATTTGGAAAAGAAAATTACATCACAAAAGAAAATTACATCACCGGCGTCACGCCAACGCAAGGCTGGAGTGAAGAGTTGAAGGAAGTTGTTTTCCGCCTTTTGTTTTCGCCCGTCTCCCTTCCCCTTCTCCCTTTTGGCTTACGTCACCCCTCCTCCTCAGTTCACCTTCACATACATCTTGGATGTCATTACCCTTCCTCACTTCGTCCTTGCGTTGACGTGATGCTATTCCTTCGGATCGCTAAAGGGCTACTTTGTAGCCGAAATACGCGTATTCGACCCTCATCCTCGTCCGTTCTTGTGTGAAGATTTTGACCACGCTCCTTTGGAGCAGTTTCTCCGAAAAATTGGGACCATTTGTGTGCGTGAGTGAGTGATTTTGAGTGCTTGTGAGTGTGTCTGTGTTAATAACGAGGCATCCTTAGTAGGGTCCCATTAGCCTTGCGAGGGATCCCAGGTTATAACCCAATGCATCCTTAGCGGGGTCCCATTAGTCCTTGCGAAGGATCCTATCTGGGTTGTGTGTGTGCGTCTGTGTTGGTCACTGGCGAGGAAGTAATATTCTCGTAAACCACCACAGGAGGGTATTCTGGTGGAGAGGCTGGGGTTGGTCTCTGCTGTGGAAGTCCCATCCCGGCAAACCAACGCAGCAAGGTTGGTGATTTCTGACGAGTGAAGCTAATTGTTTACGGCTATTGGAGACTCCTTTTATTTTGCTATTTGTCCAGCCGTAAGAGCTGACCTCATCATTGTAATGAATACCTGGTGTTCAAAAAGGTGGCGAAGAACTTGGAGAGGAACGGAATATGCTCAGTCAACATGCTACGGCATGGGCTGGTTATTTGAAAACTCATTGTCACACAGGCCTAATTTCAGTATAGTATGATATTAATGAGGTAAGCTTGTTATATGCTTATGGGCGAGGTTATAGCCCAGTGATTTGAATGGGCTGAACCCGTGTTCTAGAATTCCAGGCTCAAATCTGTGAGGGGACAAATGGTCTCAGTGATCTTAATACTATTAAATAATAAGTGCCGTAATTCTATTGGAGTAATTTTTATATGTCAATACTCGGTTAAATTACAGATGTTCTTTGGTAACTGGCTTACCCGAAGTCTTTTGAAAGTCGTTGAGACTGTTACTCCCGGAAACATACTCTAACAAGATAGCCTTGGAGTTGACCACCTAAGAGTATGATTTAGCGTGCTGTCGCCCAAAATGTGGGCTTGTTAAGGTTTCTGAACATTTGATTGGGCACCCATCAGAAATAAAGTGTTTTTAAAAATTTATTTATATTCATTACCACATAAAAAGTCATGACTTGTTAGTAATGCTTTGATTCCTATTTTATAGAAGTTTTTCTTCTTCGTGTAACTTGAAGAAAGTGGGAGCGGGAAAACTACAATCTAGGGGATTATCAGGCATGAGAGATAGTGAGAGGGGATCGGGTTGGTGTGGTGGTTAGAGTACTCGCCTACCACACGGAAGGTCAGGGTTCAAATCTCTGCAGTGGCGGATGTTTTTCAGAGGAACCCGATCCCTACTTGAGTGTCTTGTGGAGGGAACTTCAAGTGGAGTACTCCGTCTATCGGATGAGGCGTTAAACCGTGGTCCCCTTGGCGCCTTTCGTCAAGAGCAGGCTAATGCTGACGCCGGGTTTCTATCCACCCTTCCTCCCTTACCAATCCCCTATGGCGCAAATGACCTTAGCCGTCGGTCGCCTCCACAAATATCCAATCCGAGATAGTGAGAGAGACTAGGAGTCTCATCTTCTGAGTTGATACAACATTAACAATTTATTTTCGCGATCCAGCATTAACCTTACTACTCTAGTCTACATCTAGTTATTTAAAATTCACCCTTCTCCGACTCCTGTGCAAATTAAACCGAATGCCGTTTCATCGCATTTTGCCTCTGAAGTAGTGCAACGCTTCTACCTAGAGCAGAAATATAAATGCTCGGTGTTCGCTCATATTACTACGCCTCTGGTTGAGGTATTGCCAAGAAATAACAGAAATAAAAATCCTTTGATATTTTGTCAGACGTAGATGCGTTATTTGCGCCGCAAATTATCGGCGTTTATTCAGAGAATCCTACTGTTTCAGGGTGCACTTTCCATAGTCCGTGAGTGTTTAAAAATTGCGGTGGTTGCAATAAATTGCAATGCTGAATGGCTCAGGGTGAAATGCTTTTAAATCCCAGGAAGCTATACCAGCAACGGAATCCACAGATGTGAAAAGTTATACCACTGCGCGGTATGACCCCTGTTTCAAAATGTCTTCCCACATAACGAATTGCTTAAAATCCACACCAGCCTCTGATGAGGGTATTATGACTGTTCCTATTCTTTGAATCTATTTGTATTTATGGTGCACGGATGAAGCCTGACTGGACTCGAATAGTTCCCAAATGGAAAATTGGGTAAGCTTTGCCGGTTATACGTGCAATATACACGTGCAGGGTATGTGCTTAATTTACAAATATTGTGCATGGGCTTAATTTACAGATATTAATAGAAATATTTTCATCATTATCAAACTGCTTATATTTATAAGGGAATTTTATGGAACATTAACGGGCATCAATCTTATATTTATTATGATACAGCAGGCAAGACCTGGGCCAGCTGGGACTCGAAATTTTAATAGCTGTGGAATAAGTGGATGATTTTTGCCTGTACCTGGAGTAGAGTTTTATTCATTTTGTGTGCGGTTCCTTACATCCTGATACAGAAAGATATATATATATTTGGTAAATCCGATAGATGTAGGTACTGTCAACAAAGCGTGAGAGCACGGTACGAAACTTCACCTTTAGGATACGGCATGCTTTACTCTTTTCAGCCCTTCACTCGTGTAGCCTTAAAGCCTTTGCAGTTTCCAAGTAATTCCGATCGTCATTAAAGTTACACGGTATATTTCTAAAGTAATTGTGGCATCTTTCAAGCATTTCTTGAATATGATTTCTAAGGATTTGGACTGCCTGGAGGTAAGCATACAGGCGTGAGAAGAATCAGCGGAAAGGTCTATCTTGCACGTAAATTATAGAGCTCAATGAAAGTTCACTTGAGAAAAATTCAGTATGTCACATGCTTATTCTTTATATCATGAGAGAAACTACTAATTTTATGACCCAAACTTCAGACGACGGCTAATTTAGACAACTAGAAATCGTTAAATCCCCTTGTTCAAACTTTCAAACCAATTAAAAACACTACTCGGTTAAAATGATTTGGGCTGCCGGCTTAGCTTCATGGTCACAGTACACGTCGCTAATGAGTTCAATTTTCTGTAATTTTCAAGCATTTATTCATTGTTAATTTCAAATAATTTTCTTTTAACTGACACCAATCCTTAATAATTTATTTATTGTGATAAATTTGACCATAAATGGTAAAATTGCCAGTTTACGTAGCACACCCAGAAAACAAATATGAGACTAAATTACATGTATAAAAATAACAAATACAGGGTAAGAACAGGGATCCATTGTTAATATCTGTAATTGCGTATTCTGGCCAGGCTCATTACGTTTTAGATGGCAGCGGAAAATGAGTAAGGGAGTGAAAAGTCGGCCCCGGTGGCGGCGGGGTAATGTCCTCACCTGCTAACCCGAGGGTTAGCTAACCCGCCTGGGTAGAATATTATCTGCCCAGGACATGGGTGTCTGTGTCTCGTCCGTTGTTACTGTTGTTCACCCAACATAAAACAGCCTATTGTGCTGTATTCGGGGCAGTGGAAATAAATAAAAATAAATAAATAAAAACGATTCGGAGAAGAGATGGATGAAGAACAAAGATTTGATAAGTGATAATCTAGGGCAAGCATTTGGCGCAAAGAGATTCTTCAGGTTGTTCACGAAAATGCTCTGAAATAGATGAAAAATAGTTGCTTAGGACCGATCATTGTGAAATAAAGATGAGGTGAGGAAGTTGTGGGACAACTTTTAGTCTCTAATGAGAGAGGCTACTCATGGAGAGTTTAGACAGAATGGCATCTTTACGCATTCTGGGAAAGCGGGAAAATGTTAAAGTGAAGAAAGGTGTGATTATTTTTATTCGTAATATTTGACCATTAAAGTTAGTAGAAGGTAAAAGTTAAGTTTTATTAAGCACTGACTTGTATTTCTTATTTGAAGAATAGGTAACATTAAGAAAGCTATCAGCACATGACCTACTTATCCTTTGCCCCTCTCATGATTTCAATGCAAAGAAAAAATGACATTATGAGGGATTAAATAAATCTGAATTTCAGCATATTTTTGGCATTCTGATTCCAAACCGTTTAGTGTCCTTTAAGTTTTACGCTTATTTTCGATAACAATGTACAAAATTCTCTTTCATCAAGTATTTTTGATTTTTGTAAATACTAATTTGACTAAAAACCTGAGCTCTTCATAGGTATAACCAACCTACCACTCAGTAGTACCACACATTTTTTATAGCGTCCGACCAAGGAAATACCACATTTTTAATACATTGATTTGAATAAGAAAAAAATGAAAAGTAATTTTTTTTCACGACCGTATTAAACAAAAACCTATATCATGGATTCTTCGATCACGTGGTTCCCTTCCCCAATCGGTATCGGACGTATCAATCGATTGATTACTTTTCGAACTTCCAAGTGTGCCTTCATCTTAGAAGAACTATAATGAGAGAATGGTCGAAGTGGAATATGATTCCAACTACGGCCTCCATCATGAATATTCTTCAGCCTGGTGATTCCCTTCCTGAAACGGCATGGGACGCGTTTAGCGATTGACTGGCTATCAACTAAGATTCATTTTGGACTTCCATTTTGAACACGCATCTTGGACGAACTCTAAAGGGGAAATGATGGAGACATTTTGAATGCAAAGGCTAAATATCCCGAAACGCTCTTGAAATTTAACGTAAAACTACGAATAACTTCGCCATATTTTTACGTGCTCCACGTCGAGTGACGAGTCCCATCTTAGAGTTTTTCATTTTCAAATAAAATTATCAAAATATTAATTCATAGAAACATTTTACTCTTTTACTCTGATCATAAGCAATGATCGAGTAAAACATGTCCTTAGTTAGTTTGATTATATTATTTGCAGCACGAAAAACTCTCCGCTTGGAGTGGGACTAATCATTTCATTTGTTATAAGCTTGCTTTATTTATAAAACCTACCTCAATCACATTGCGGTGATGGTTTTATTAGTTTTTCCAACAGTTCAGCAACAAAGTTGAAGTTTTATTCATAAGAAAATCTTGATGATGCAAGGATGTCGTTCGTTATATTGTTATGATTTTGATTGATTAGTCTTTCACTTATTGGGATAACCTTTGTAGGCCACGAAAAAGGACATGAGGAGGCTAAAAAGAGACCTCACAATAAATGAGCCTGAGCGAGGTTGGTTTGGGGGAGTGAGTTTGAGAAGGGAAACAAAGGGAGAATGTTGGCTTTGAATGTGGAGGGGGCGGGTTGAGTGAGGAGTGAGTGGCAGGGGGCTTTAAAGTTGGGTCCGATGAATGCATGAGTGGGGAGGAAGGTATGTTACAGACTGCACATTGTGGGCTAATGCTTGTTCGAATAAAATACCACGATAGCAGTGCAGAGCAGCAGAAAGAGAAGGGAGACGCGTAACTCTGTTGATTAATTAGTCCTTTACTTTCATATTTTCAGGGATGATAAATGCTCCATTAACCTTTCTAATTGCTAGTTCGACTTTGTTTTTTATACTATTAACAAAATTCGACCCTGTGGTAATATTTACATGCGAGCAGCCCCAGGACGTCCTAAGTATATTAATGCCATTCAAGATCTACTTACAAATGTCTTTTTCAATGATTGTTACCCCGTGGAGCTAACTTCTTACACGATTATTGCATGAAATTTGGCGATTTCTCAGTAAATAATTCTTGTGTGATATTTTCGAGATTCATATTTAATAATTATAATAAGATGCATTTGTATCCTGGCATGAGAAATACTTATCGACATGGCAACAGTAAGTATAGCAGGCTGCTACAATATTTCTTAAGCGCTTCCAAACTTCATATTTTGCTTCCAAACTTCATGGCTTTTGAGGTTCTGAGAAAAAAGTGTCTAGGTAGACTGGAAATCATCGCTCTTAGCGATGGCCTAAGAGAGGGCGAAATTTATTCATCTTGATCAAAAGAGTCAGGTGTATGTGATTTTTCGTTCCAGCGTTGCATTGTATATTGATTGCTTTTTTTAAGCGTGTCAATGACGCCAGTCATTTTTAATCCGGCTCCCTGAAGCTAATGACTGGGTCACATTTTAGATTGTAAAAGTTCATTGTATTTGAAATCAAGAATGCACATTACTAAAAATCAGTGTATTTTCCTTGATTTTTTTCCTTCAAAAATACGTCATACATTTAAATCGGTGATAAAGGAAGATTCTGTAGAGTTAAGGTGAATAGTATATGAAATGAATGGGTAAATGTGGCTGAAAGTCATTTTTCATTTACAAGGCGTTTTATTTTCAGAACAAGCTGCACGAAGTCAAGTGACAAATACGAAGAGAATAATGCGATATTTTTCAAAAAAAGTTTAGTAAAAAAAATGGGAACTTCAGAACACAAAAAGAATATGCAACCTAAATGTCGGCGTCAACTTTGGAACAGCGTTCGCAAAAGATCGTTCAGGATTCATGGCCCTTTTATAATTCAGTTCTAGAATTAATAGTTACATATATATTAACATGTAATTGGATAAATGGTCTTTAGCCTGGAAATTAACATAGGATGACTCTTCATGGACCCATTTTTTAAGTAATGAAACAGAAATGACCATAATTATTCGCTTATTGTTTTCTTTAATCGATTCGGCACCAAATTTTGAGTTCGTAGAACCAACTTCAATTTACATATTGTTCAATTTTCTCCGATGATGCAATATTTTGCTATATCCACTGGGTGAGCCAATGGCTAGTAGCTTGAATAAATTATTCACTTCACCGCAATTGATAGGATTTGCTCCAGTGCTACAGCGGGTAATAATGTTCAGCCTTCGTAATTTGAAAGAGGACCATATCCTCCACCTCAAAAATTGGTATGATACGCCATGTCACCTAAGCACTAGGCCTAATTACTTGAAAAATTAATACTTACATATATTTTCTGGAATTCAGGAAGGCAGTTAATTACCTTTTACTACTTGGATGTTTTAAGATTTTCGGTTTCCTATGAGAACTCACACAGGCTTGATTCACCAAGGCGTGTCAAATGTTACTCTATCCTTTCATGACTCCGTATCCTCCTCCTCCCGCGTGGAATACTTACGAAAAACTAGCCAATAAGACAACCGAGAAGACTCAATTGTGACCATTGTGTGTATCCATTCAGCTGCTACTAAATACTTTCCTGGAAACCGCTGCTAGAACTTTTCACAGGGAAATTTCACTCACAAAACTTGTAGTAGCGAGGTAAGTGATTGTTTTTCTGTTAGACTTACGTCAACTTTCTAACTACACGTGGGATAAAATAGTGAAAATATCCCAGAGAAAGGAAGAAATGTGAGACATTACTTGGCGCATTACTGTTTCGTTTTCTTTTTTTTATACTTAATGAGGAAGAAAGAAATTTCGTGTCTACTTGTTTTGCTCTGAACTTCACACATTTTGCCGCTGAAGTCCTTCATTGAGTAAATTCTGCCTCCTCATTTTATTTTTATTTCGCCTTCCTGTACATGGAATAGTATAGCGTCGCCTCAGTTTAACTGTCTAGGCTTTAGGCTGTAAATGGTTGATCAGGCTAATTAGAATTACTACTGGCAAGCGAAACAATGGCTTCCCAAGGCAAGAGTCACTCCTTTATTTGTGTGTAGTTGTGTCTGGAAAATAGTGGAGAGTTTTTAAATTCCCTATCTCATTTAGGTAGTTATTAATATGTGATCTAATAAATCAAACGAAAGAATTTTAAACGCAATTTTGGCATTTTTGAGTTACATTTATAATTATATTCGACTTTGTTGGTGAAAATTTTATTCATGGATATTAAAGGTAACTCTTTTACCCTATTGTGACTTTATTTATTTGAAAATTCTAGCGGCTGATCGATTGGTTGTTAATCATTTCTTATAATAACGTCCTAAAATCTGGCATATATTTCCCTTTTCACTCCAATGGGTGACCCACCATTAGATCCCTGAAATTTCTCGTATCATCTCTCGTATCCCATTTCATCACGCCTCCCTCATGTTCTCCCCTCTTTTACACCATTCGACATGACATACCCTGCCTGCTCCCTAATGCATGTTTATATAACTTTTCCGCGTAGTGCTAACACCACGCTTTGAATCTTCTCTGCATTATTATTTGTATCACGTTTACATAAATGCATTATAGATTCATTTATTCGTTTTTTAGCATTTTTAGAATACCTATTATGTGATGCATGTTAGTGGAAGCTTATTTCTACGCTGTAGTGCATGTTGGTGATAAGTCACCCCGTTCCAATCACCCTTGAGGTAGCTTGCATGGAAATTTATACATATAGATAACCGTTCAAAATGTCCTCCATCTATCTCATCTTCCTCTGCAGACGATTGCTGGATTGGAGTTCTATGGCACTAATCAAGTACTCATTACCCAGCTGAATATGAAAGTCTCGCAAGAAGTCTTGACTTACATTCTCTGGAATTTGCGCGAATTATTACATTTACATAACGGGAACTTTTGTTGGCACGATTCAGGTTTACTCCATTTAGGTGTACCTTTCTGATCTTTAATGGCTGCCAAACCTTATTTCTTCCAGGTTGAGCTTTATTTCTGTGGATTTTATAACTTAAGGAGAGACGGGTGCCCAGATTACTTCGTAAGTACATTTGTAAACAGAAGATATGCACCATTACATTTGCCATATGATGAGTCGTAATGGGAATTCGGCACAACATTAAGCTCGCTAGCCCGATCCCTTTGCCGCAATCCCGTTTTTCCCTGAGATGAAATCACAGGTAAATTTCTACGCGCTCCACAGATGGCCTGTGTTTTGAATAAAATATCGGATCATCCAGATACCACGAATCGGTGGAATCGGCCAATATGTATTGGGCAAGCCCTAGTCGGAGTTTTCATGCTCGTGAGCATTGGTTTTGGAGAGTGATTGGCGTGTGATCCGAGGCGAGAACGAAGCAGTTATGATCCGAGCGGCTCCTCCCACCCCACTCCACCGGCCCCTCCGATTCCCATTTACTCCCCCACTCCATTGGCTTCGACTCGAATGACCTCCTCTCCCCCGCAGGACCAAACCCCTCTCCCCCACCCATTCATCATCCACCCATTTTAACACCTCTACCCTCCCCCTACTCGCATGTCCGCCCACCGCCTCCTCCAACACCTCGCGCACTTTCCCTACCCCCACCCTCAATCTATCCATCCATCCAACCTCTCGTGTCGGCCCGCCACCTTCCTCCTCCGCCCCCCTCCCACCTCGTCGCCTCGCGTGGGAGCCGCAGCCCCGCTCTGCCCCCTTTCATGACGGGGGTCGGCCCATTTGTGTGCCCCCGCGAGAGCGGGCAAAAGCCCCTCCGCCCCCCCTCTTCGGCATCATTCTCACGGCTCTACTGAGCACCATTGGCATTTCCCTTCCTCCCCATCTGCATGTTCTCCGGGAGTGTGGAACTCTCGCAAAATTTCCTGGCGCTGCGTAGAGGACGATTATTAGGCCGTTTTCGAACTTGGCAAACCCATAGTTAACTTGCTATCAAGTTATCTTGATTCCAAGGCAGACGGAGTGAAATCCTTACTTGACACTTTCGTAGCCGTTCTACGATGGCAGACACATCTCTCGTCTCACATCATCTCGTAAAACATACGAAAAGCGCCATCCGTGACCATAATTTTTGTGGGAGATTGAAGCCGATTACTTCTTTAAAATGCTTCCCATCCTTATGTGACAAATTAAAATATCATTAAAAAGACTGGAAGCAACTGAAATGTGGTTCTTAAGACGGCTTCTCAAAATTTCATGGGTCAAGAGAGTTTCAAACACTGAGGTCCTGCGAAGAGCAGGCCTGGATCGTTCGCTGAGGAAGTTAATTGAGAAGAGGAACATATCATACTTGAGCACATCCTGAGAGCGAAAAAGTACGAAATCCTCAGTCTGATCTTGGAAGGGAGAGTTGGAGGAAAGCGCCCAAGAGGGAGAAGAAAAAGTTCATGGACACAAAGCATCAAAGACTGGACAACGGTTAGAGATACTGGGGACCTGTTTCAATAGGCAAGAGAGCGATGCTTGAGCAGCCAACGCACTGAATAGCGTACGGCAGAAGAAGAAGAATCATTTAAAAAATCTTATTGCTTATGAATAAAATAATTCTCATATACCATAATATGGTGAATAACTATTACGCTTCAATTTCTCGGGGCTGCTAAATTGGACGGCATATCGCACACTGTATTTCACCACAGTCAACGTCTTAATGTACATAAAGACATTGTAATATTTTTTGCCCATATGAAAAAACACGTAGCAATATATTTATGTATTTCACTCCGAACAAACTACGTATGATTTTCGACTGTTGACTGATAAATACGCGCGTTGTAACTAACATATTTAAGTTGAAAACAAGTTATATTACTCTAATGGCTTATTGTCCCCCCTTCTTTGATGAATGCAGTGAAAACCTCTCCAACGCTCAACGTAATTAACGATTATGATGCTCGTTAGCTAAAACTAATGCTGGCAATGAAATTATTCTCTTTCCCTGCGTCTTCAATCCCTTTGCTTCTATCTCCTTTCATTTCCGCGAACATTTCCGCCAGGAACTTCTGCGGAAGCTATCCCTGGGGTTGGGTATAATGAGACTTGGTTTGGCGGCATTCTGATATCAGGCATTTTTGGCCGAATTCTGCTGCACAGTAACCCGCTTCTGCGGTTGACTATGAAAAAGACAACAGCATTTGGTTTTCTAGTATGTGACTGGATTTTATGATAAGTGACCTACTGCAGCCTATTCCTATTGAACATCTTTTTGTGGCCTGATATTAGAATATTCTTATTGGAACAACTTAATAAAATGTCTCTTTGGGGACAGGATTTTGGGCTTTATTATTCATAATACAAAATTTTGCACTCAGTGTCTTACATGAGCCTAGGCCATGACAAATCGTTTGGAGTATTTTGAGGAGACAAACTGCATTTTACCATAGAGATCCGCATTTCGTTATACTAAAAATGCTGTGTGTTATTGTAAATCAGAATTACAACATTTGTGACATTTAAAAGATTCAAATTTTATTTGAATATGCACAAATATGACTTTTAAATCGCAATTGACACCGATTCTCAGTTGACATAATACTTACTGATGCCACTTTTCAATAAAACATGTGAATTTAGAGGAAAATAATTTTGCTGCTCAATACTCACTTTTTCTAAAAATTCATTAATGGTAAATTTCCTCATTTTTGATGAGGTTGTTTCAGTCGTACATTAATCTTTATCGAGGCGTTTATCACCGAGAAATTATTTATAATCCCACTGTTTACTAATATGTTAAAAGAAAAAAATTTTCTCTTCTCTGACACATAATGAAGCTGAACTATCTTTTAGTTATTTTTGTATGTAATATGAGCTCAATTCGCTGTGACGCTCTGTATGCATGTAATTGTACATTTAATCACCAGCCTGTGAAACGGATAATTCTCGTTCTCTAGCTTATAGGAGTTGAAAAGTCCTCAAAACTCTTTATCATCTCCGTTGAGAAATAAAGGAAAGTGAAATAGGATTATTAGAAATAACAGTGAAGACAAAATGGATGGATAAAATTGCTTATGAATAAGGGCAACAAGTAGAGGCGGAGGAGACGATATACTGAGACTGAAGACTGTTAATTCACACTTAAGCATCTCATAAGCAAGACAATAACAGTGAAGACAAAATGGATGGGTAAAATTGTTTATGAATAAGGGCAGCAAGTGGAGGCGGAGGAGACGATATACTGAGACTGAAGACTGTTAACTCCTAGTTGTCCTTTTCGGTGCCTGAGTTTTGCATGGTGCCTCTCTCCGTAGCAAGGCTCGGTCGGCAGCATATTTAGTATGAGAGTCAACTGGAACGCATGGTGCCTCTCTCCGTAGCAAGGCTCGGTCGGCAGCATATTTAGTATGAGAGTCAACTGGAACGCCACTGCTCAGTTATTGGCAGCAGACAAAGTTCCTGGAGAATGTGACTCTCATACTCCTCTGTCTTGAGGTTTGAGATTCCACTGATCTGGAACCGGATTGTACCATTAAATAACTTATTCTGCCCTGAAACGTGCCTGGAGAAGTTTCCAAGGGCATTCCTCATAGGTTTATGAATCAGTATGTTAGTTGCAATGTCAGTATAATATTTGTTTTCTATACAACCCTATTCAGCAATTCTTTTTTAAAGTGATAGTATTACACCTTCGCGCAATAGTCGAATGTTGAAAATTTACTTTTTCTCATCATTTAATACAATTTTATTTTGAGTATTGCCATGTCTGTTTTTACTAGATAACAATATGTCAAATAATAAAAGCGACATACAATTTCGACGGGTATAAAATTTAAACATGGCGCTTGCTTCAGGCTTCTTGACTATTCAGGGGCGGCTAAGGTTCTCGGTGCAGGTATTTGGTTGCTGAACCTGCGGCGATGGTTGCCATGGCCCGGCATTCGCCCCAGTGATATCGCTCCATATACCATTGCTTGGGAGTAGATATGCTCACCGATAGATTCAAATGTCGAGTACGAGACTTATTTCGGGCTAGTATTAATTTTTAATGCGCCACCATGGCCGTGTCAATTTATCAGATTGCTCCTCACTGTTGTGAGGACCAAAGCATTTTAAAAAACATTTGAGCAAAAATGATATCTTGCATGGATATTGCTATTCAATGAATTACCAGACAGCCACAGCAAGTTACAACTGCCCCACGTTTCCTTCGCTTGCGATCTACATGAACCATACCGTGAGCCTCCTAATGAGCTGTACTAAAGTACTAGGAATTGAAAATAGCGATACACTATTAATGTAGCCCCTTCACTGTCATCGAAGGTTGAAAGTATTAACTACTTCAAGAACGCACTTTAGCATTTGTAAAATATCCTTTACTTCCAGTTGGTACCAATGTTTGAGTTATTCGTGTATAAAAACTAGCTGCGTTTCCACAGACCAAATAAATCTGCAATGGGGTGGCTTTTTTGTTGTCTTATTCCAAGGGCTCCGATTTTCACCACGTTCTCTTTCCTCAACAAAACTTCTGGACTCTGAATTATAGAAAAAGTGTGTTCGCAAAGATGCATGGAACTTAATGGACTGAATTTGGCAATCGAGCACGGTATTCAAATGATCCATGCCAACTGCTGCGGCCGCATTATCCCTTTGCTTTCATACTGAATAAGACTGGACAATATTTATTCTGGCAATGAAAAAGCCCCTTCATACAACCATGAGTGCATAAACTGTTTTATCTTTATGTGCTGCATCCATGAAACTGGTATTGGAGGAATTGATGCCCGTCTTTCATCACATCCACATACAAAATTGCCCCATAAGTGGCTGGTTTTGTTGTACTGAGAAAACATATACACTCTAATCCAGCTTAGCTCAACATTACAATATATCGGATTGTTATCCGTGTTGTCGCCTTTACGACACTTTTGTGTGGAAAGTGATATTGGGCCGTCAAAATCATTGTCAAATGTTTTATCCTGAGTCAGCATCATTACATATGCTTTAAGAGGGATGGCATCTGATCTATTGATTAAAAAGGAGTTATTTAAAAAAATAATAGTCTGTCTATCAGTATATTGCCGCAAACATGTTACGTCGTTTACGAGGCTTCTGGCAAAAGGGAGAAAACAGATTCACAAAAGACTGCACGCGAAATTTCGCAAGCACAATGCTTGATTGATCCTCGAGAGGCTTTCAAAAACCCCCGTGTTTTGAGTCCTCGGCTTCATTGGGTGGACCAGGAGCACAGTCTTTGTAGTTCCCTGGAACATATTTGCGCTCCGCAGAAAACCCCAAAAAGATAACCGCAGGTACCTCAAACGCGATCATCCGGCCCACGTTTACACTCAACTAAATTCAATGGCACAACACGATGGATCGTGCGCGGCCCACGAGAATGGCCCACCCACTGCGACGCCCCCCGTCCTGGGCAATCGTCCGCACAATGGGCCACTCCACTCGAGTGGGTCGCTCTTGTGGGCCGCCCCTGTGTGCGTCCGTCAAGTCACTCTCTGGGACCCGACGAAAGGAACATCTCGGATTGTGTTCCCCGGTCCACCACCCCCGCCGCGGCCACCGTGTCCGAGGAGCGGGGGCAGGATGGTCAGCCCTGTCCCCCATCCCTCCCTCTCCCGGGGGCAGTGGGGGTGGGGCAAGGCGACGGCTCATCTTCGGGCGAGGCCTCCACGCGGATCGCCCGCACGGGAGACGTGGTGTCCGGTGAGACGACGGCGCCCTGAGGGACTTGACGATGGGCGAGGTTGCAAACTCGCCGCTGCACGAAATCCTTCGAAGGCTGTGCTGCACCGTGACGCCGGCGTGAATCATAGTACATCGCCGTTTTGGGTGCGAGGAGGTGGCGGTAAAATCATTGGCGTGAATAGGTCACGTGAAACTGGGAGCTGCTGTGCTACAGTGGGCTTGAAAGTGATGCTAGCTGAGCCATATACTCAGTCTACGCAGTACCTTGCAATGCATCTCAATGGTGTGTGGCTATGGTAGATTTTAACCAAAATTGCCATTACTAGGGTCGCGAATACTTGCAACCAAAAGAGATCTTTTAAGGGAGATAAAACTAGGTCCTTCAGCTATATTGTTGCACTTATACAGTTCTCATTTATCAAATATTAATTTTTTATAATCTATGTAATTAAAATTATGATCCGTACACAAGTGTACACTCTTCTACGTGCATAATCATAATTTCATGTCGTTAATAGCCATTCACGCTCTCTAACAATCAAGTCAACAGTAGAGATATACCCTTATTGTTGGGTGTTGAACCTGCGACCCCTGAGTTGGTAGGTAAGAGCGCGACCTCGCATTAAGAGCAAATTTGCTCTTCATGTGACTTGAGCTACGAAGGGTATAGCGCTGTGCACAGCTACCTTTTGCTCACTATTTCTAAGGAACTCTTTCTCAGTATATCAAACCGTTGTCAAACCCTTAAGATTTTTCCTTTCTTACTTTCATAATTTACTTTCTAAGGGTCACTTGATCTAACTACTTATCCAACTCAAGTAAAATGGACTTCTTTCGTCCATTAAATCACAACTGAGGGAATAAGGCAAACGCATTTTCAAGGCGGCGATCGGAACTACCTCACAGGATGTAGAGCGAAGTTCATCGTATCAGTAGCAAAATGGGAGAAGTAATGAATACTAAAACGACCGATTTTAAAAAGTTTTGTGTATAGGAGAAATAATAATCCCAGCAATTGTAGTCATTCAATTTAAACTTCTTACATTGATGCTAACATCATATAGGCCGTCTGCTATCGCACAATACTATCGCAGACGAATCGGCGGGGATGTGCATTCGGTATTTTGGGTGCGAATCGGTGAGGTTGCTGTGCCTTGGGTTGATAGCATAGCAAAATGTTGTCTGCTGAACAGATTTTAATGACGCAGATGCGTGATTGGAAGTCAGCCACTTATAGCCACCATGTTCTAATCACTACGCCTTGTACCTGTCACCGCAGGACCCTGTACCATTGCCTTCTATGTCCTATCCTGTCCCAAGTGTAACTTCTCATATTACTTAAAAGGGACACGTGTCTTCTTAGAAAGCCTAGTAATTCTGCTTGCTCCTTTTATGCCATATTTATTTATTCCATAGTGGAGCGGGTCAGGTTCTTCATTCCTCACGATGTGACAATTTTTGACTTGCCCATCGAAACGTTTAAAGAAACGAAGTACCCCACCCCATGGAAAACCTGAGAAATTTCCTGATTTTACTTCGTCTTTTCTTGTCCCTGTGTAAGTATATACATACGATAAGTTTGATCGTATTCCTCATGCTATTCTAACTAGTTCGGATTGGTAGTTATTTGATTATGTTCATTTTAGACAAAAAACTATCGGAGATCTTATCAACAAATTTGCATACAAATATTTCCATTGCTCGCTCTTTGCCATTATTTACCGAAGAAAATAACAATTAAATATTCGAAAGAGTTCAGCATTTCTAGATATATATCGATAGACATATAGATCGAAGTGTAAATTCACCTTTTGGGAATGACCCCTACAATACACCTTTTGGGAATGGGTTATTTTCTCTATGCTTTCTTTTAAGTTAACTGGCACATAAAATATAGGACGACAATATTATTTCACTAATTAACAGAAGTTTAGCAACTGACATTTGAACACCCACTTCATTGGCTAATAGATAGAAAATTGAATGCTCAAATCGAGGCTGTAAATTAACAGTGTTATCTCGAAGTGGAAAACCATAATGGATGCTATGTTTGGGGGAAAATTAGGACGAAGCCATCAATTGAGTCCTAAAAATCTATGAGTGAAATCAAGAGCCTCAGCTTCCTCCTTAAGCCCTACATAACCATAGTACCCTCCGTTATTTCCTATGTTTCAACAGTTAAAGAACTAACTCTAGCATGAAGGATTTTGAAGGCCAAAAGAACTCTGTTTTCCTCTAGTTGATGATTAATGAAACCGGTAAAATGTTGTGCCTCCCATTACGAAATATGCTTTTGGGAGAAGAGTTAGCTGTGTATTTGATGAAAAAAACTATTCAGATGGAATATACTTGGTACTTTTGCTAGGTAAACTAGACATGGTTTGGTTTTTAATAAACTTTATTATTATCACGCACACATTCAGCATGAACTGATTTTACCATCATTTATTACAACCCTGACCTTACAATAAAGCTTACTTCAGGTTTTGGTATTAATTATTAATATGTATTAGAGCATAAACTGAGTGCAGCATATAAGGATGTTTACATAAATATCACTGTATTTAACTATTGTTTGCCAGCTTTGTATTATTCAACTGCAAGCTTTTTGGAACACATTAAACAGGGACTAATATTGAATGCCTGGTATGATGAAACCATCCCTTGCCAGACACTCTGGAAGTGGCCTGCACTGTACTTCGCAGAAGTCAATATCGTAGGCTAATTTCTGTGATCTGTGAATATTCACGGATCAAAATAAAACCTTCTCGTGCTCTTTCATAATTATTTCCCCTCACTTTACTCAAACTTCAACTTTTGAATGTGATATTCAAATATACTTATGACATTTGGATACATGAGTTTTGGGATGCATGCTCTGTCGTTTCAGGTTGGCCGAGATTCCGCCTTTGGTATCCGTCCATGACTCCACGCCACGCCATTTGGTAACTTGAGGATTTGCATCTCTATCAGTTCAAGGAGAATTTTGCCTGAATTGCCCACTCACGGCCAATGACTACTCACTTTTGATACCTGCCTATGCAGTGAACGTAACAGCAACCTTTGAATCGCGAAAGACCAATAGGTTGCAATTGGATTTTATTTTCTTTTTATTTGCAACAGTTTCCCTAGCAGAAGTTTTGTATTTTGATCTCCGCATGATATTTAGCTAAAAATATACCGAAAGGATCTTAAGATTTTGGAGCGCGAACCGTGAGTCATTGAGTGCTAATATTTTTAACTTTTCAAGTAAGTTGAAAAATAATTCTTGTAAAACGCTTCAGTTGAGTATATCTATTCATACATTGGAAGTAACCATGCATGCTGCAAAATTAATAATGAATAAATAATATTTTACAATTTTCTCTTGAATTTTGGGCATCATTATAACTTGGGCTCATAGCGCGGAATGCGACATTTAAGCGAAAATTTTAATTGAAATACGTGTTTTTTTATTCGGCATCATACCTTGATACTTATTACGAACCATTATAATATAGTTTGCGTTTTCAGAAAATCTGTACGTATGTCATCGAACTTTTTTCCAAAATATATGCCAAGTGCCTTTAGTCTACGCGAAAAAACTAGTAATAAATTGCAAAGAATCCAAATCGGTAACATATTTTTTTTTTCACTTATATCTCTACATATAGTAAATAGGTACATGTATGAAAAGTTTCACGAAAATTCATACGCAAACAAAAATCGCTGAAAACACTTAAACCACCTCAGTGTGGTCGAAAATCCATTCCAAAAATGTTTGCAGTTTTGAATTCCGCTAGTCTAGGAGACTCGGGTAATAGTAAAAGAACAATGAGGGAAATCAGGGACATTATGAAACTGAGTGAGACCTGTTAGCACTTAGACGACATGGCATGGCTTTATGTACAGAATGCGCCTAAATATCACGCCTGTATGTGAAGTTTGTACGAAGGCTTCCGCGGTGCCCTGGCGTGATAGTCTGCATTTTCCGGCTGGCTCATTATTTTGTTGTTTATTTCATGACGACAACAACAACGCGGCGAAACACCCGGAAAATTCAGCATACATACCATCAAAACATGTACATGGATTTGGTTTTCCTCGATAAAAGGTTCATTTGATCACTATGATAAATTAATACTTTGTCCTCTTTGGTTATAATTTAAATCGATTGCTATATCGGAAATTAATTTATCCGGCCCGTTATCAGTGGTGTGAAAGGTATCCGAGGATCGTGGGTTCGATTTCCGCTGGAGCGGTTTTTCACCAACCAGGATATGGATGTTACATTTTTATGGTACATTAGAATAAAGCTCTTTATTGCATATTTAATGAAAATTCGAGAGAACTTTTGCCTGATCAGGGGTACTCGTTACTTTCTCTGTGGTAAAATATTCTCAGACTTGATAGATTTACGGCGTGAAGTATATCTTGTTTTATGAGGCACTTCTTCTTATCGATGGAACTCAAGTTGGGTGTTATTGATCACACTATACGCAATATTTACTACCTACTCTTCCTTTGCACGTTTCTGCATTAGTGAGCCGGGCCAGGGCGTGATTGACAGAGTTAACTGCTGGGAGTGAGGACTTTCTCCGCGGGAGCAAGCTGTCTGAGGCCTCAAAAGCCTTTGGGGACCGGCGAGGGAAGTACATCACCTAACCCCTCCCACCTCCCGACTCGAGGCATTCGAACATTGAAGGGACCTTCCTCAGAGTTGAGTCCCCCGTTATGAGACTCTCGGTCCCGAGGTATTCTGACGAAGCAGGGGTTTCTGGGACGACCCTACCTTCCCGACCCTCACCGACCTGCGTAGGTTTCAAAATCTGGTGACTGAAAGGAGGTTGAGCTCGGGCCCATTATTCGCTTCCACACACTTCCCCCACTCCCTCCCCACTGCCTCTTTTCCCCTCAATGGCCTTCCCGGGTCATTCTCTTCCCAGTGACCACGGGTGGCTACATTCCCTTTCCCCACTCCAACGGTGCCTCTGATGAGTTTGATACCACTTACGCCTCCGCTGGAGCGGACATGAGGACACTATTCTCCCCGTAATGAACCACTGTTGCTTCAGGAAGATGTGTTTGATGCCTTGCTTTCGATAGGAAATTTAGCAAATGTGCATGTCAGCTTATCTTACGACGCGTCGCAGAGGAGGGAAAACTGGGTTAGTCAAGGGAAAGGGGAGTAATCAAAACAAATAAGACGAGGTTGAAAGTACTACAAGCTGAGCGGATATTTCGATGGAAGACAATTGATAGTGAGACTTCAATTTATTGCACCAGGCATTAGTAAATTCTATGCGTACGCCATTTAATCGGTGGCCGCTGACGCATTTGGGCTGGGCAGACGTATAAAAACATGTATCATGCAGAAGCACATTTGACTGTGGTATCGATCAGTAGCTCATTTGGAATATAATCTAACGGTTTGTCTATTTTTTGGTACACGTTTCCTCACAGTGTAGGGAATAGTTTGTGCTTCGTGATATACGATAAATAGGAAATATGAACTGAATTTGACCGCGTAGTGGTGAGGAATGCTGCAGGATTGTCAATTAACCGAGAATTGGTAGAAAGGTTATTATGTGACAGGTTTTCAGACCTTAGTTGAATTAAAATACATTATGTTTTATATATTTACATGAGATCGGTTCTGATGGTGAAATTAATTTGATGAGAAAAGTTTTTTACGTGCTTTTCCTCAATTCAGATACTAAATTTCGCTGTTAATACAATTTATAGTTTAAAATTATACTTAGATTTAAGAGAACTGGTTTTCTGAGAAATCCGGATGGCCATTGTTTTTTGCTGTAAATGTTTTTATTCTTATTTATTAATTATAACTTTTGCTAATTAAAGATGATATTTGTAGGCTCGTAGGTATTCTTAGTGGATGGGGGAGAACTCGGGGGTATGGAGGAGGGCCTGAGGAACCTCAGCCTCTCCTTTCCCGCGAAGCTCTAATGTATTAGGGAAAATGCGAGTCGTGTACCACAATAATAAAACGCGATATTTTTCACATCAAGCCGGAGAAAATGTGAGAGTTGAGCAATTTGTTATGATAAAAAATACTATATCCTAGTAACGCATCAAAATGTGCCAAGAGCGGACCTCCAAGGTTTCAGACTCAGCCCCCCGAAACTAAAATCCTGCCTATGTCTCTGATTTTTAGGTTAAAAAACAAGTAGTAATTCCAAATGTTATCTCAACTAAGTTAAAGGGAAACGTTTCATTGCATAAAACATAGAATGCAAATGAAGCAGTCGCATGCCATCGATTCGTATCCGTCGAGTCAATATGCAAAACTTCTTTTAGGTTCTAAGCCCTATCACGGCCTGAACCCCAAATAGATTATTCTAACTGAAAGCTGCTGTAGCCATTCGTGAATGATTGTATACCGCAACTTTTATATGAATTAAAATCATCTTTCTTGAATCTTTTAGGCTGTTGATGTAAGGATTACGAATGAATATGGAAATGAAATGTGGGGAAGGATACCTTTTAATGATATTTAATGGGTAATTGAAATTAATAACTCTCGATACATGTATAAGTGGAGGACCACGTAACTAATACGTAGAAAAAACAAAGAGCGATCTGAAAGAAAATAGCTTCAGAGATAAGGAACAAGAGTTATGGATAGGGAGGGACATGGGACCGTAGGTAGCCATTTTGCGGATTGAATGAGTGATTATGCTATGTAATAAATACCGCCCGATGTTTAGTCCGCTGCGTTTTCCGCTCCGGTTACTCATACCAAAATATCCAACCATTGACATCAAAAAGGCTTAAGTGGTTGCCTTGGATATTTACATGTTTTTCTTATAATTTCGTTTTTTCCCCTTCCTCTTGGGAACCGTGAGATATGCGGGAAGTGGCTGTAGGTGACAGGCTCTTCGTCATTGTGACCAAAACATTCGAGAAGGATTCTCAAACCTTTTGTCTTGCTCCTGTGTATGCGGCATGGTTTCTTCATCCTTAAACTTCTATTAGTATTGTGGACGAGGGCCTATGTGTGGTAATTCACCTTGCCTGCTTATTATATATGTGTATCAAAGGTATATTTTACCCTGTTTTCTTCCCAGCAGGGAAAGCAGAAAGGGCAGCACCCTGAATGGATCTGTCGCGGCATCTCATTCGGAGAGATGAATTCTATCCAGGTTTCACCGAAAATCCAAAATCCTTGAGTAACATTTTAAAAGATTGGTCATGGATATCAGTTTCGTTCCATTGTGCCACGAAGAATGGGTTTCGATGCTGCCATGTAAGTCTCAACTTTTTCGCTTACATTTTTGCGTTAATGTTGTTACTGTAAGTTGTTAAACTTTTATATTTGAATGTGATCAAAATAGTTATTCAGAAAAATGAAACAATGAATTAGAAAGGTGGATTTGATCATTCGGTACTAAAAATGTAATATAATAGCGTTTATATTGGTTTTGTAGGAAGCTGCATTTATTTTTTCGCCTTTCCGCAAGTTAATTTTATTTTGTCATGTTAAAAGGCTGCATACACCTGTAGTTGTTACCGATACAATTTTTATTTACTGCCAATGGCTTGTTGGACAAATCTCTTTTAATTTTTTCTGATTATCGCTTTATCTTTTAAAGAAATTTAATAAATAAAATCAAAGAGTTGCAAAAAATACTTAATAAATAATTTTTTAATTACACCCCGAATACTCCACGGGTTCTTGAATTTTCCTATGATGAACGGTAAGTGGACCGCGATATTGAATGGAAGATAAAGGAGTTCTATAATTAGAGTACTGAGAATGAATGACCGAAATTTTTGCTTTTCAGAAGAACATTATTCTGGCAATAGGTTAACATCCTCGCACCCATCTCAAATACCCCTGATATACTTTCTGGCAGAATAAATTATCTTTCACCGGGGAAAATAAGCTTTAACGTAGGGGTGAATCCAAGATCACGGCCGAAGGTTTTGCAGACCAGGTCCTCGAGTCTAAATCAGCTATGTCGTCAGTTATTGTTATCACGCGAATCGATCGGTAGATTTGGCATTTATATTGTAGCTCTTGGCAAATTCCTAAAGACTCATGGGTGAGGCAGGTTTTTGTCACTAATTTGATATTTTTGATTCTGCCGCTACTTGATATGCAGGAGTTTAACGTCAGCAACACTTTCGTGGCCATTTCCACACTATGTTTCGGCGGCGCGTCTGTAAAAGAACAGTACGAATTCCTTACCGCTCAACGTACCGGAAGAAGGGAATCGGAAGAATTTCAGCTCAAACTACGGTGAGATGATGCGTAACTTACGGTGCAATGTGGTGTTTTTTTTTACATGGACTGGGAAACTGAAATTTTTAGCATCCCTTTTGTTGAATGTTTCATTTGCCTGAGCGACTGCTTTTCTTTTCCTCTCAGCCAAGGGAACATAGGATTTTACGCTAAATTGAACACAAGAAAGAGTCCGCGTACCTTTCCCCAGTTCGAGGATACTTCTTCTTTTGGGTAAAAGGAGCGTACAACGTTAACCCTCTTAAAAGCTACCGGTGAGCTTTCAGCTACACCTCTCGAAGAATGGGCTCCCCTCAGGCTATAGAAGAAGGATGACCCACTGAAATTCAATGGGTTGTAGAAAGCCACGCCACCTTGTTTTTTTGAGTGCCTGCGGGTGAACACCCAACGCGCCCCCCGGCCTCCATTCACTCATCTCGCTGACCGCGCTGTCTGCGAACTAAACATAGCCGCTCCCAGAGCTGGCTCTTGCATAATATATGAATACAGGGCTTTTTTTCCTTGACATTGAGCTTCCTAAAGTAACATCGGAAGGCACATTGTGAGAGAAACCTTTGGACATTAATTAGATCCTTCGAATAACTATAAATAATCATAAATATTTAATATGATACTAATCCATTCGCTCAGATTGTTAAATCGTTCGTATTTTTGTTAAAAAAAATGTTGGAGTCTCCTAGAGAAATTAATTTGAATAATCAAGGTGCAATGCCGTCTGAAGAATGCTGAGTCACTTTCGTTTTCATCCCGCCTTGAACAGGGTGGTGAACTCATGAGTTTGCCGTGAGAGAGAGAGGAAAGATTGTGTCGGAATATAATTATATGTAACCTACGAGATAAATACATTCAGAATTAGCATCTATGTGCTTAGCTGCTGTGACCTCGGTGAGTTTATAAATAAGGAACCCAACCAGAAATTGATACATGAACCGGATTGGTAGATGACACATTGATAGATATTGCTGGAATCAACGTGAGTGTGCGGGCATTGCAATTGGCCTCCCTTTCAATTTTTCGCTCTCCCTTATTGTAGCTTTGATATCTCTTTTTACCTTGCCGATTAGAATTCATTATATCTTTTCTAGAAAGGATTTGCGTGACCCGCCTCTTACTTTCTGTTCTAGGTATTAATTTTAAATAAGTGTGAAAATATAGCTTGACTCAGCGAGTTAAACCGTAAAATCATCACGAGTTAAACTAGCTTTTCACAGGGAAAATGACATCAAAGAATTGGTACATTAATCAGTAATCATGTAATTATTGTATCAAGCGTTGTGCTTCCTGCCATAAGTTTTAACGATGGTGTGTTATCTACGGCTAGATACTATCCTGCGAGTCACCGCGTGGCCACGCGGCAGGAGGTAGTCGGAAACCAGCCGCGTAAAGGTGTTAAGGGTAATGTTTTGGAGGTGGTGATGAAGTGCATTACGGGAGTGTTTTGAGCGGGGCTCTGTTTTTCTTATGGTTACTTATTGCGCGTGGAAAGAACACATTTTTGTACCTCTCTGTGCGAAAATGCATCCGTCTTGTTTAATCGCTTCTGACGGGCCTAGAAATGTAGCGTGACATCAAAATGATATCCTCCGTTTCACTTTGAAACACACCTGTTTTACCTGGAAATTGGAAGTGAGAGTTCAACTTCTCAAGCTAACTCAGCCTAGCGTGTTGCCTCAGTCTCTAGCGGATCCCAACCTGACTCTTCAAAATGATCTGACACACTACATATATTAGGAAATAATGTGTTATGATAAATTGGTATTAATGATATGAAAGTTGCTCCGTATGCTTCGGGTAAACTTGCATGTCTTTGCTCCTATGGTTCTTTTTGCTTCATTTCTTCAATTACTTCCAGAACGTCCTTCGTTTTTTACTACACGGTGATATT